>LNAC01001053.1:296963-389604 GCA_002007465.1 Ailurus styani | reverse complement strand
GTGAATTCCTGGGACCTGATGATAATCGGTCTCCTACTGCTCCGCCATCTTGCCGCTCCTCACCACTTCATTAATTTCTATACTCAACAGTCATTTTGAGTACCCTGGAATATCTAGTTTATACTAGGGAGGTAATTTACAAATAGGAATAAGATAAAACGTCTGTCTTCCAGGGCTCCCTGGGTATGTGGAACAGCCTGTTGGAAGGAAGAGCAATCTGAGATAGGTTTCGAAACCAATAGGAGAGAGTTACAAACCACCCTTCCATGCAGGAATATTCTCAGACTAGCACCACCCCTTATCCTTCTACTTGGAGATACATTCAGGATTGCCTGAGGGAAGATTAAGTGAGCCAGCAAGTCACATGCCTCTCAAGATAGGAAGGCTATGTTTGTTGGTTCACCAAAACATGTCAGTTGCATATTACTCTTGTTTTCTTCATATTCTCCAACGTCTGTTCTGGAGCTGTGGTAGACATTGGCTTTGACTACCTTACTCTTTAGCTGTATGCCTTTTTTAGGGGAAGATGGGAAGAATTGTAATCCATCTTCTAAATCTATGTAGTGAGTTTCCACAATTCTAGCATCCAGGCAAGATTCATGGGCATCTACCTTCAGTAATTTGTGACCTACTGACACTGGGCAGCCGTAACCAGGTGTTCTCTATGTTGAAGGACAACAGCACTAACATTCTTCCTGCTCGGTTGGCAGTGTTTGTTGTTTACCCTTTTTAGAAAGGTAATGTAAACCCCTAAACTCATTTAATGCCATGCCAAATTTGAGTGAGTCATTTCTCTCCCGTTTTTCCGTATAACACCAAAATCATTTATTTTCTGTGTTGGATTCAGAGAAGCCTGCCTTTCATGGACAGTGGGGCAGTGCCATTCACACACACTGAACCTGACATCTGGCCCCATCACTTTTAGGAATTACCTTGCCTTGTTATTGGCTGCTACTGCCTTGCTGACTCTTCAGCAGATTGACTCAAAGTATGACCTTGACCCTTCCCCAACTTGACTATCCCTCTCATAGCTTAGACCCATCATAGAGTGATATGTCCTTTCAGTTAAGTTCTTTCTTCTTCAATTTATATTTTTTAAATGACAAATAGCTAGCAGTCTCTCATGAAGCAGGTCCCAAGTATCTACTAAGAAGAATAAAAAATGAAAAAGATGAGAAAACCGACATTGGGTGAGTCCAGTGGAAGAACATTAACCATCATAGCTCAATCTGCCTTGTGGACTTCCCACTGATCTCCTCTTACAAAGGAGAGCCTGATTTAAAAAAATGTAGGGGAATAACTCATTCCAGGGTCTGTACCAACCAGGATTGTGAATAGCTACTCCTCTAATGCACTTATTAATTCCTCATTATTTATGAAGCATCATCTGTGTGCCATGTAATCTAGGTGGTCCAGATAAAGGAGGCAATAAGACAAAAAAACTTCAATCATGCCTTCATGGAGATTACATTCTATTATGTGATAAGACAACAAATAAAAAATAAAAGATAGTGTCAGTGCTATTTGGGAAAATATAAAGATGGCAAAGAGAAAGGGAAATGTTGGGAGTTAGTCTTTTTGTTTAAGGCCCTCAGGGCATTCCCAAGGCTATAGAGTACGGGGATCTCTAGTAAAAGGTGTTTCTGGAAGATGGTGCTGCAAATCATAGATCCTTGAGATGGTGGCTTGGTGGATATGTTTGGAAAATAGCAATAAAGGAAGGGCAAGGTTGGTCAGATTGAGGTCAGAGAGACACAGATATCTGGATTGTAGAGAGTGAGAGTTCGTTGTAAGGACGTGAGTTACTTTAAGTGAGATTGGAAGCCACTGGAGAGTATGGAGGATAAGAATATTATAATCCCACTTACCTTTTCCAGTGGTGAACCCAGATGCTGTGTTATGAAGGAGCAGCAGAGAGAGGGGCAAGAACAGAGGTAAAGAGATCAGCCAAGGGGGCTGTTCCCGGGTGGAGAGTTATGGCCCCTGGGAGATAGCAGGCATGATAGTGAGAGGGTTGCAGACTTTGAAAACATATTTAAAGATTAAACCAGCAGGATTTGCTGATCAATTGGATGTAGAATGTAAAAGAAACAAACAAAAAAGAAGTCAAGGATATTCTAAGGTATTTTGATCAAGCACTTAGAAGAATGGAAATAATTATTGCTATGGGCTGAACTGTGTTCCCCCAAAAGTCATATGATGAAGCCCTAAACTACCCACTCCCCATGTGACCCTGAAGGTGATTAGGCTAACTAATGAGATCATGAGAGTGGAGCTCACCGGGCAGGTGTCCTTTTAAAAGAGGAAAAGACTTTGTTTCTGCCATGTGTGGACATAGTAACAATGCAGCTCTCTACAAGCCAGAAAGAAGGCCCTCATCAGAAATCAAATCAGTTAACACTTTGATCTTGGACTCCCCAGCCTCCAGAATTGTGAGCAATAAATTTCTGCCACTTAAGCTATCCAGTCTATGATATTTTACTCCAGTCACCTGAACAGACTAACTCAGTCATTAACCAACAAGCAAAAGGTTTTTTTTTTTTTTTGTCAGATATGAGGGAGAAAATAGCCATTCCTGTTATGGATACATACCGTTTGATATGCCCATTCACTATAACATAAATATATTGTACAGGCAATTGGATAAATGAGTCTGCCATTCAGGGGAGTGCTCAGGGTAGACATAAAAATTTATATGTGTATAAATTGTACTTAAATCCGTGAGACTAGTGATACTAGGGAGTGCATGTATGTGGAGAAGAGAAAAATTCTGTGCACTGAGTACTGGACCACATCAACACTAAGAAGGCAGTGACATGAGGACAAATGCAAAGGGACAGAGAAGGATGCCAGCCTGAGAAGATAACCGGGAAGGCAGAGCTTTCTAGAAAGCAATTAAAGAAATGTTTTGACAGGCAGACTTTATCACTGTGTCAAATTCTACATATGTCAGGTAAGTTGAGTACTAACAATTGATCACTGGATTTGCCGTTGTGGAGGAAGGTCATCGGTAAATTGTCATGAATGGCTCTAGTGCAGTGTCGGGATGCTGGTCTGAAGGGAGTGGATAAAGGGCATGGCAAAAGAAATTGAAGACAAAGAGCACCGTCTTCTATGTTGAGTTATGACATATAGGTGTCAGGGTCCATCAGACATGGCGTGTAGCCATTCTGAAAGTAAAGGTCTGGTGAGACAGGGCATGCTGGGACTGACAGATTTTCATAAGTTCCATTAATTTAAAGTACAAAAACCAAAGAGAAACAAGAAATAGAGCTGAGAGGATACCATTATGCCCTCTTCCTGTCTAAATGTAGAAGAGTTCCACTGGATGAATATCTGCTTTACCTGGTAAACACTGGAAGTTTGAAATAATAATCTGTCCAGTTGATGCGGATGTGAGAAGGGTATTGGGCCAGAGCCCTGACAAGTCATGTACTCTGCCTATTGCCAAACAGTGACTCTTGATGACTCTCAAACCCTCATCTCATTTAAGTACAGAGGACAGCCTGTATACAGAGCTTATGACAAAATATTAGAGAATAAGAATAAGGAGAAAACCCTGAAGTCTAAGAGAAAGATATATCTGAGAATTATCTACTGCTGGCCTCAGAATGAAATGTTTGGACTCTGGACTCCTAGAATGCAGAGAGAAAGCTCTTTGAGATAGGTGCAGAATGCCATTAGGATGTAATAAGCTGACTGGGAGCTCTAAGAAAATAAATTGCAAAGGGGAAGTAGAGGATATAAAGAAGGACCACAGGAAATGCAAATGAAATGAAGTTAAAGCTATCATGGAGGAGGTGAAGCCAACTTTAAAGTATAAAATTTTAGATCGGTTACACAGAGGCCACAATTGATAAGTTTTCCAGAAATACTGAAGGAAAGGACAAATGGATGAAAACAAAGGGCTGTAGACACTGAGGACTAAAATTGGAAATCCAGCTTGGTAAATGTTCTGAAAACAATAATAATCAAAAATTTAAGAAAATCATCCCGAGCTGAATTTTTCCCCTGGTAATTTTTTTTTTCAGATTGAAAAATTCTGATCAAAATTAATGTGAGAGGACACATCTAAATTTTTAAATTATAATGTTAAATAATGTAAGCTTCATTATCATATGTCAAGGTGTATTATGACATATAATAATTAAGCAAGTACAAACTGTCCCAAAAGTCAATGCATAGACCTAGATCAATGGAATAGGATAAAGAACCCAGGAAAAGACTCACAAATATGCAGAAATATGATATATGATATGTGACAGAGGGGGAATTAACACCCATGGGGAAAAAGTAGACTAATTTGATAGTGTTGCTTCAATAATTTTTTAGAAACACATGGAAAATAACATATAGAAATGATATAATTTTACTTCACATGATACACAGAAATACATCCCAGGTGAATTAATAACTTAATGTGTAAATAAATTTTAAAAATATTTTTAAGTCACAGTGTTGTGACCTTAAACAGGAAAGAAGACCCCACAAAACCCAAGTCACTAAACAGAAAAGGATATATTGAGGTTTTCACATTTTACACATTTTTTTTTGCCAAAAAACACATTATAAAAATGACAAGCAGTAGAGTTGGAGAAGATTTTAGTGACACATAAGTGATAAAGATTTTGTATACAGAATACAGAGTAGAATAACTCCTACCAATTCATAAGAGAAAAGCAACCAAAAACAAACAAACAAACAAACATGAATAATTAACACACAGGTAAAACAAAATCTTAATAGACAACAACCAAATTGGAAAAGACGTCCAGCCTTGCTAGTAACAAGAGAAGTAAAAATAAAACCCATGATGAGATACATTTTATATGCAACAACCATGCAAAAATGAAGAATTCTGACAAAACTGAGTGTTTGCAGGAATGCAAATGAAATTGGAAACTCAAGCAGCCATGGGGGGCAGCGTGTAAATTGCTGCTGTCTTCTTTTTTTTTTTTTAAAGATTTTATTTATTTATTCAACAGAGAGAGAGAGAGATCACAAGTAGGCAGAGAGGCAGGCAGAGAGAGAGGAGGAGGCAGGCTCCCTGCGGAGCAGAGAACCTGATGCGGGCCTCGATCCCAGTACCCTGGGATCATGACCTGAGCCAAAGGCAGAGGCTTTAACCCACTGAGCCACCCAGGTGCCCTTGCTGCTGTCTTCTGAGTTTTGGACTCTAGTGACCCTTTTATGAGTATAAGAATCTTTACAGCCACAATGTCTGTAATAGTAAGAAAGAAATTAAATGACCATTTACAGGAGGATGATCACATTAGTTATACTCTATTCAATACTACTTTGAAGTTACTCAAATGAAAGTACATATATCAATATAAATAATCTTAAAAACATAATGTTGAGTGAAACAAGCAAGTTGCAGAATAGTCTGTGGAATATATCATTTTCATAAGGCCTAAAAACATGCAAAACATTTATATATGGTTTATGGATATGTATTGTGTTTATGTCTGTACAAATGTATATATACATATATGCAGTAAAATACATATGTAGTAATTTTTAAGTGCGGGAAAAGATAAATGCTCAATTCAGGATAGCAGTTAACTCTGGTGGTCAGAGAAAAACCTTCATTTATCTTCATGAAACTTTATTTCATAAGCAAGGGAAGGCACTTTGGTGTTTTTATGATTGTTTATATCACTTGCAAGCACAAGATATTTAATATAATAATATATGACTATAACAATAATACCCATTTACAATTCCAGATTACTTCTGTGAACCTTGGGAAGAATGTATGGTAGTGGTGGGATAAAGGTGAAAATGAATAAAATGTGCTGACTTTCTGTATCTTATATTTTAGAAATAAGTATAATATTTCATTTGTCACTAATAAGAGAAATAGAGCTTAAGAAATGATTTTTTTAAAACTTAGTAATTTTTTATTTGTAGAATTACAAAAACGAGACACACAATTATCCAAAACGCCAGGAAACTAAAAGCAAATGAAACTTTGTTCTTATACAAAATGACATAAAAGAACAAGGAAGCACAAAAGAGAGTAATAGAAGAAATGTCAACCACAGAAGCTGGATAGAAAAATCACTTCACTGGAATATCCAATACTTGACCTGTTTGGTTTAAGAATTTCTTCTAGGGTTAAGAAATCTTTAACCTCAAAGTATGTTTCATGTGTTTTAGTGAATCTGGTAGAGTATAAATTTAGGAATTAAAAATGAAAATAAATTTAAGAAGGATATTTGGCTAAGAAAAACTTGTATTTTACCTAAATATGTCTTGCCAATCAATTGAAGAATGAAAATATCTGTTATAGCTTTGCTTCTGGGTTAATCCATATAATATATGTGAAAAGAAAAAAGACAGTTTCAGTAATGAAAGAACATAAATGCAGCTTCTTATCAATATTTATGATAAAAGGATGGAACTTCAAATTTGCACTAATTCTATTAAGAAGGTAATTTAGCATCATCCAATAATATTAAAGTGGCATGTTAAATAAAACACAGTGGAAAAATAACTTATCAGAATGATAGCTTGACAGGCAATAAAACATAGTGGTTAAGATCATAAATACCAGAGCTAGTCTGCCTGTGTTTGAATCTCAGCTCTGATACTGACTAGTTTATAACCTTTGTAAGCTACTTGAGTATTCTGTGGATAGTTGGTTCATCTTTAAAATAAGAACCCAGATGTGGTACTAAAAATACTCACCTGCTGGTAAAGTAATATAAATTATTTTTTAAATAAATACATATATTGAAATATGTCCCCTTTTATTTTCTAAATATGTAACACAGGGTATATAGTAAAGTGTTACTAAGTAAAATTTTACAGGGTAAATTCTTTATCAAGTCATTTGATTAATTCAAAAATCATTTGTTAATTTTTAGAAATTATTATTGTGACCTTTTGTTTAACTGAACAGTCACTGGTTAAATGAGACTCCTTTTAAGCCCTGATTCGACGTAGGAACTGCATCAAAATTTCCCAGCGGCCCTATTATATCGATTGTCATTAGGTCTTTGGTGTCTAGGGCTTTGTTGTAGCCAGAAGGTGGCTGGACCCTTGCCTGTGAGGCATAGCAAGGTATTCACTTCAATGCTAAAGCATCCTATGTTGCTTGAACCTTGGTCCATGCTGACAATGCTGCTATGAATGACACCTGTTTTGCTACCTGGTCGGCTGTCCCCGCCAATGGTGCTTCCCAGGAGCAGTCAGCAGGTTCTGTAGATACCCGTGCCATCAAACCTTCAAAGCCATCCCTGTCACCTGAGTAGGGTTCAACAGTCATCTTCTCTTCTACCTCCCAGCATCACTTCCAGACCCCATGACTGATCTCTCAGCCTACTGCCGACTGACATCATGTGCTGATCTGTGGTCTCGGTAATTAGAGTTGCTCTTTACCAGCCAATAAGAAGGGGTTGCGGTGTTTCTTGATTTTCTGGACGTATTAGGTATACCACTGGAAGTATAAATCTTAGAGGAACTTGTGGGGTGTTTGTGAGGACTACACAAGGTAGTTCAGGAAAAGCTCTTAGGACGGTGCCTCACATATAACAACCGCTCACCTAATATTAACTGATATCAGCTAAATTTATTTGAACATTCAAAAGCTGAAATAGGGTGCAACACATTTTTATTAGGAAAAAATCCCACTAGTGTCAAATCTTTGCTCTTGCTGTAAACTTGTTGATCAAATTTCTCTTCCAGTGTGTACTGCCTGAGTATCGCTAGTGCAGAGATACATGATATTTATTTTGTGAAATTTATTATATTTTCAATATCATATGGCAAATGGAATGGTTGTATGGGCACAGTATGGATGTCAGTGTGTCAGTTGTTTTTACCCTTGTGGGAGCTGGCTGACTGGGCGCTGTGGCTTGCTGCCCATGTCCAGCATCACGAGAGAAGATCAGAGGGAGGATTGAATCACCCGTTGCTAGCCCAGGTCTATATTGATATTCAAAATTGGAAGTATGGTTTTTACTGAGTGTGTGTCACTTTCACACCTCTATAAAGTCAAAAAATTGTAAGTCAAACTGTCATTAAGATGGGGATCATCTATACTCAGACTGTATTCCGTAGCAACAACAGAAACAACCAGCTTGTAATAAACTCCTATTTCATCACTGATTTCTGTAAGAGATATTCTTTCTGGACATGCAAGAGTGAAAAGCAAAGTTAATTTTTACAAAGTTAAAATATGAGGAAAATGTGAATCAGAAAAAAATGCAGAGTAGCAATTTTAGTAGAGTACAGGATATATTTTAATGGCAGAGCAGAATTAGTGACAAAGAGCAACACTGCTTACTATGAGAAACAGGAATAGATCCAGAAGATAGGTCAGCAAATCTATGCATGCAGTTATATATAAATCCCAAATATTAAAGTGACAAGTGACAGATTAATGTAGTGATTCATCTCATATTAGAGATTTTAACAGATCACTCTCAGAAATTGATAGAACAAGACAAAAATAAGCAGGATCATGGAATTGTATGAGTGGATTAATGAAAATAATCCAGAGATACACAGAGAACTTTTTGTAACAATTGGAACAGTCACAAAAATCTATCATGTACCAGACTACAAACATATCTTTATTGTTTTTATGTGCAGTGTATTTTCTTTTTTTTACTTTTTATTTAAATTCCAGTTAGTTAACATACAGTGTAATATTAGTTTCAGGTGTACCGCATAGTGATTCAACACTTCCATACAAATCACCCAGTGCTCATCATGACAAGTGCTCTCCTTACTTCACAACACCTGTTTCTCCCATGTGCCCATCCATCTCCCCTCTGGTCACCATCAATTTGTTCTCTGTATAGTGCTCTGTATTTGTTCTCTGTATTTAATTTATTAAATTCCATATGAGTGAAATCATACAGTATTTGTCTTTTTCTGACTGACTTATTTTGCTTAGCATAATAGTCTCTAGCTCCATCCATGTCATTGCAAATGGCAAGATTTCATTTTTTTATGCCTGAGTAATATTCCATTGTATATATACCATGTCTTCCTTATCCATTAATTAATCAATGGACACTTGAGCTAGTTCCATAATTTGGCTATTGTAAATAATGCTGCTGTTAACACTGGGATGGTGCACGTATCCTTTGAATTAGTATTTTTGTATTCTTTAGGTAAATATCTAGTAGTGCAACTGCTGGGTCATAAGGAAGCTCTATTTCTAACTTTTTGAGGAACCTCCATACTGTTCTCCAGAGTGGCTGCACCAGTTTGCATTCCCACCAATGGTACAAGAGTGTTTCCCTTTCTGCATCTCTAAAGAATTAACATTGCACTGTACAGTTTCTCTTACCCCATAAAATACACATAGTTAGAAAATAATGTTAAAAAAGATAAAAACTTAAATTACTCATGTCTTTAAACCAATAAAGTACTTACAAAACACTCCTGCATTGGGGTGCCTGGGCGGCTCAGTCAGTTAAGCATCTGCTTTTGGCTCAGGTTGTGATCCCAGGGTCCTGGGATTGAGCCCTGTGTCAGGTTTTCTGCTTAGTGGGGAGCCTGCTTCTTCCTCTCTCCCTCTGTGCTCACGCTCTTTTTCTCTCTCTCCCTCTCTCTCCCTCCCTCCTTCAAATAAATAAATAGATAAAATCTTATAAAAAATGAAAAAAAGAAAACCCCTGTGTTAAAAAAAAGATATAGAAATAATGAAATACTCAGAGCTAAATTACAAGGAAATAATGCAGAACAAAATGCGTGGTATACTAAATATATATATAAATATACACAGACACACACACACATATATATATACATACACATATGTACACATATACGTATATACGATATACAGCTTTAAATCCATTGATAAGAAAACCATAAAGACTGAAAATACATGAGTTAAGTGTTCAACATAAAATCTAGAAATACAAGCAGAAAGTCTTATGCTGGGGCACCTGGGTGGCTCAGTAGGTTAAGCTTCTGTCTTTGGCTCAGGTCATTATCCCAGGGTCCTGGGATCCAGCCCCGCATCAGGCTCTCTGCTTGGTAGGGAATCTGCTTCTCCTTCCCTCTGCCTCTTCTCCTGCTGGTGCTCCCTCTGTCTCTCTCTCTCTCTCACTCACTCTCTGTCTCTCAAATAAATAAATAAAAATCTTTAAAAAAAAAAGTCTTAGGCTTCCAGCAGTATGGCAGTCCAGGTGTTCTAAAAGTAACCCAACAGTCTTAAAATACATATATTCTGGATAATTTACAACAGACTTATTTTACGTTTCTGAGTGCACGAGGGAATACAGGAAATCCCCTGGGTCAAAGATAACAAAGGGAAAGAGGTCTGAAACTACAGAAATAACTGCGTGAGGACCTCAAACCCACACTTCTCTGGGATCTAAGCCACTAGTGGGAGCTCAGAATTATTCCAGCCTGAGAGAGCAGGAGACCAGGCTTACGGGTCATGCCTTCAGTGAATTCCTTAGAAGCTGACTCCCAAGTAAAGATTGTTGTGCAGGAAGGAAGGAAGTACTGCATGAAGAAGCCAGTTAAAGAGTGCAGCAAACAGGAGAAAGGGGAGCCAAGTAAAGGTGTACATCTCAGGCAAAGTCCTATTAAGGTACCTTATCCTGATCTCATGGAGGGCTTCTAATGTTATTACTCAGCGATGATAGATTTTTACCATTATAATTTAATATAATATTATAATAAGTTACCATAACTTATTGTTATATTATGTTAATGTATTGAGATTATTTATTATTATAATAATTTATCATGACCCAAGGGAAATAAACTGGGTTTTCAAAGTCCTGTACCTGTCAGTGGTTATCAATGGGTATATGGAGGGAGGGTAAGGGGATAAAATCCTAGAAACTTCTAGCTTTCTGTGCAGACCCAGGACAATGGCTCTAGCCATTCAAGGGAAGTCCTCTGAAGATCTTTGGTTAGACCAGATTGGAGGGAATCTGAGCACATCACTAGTGTCTGGTGGAAGCAAGGGACCCGAAGGGGAGAAGCCTGACCAATTTAGACATGCAAAGAAATGCACCTTCTGTAAAAATGTGGGTGGGGGGACATCTCTCTACCTGCAAATGCAAGCAACTCAAGAGCTTATTTATTTCTGCCCCTGTACCACATAATACTTAAAAAAAAAAGGTATTTCTTTACAACTTGTGGCTATAGGCATGGGCTCATGTGCAAATCATATATACCTCCTCAGAAGCAGCTATGCTGCGGCGCAGTACAACATGAAAATGTGAGATTCTTTGCTTAAAAATTAAGGATTGCACTGACAGTTCCCAAAAGGGAGGGGGGTTGGGAGGGGCGATGGACAAAATGGGTGAAGGGGAGTGGGAGATGCAGGCTTCCAGTTATAGACTGAATGAATCATGGGGATGAAATGTACAACATAGGGACTAAAGCAATGGTAGTGTGATAGTGTTGTATGGTGACAGATGGTAGCTGCACTTGTGGTGAGCACAGCATAGCATACAGAGTTGTCAAACCAAGAAACAGACTCTTAACTGCAGAGAACAAATTAATGGCTACCAGAGGGCAGGTGGGTGGGGGGGACAGAAGAAATAGGTGATGGGGATTAAGGGGGGCACTTATCATGATGAGCACCTGTGGATGTATGGAAGTGTTGAATCACTATATTGTACACCTGAAACACTGTTAACTATGTTGGAATTAAAATATAAAATAATAGAAAAATAACATACAGGGTTGTCAAATCACTATGTTGTACACCTGAAACTAATGTGACATTGTGTGTCAGCTATACTCAAATAAAAATAAAATGAAATAAAATAAAATGACATTTTCTTTCTCTTTGTCTTCTCCAGTACTTGATATTGATAAACTTTATTTTTTGTCAATACAGTGAATTTAAAGTATTTATTCTTTTAACTTTTGCTTCTCTGATTGCTAATGAGGTTGGGCATCTCTTCATTGTCAGTTTCTAATAGGTTCTTCATTTCACCCATCCCTCAAACCCTCTCACCCTGGCAACATCAGTTTGTGCTCTATATTTATAGCTATAATTCTGCTTTTGCTTTGAATGGCTAGAATTAAAAAGACAAGAAATAGCAAATGTCAGTGAGGATGTGGAGGAAAGGGAACCCTCATGCACTGTTGGAATGTACATTGGTACAGCTACTGGGGAAAATAGTATGAGGTTTCCTCAAAAAACTAAAAATAGAAATACCATATGATCCAATAATCCCACTACTGGGTATTTACTCAGAGACAGTGAGAACACTAATACCTGTATCCTTACATTTATTGCAACATTATTTATGTTTTTTGTAAGAGCTAAGATGAGGAAACAACCCCAGGGTCCATCCAAAATGAATGGATAAAGATGTGGTATGCATATGCAATGGAATATTACCCAGCCATAAAAATGATGGCATCTTGCCATTTGTGACAACATGGATGGACTTAGAAGGTATTATGCTAAATGAAGTAAGTAGACAGAGGAAGGCAAGTACTGTATTATTTCACTCATGTGTGGAATCTAAGAAATAAAAAATGAATATACTCACAGTCTTAAGAGTATAAACTGAAGTAGCTGTTAGAATCATCTGACAATGAAAGTGCATATTAAAATGAACAACTATGTGCCTCAGGCAGATTTCACTCCTAAGTACATATACCTTGGAGAAATTTTAACGCAGGAAAAGAAGGGCACATGCACAAGAATATAATGTGACCATTGCTGTTTGCAAAAAAATCTTGAGATGATCTAGGTTTTCTTAGGGGGAAATGTCCATCAATTATAGCCTATGGCTAGGTAGGATACTGTGTATTGGTCAGATGAAATGAGTTATATCTACATGGACAAAGTAATAAAGTAATGATATCTAGAGGGAAAACAAAATGTGATTTAAAGTTCCCAACAATATTTACTTAAAATTTAAATAAGAACTTGCATACATAGTACTTTATACTCATTAAATTGTATTCCTGAAACTAATATTACATTGTATGTTAACTAACTGGAATTTAAATAAAAACTATATATATATCCAAAAGATACATATTAGATACATAAGACTTTATGAAATTTATGAAATTGAGTTTGGGGGATAAGCAGTAGGGTTACCAGATTTGGCATATCAAAGTACAAGGCATCTAGTTACATTTGAATTTCAGATAAAAATCAAATAATAGTTAACTACTATATCCAAGGCATATGGGTTTAAAAAGACCTTTGAAAGGGTCACCCTTCCATCCCTGGCTAGCCTACAGGAACCTAAGTAGAAAAGTAGAAGTAGTATTTTGTTTTGTTTGAGTCCCAAGTATTGCATGGGGCATACTGACACCAAATGTGTACACTGATAAAAAATGTGTTATTTATCTGAAATTTGAATGTAAGTGAGCATCCCATATTTTATCTGGCAACCCTAACATGGAGATACAAAGTAAAATGATAATAAAAGAAAGAAAGTTCTTACAGCAACAAACAAGGGTTAAATATTGTGTCTGAGAACTACTGTCAATTCAATTCTGACATGGGAATTAAAAAAAAGTAAATCAATCAATAAATAATGAAATTATATAATTTTAGGTAAGCTATTTTACTCTACAAATTATAGGTTGAAAGCATCTTATAAAATCATGGCAGAAAATGATTATATTATGTCAAGTACTTTAACATGTGGAGAAAATTTATTTGTTCCTGGTTTTATTTGTATGGATGAAACAAACTGCCCACTGAGATAGTCACATTCCACCATAAGCTACTCACCACAAAGTTTTTCTTGAGCATCTCTATTAAATATTAAACACAAAGTCATTTTAGTCTACCAGAAATATAACCTTATTAAATAAGCACCATTTCTTATTCTGTAGAATGTATGTGTTTATTAGAATTTGATTATTTAAGCTTTAAACAACTGTCCTAGTCATGCTTACTGCTGTCAATTACTTGAGCCTTCCGTATATTTAGGAAAAAGAAAATTTAAATCACCTGATCTACTTCATTTCTTTGCAAATGACTGCCAATAAAATTGAAAGGTTATTGTGACCAATTTCAATCTAACATGAGGGACAGTTTTGTTTCTTCTGTAAAATGATACTGACCAGTGGAGATAATTTCCTCTTCAATTTAGGTAGTTTCTCCACACAATTGTAAAGTAGCCTCTAGAATGCCAAAATGAAGTGTTGTTGTTGTCACCCTGCATAATGAGGAAGGACTTCAACCCAAACTTTCGTTCAGAAGTCGAGAATGAGATATTGCATATGCTTCTGGTGGGTAGACAAAGGTTTATTACTTGTGTAATGAGGTTTTCTGGGGAGAGAAGGCCAGGCCACCCTAGCTGGTCCAAAAATGGCTTGAATAGTATGCAGAGAAGGCTGGCTTGGGGTTTTTATTATATTTCTGGGATGTGGGGGTGGGTAGAAGTAAGGGCTTCCATACACAGGTCTGACCTGCTGTGGCTTGAATTTTCCACGGAGGCCAAAGGAAGGAGAATGGGGCTTTCTTATCAGTTTGACCAGAAGTGGGGCAAAAGGAAAAAAGAAGTGGGGCTTAAAAGCTATCAATGATTGAATATAAAAATGGGGTCAGAATCTTTGCGACAAGTGCTAATAAAAGCTTTTTATCCTGATGAAGTCCCAAAAGTTCATTTTTACCCTATGACCTTGCAATTGCACTACTGGGTATTTACCCCAAAGATACAGATGTAGTGAAAAGAAGCGCCATACGTACCCCAATGTTCATAGCAGCAATGTTCACAATTGCCAAACTGTGCAGTCAAATGCTCTACCACTGAGCTATACCCCCACAATTGCCAAACTGTGGAAAGAGCCCAGATGCCCTTCAACAGACAAATGGATAAAAAAGATGTGGTCCATATATACAATGGAATATTACTCAGCCATCAGAAAGGATGAATACCCAACTTTTGTATCAACATGAATAGGACTGGAGGAGATTATGCTGAGTGGAATAAGTCAAGCAGATAAAGTCAATTATCATATGGTTTCACTTACTTGTGGAACATAAGGAATAAAATGGAGGACTTTAGGAGAAGGAAAGGAAAAGTGAATTGGGGTAAATCAGAGGGGGAGACGAAAGATGAGAGACTGTGGACTCTGAGAAACAAACTGAGGGTTATGGAGGAGAGGGGGTGGGGGCATGGGTGAGCCTGGTGGTGGGTATTAAGGAGGGCACGTATTGCATGGAGCACTGGGTGTGGTGCATAAACAATAAGTCTGAATCTTGGATCACTAAAAAAAATAAAATTAAAAAAAACAAGTGATAATAAAAGGAACAAATCTTACCGATTGAGTAAATATGATTGGCTGGAATTTTATGTTATTACATTGCATTATAACCAGTTGAGGTATATCAAGAAACTCAATCAAAAATTAAAAATGTAAATGACAGAAGGGTAGGCTAAACAAAGCTGTGTACAAAAGGCTTAATGGAATTAATTAGAAGAATGATATGAATATAAAAATATGAGTATTAATGGCAATACCAGTTAAATTACAAACCTCATTAATTTTTAACAACATTACTTCATGTAGTATTTAGCAGATGCAGTGGTTATTTCTCAGAAGATAAGAGACACATTATGTTATAATTCAGGCTCAAAAAGTTGCTTAAAAAAATTTGACATCATCAATGACTTTTTTTGTGGTTGCCATTTCAGATTAAACTGAGCAAGGAGTTCAGACAGAAAGGAAACTGAATAAAATCAAATCCAGATTTGTTTTAATTTTTTTGACATTTCTAGAATGACGTCATTCATTCTAGAGTTCGGTCAAACTGTGGAATAGCAATATCAGAATCTGGGTGGTATTTTGAGATATGCCAAACTGTGCTTTTTAGAATTAGCCACACAGCATAGCTCAATCCTAGCAGAAGAGTATTCTTATATTGACATCTTTCTTTTCTCTTCCTCCCAGAACTGTGGTGACCTTCCATTGTTGCTCAAAACTTTGGTTATAATGATATTTAACTGTGTAGCACCCCCCTAAAGTATGACAGAATGTCAAGAGACCCCCCCACCCCCAGCACCATATTGGTTCTGGCTTACTGAATGACACTGGAGAAGATCCTTTTCCTCTTCTCCACCTCTGAGACTTTTCCTTTGTAAAATGTTAGGATTGGGCTGCTCTCTCTTTGCATACATACATATTAACTAGGTTTTCTTCCAGTTCTGAAATTCTAAGCTTCTTTACACGACGTCTTATGTTTTCTAATTCAAGAAGAGGTAATTATGAACCTGCAGGTCTTATTCTTCTTGCTCATTCTTTAAACTTCATCTCTTTGCAAATGTGCCTCAGAGGAGGTAGGCCAGATCTCAATTATTTTGACTTCTTAAGGCTTATCTTTATTTCTTTATACAAAAGCAAATCTGTATGTCATACATACTTGAGGAAAAAAGCAAACCATTGGAAAAATGAAGCAAAAAGGAAAATCAGTAGTGATAGTGCAGTGAAGAAAAATAAAGCAGGGTAGGGAGATAAAGATAGCTAAGAGAGGAAGTTCAAAGATGATAGTCAGACAAGGATTCTCCAAAGTGGTGACTTTCGAGAAGCTAGTGAAAGGAGTAAGAGAACAAGCCAAGCCATAATGTTGGAGAAATAGTGTCACAGACAGAGGAATAGTGTGTGCAAAATCCCCAAATGAGAGGAGACTGGGCATGTTAAAATATTGACCAGGAGTCCATTGAGGTTGGAAGGCAGTGACCAAGTGGTGATGGTGAAGGATCTTTCACTTACCTTGAGGACTTTAAATTTTAGTCCTAAGTCTGATGGGAAAATATTTGGAGGATGCTGAGCTGGGTCATGTTTTGATCTGGCTTACATCATTAAAAGATTCATATGCCCGTTATGTGAAAAATATTCTGTTAGTGAAGTAGAAGTATAAACAAGGAAGTGTATAGGTTAAGGAGAGGTGCCAGAGGGGGTGAGCAAGCAGACAATATTTCATGGCTGAATTAGAGGTGGAATGGGAGAGAGAAAAATAAACACCAAAGATGACTTCAAAGTTTTGGGCCTTAGATATTGGGAACTTGGTGCCTTCTGCAGAGATGAGAAAAGGTACGGGGGTTGCAGATGGGGTTGAGAGTTGGTTCAGTTTGAGATGTCTATTAGACATACACCTGGAAAAGCCGAGCAAGAGGGTGGAAATGAGAGGCTAGATTTCAGGGCCAGGTAAAGATGGACCTAAATTTGGGAGTGATGGGCTGACTGAAGCCATAGGTCTGGACTGAGTACACTAGACCAAAAGCCCATAGAGTGGACCTGGGGACACAGTGCATCTAGAGCTCGGGAAGGGAAGGCAACTGACCAAAGAATTTCAAGACAGAAAAAATGTTGTTAGTGGAAAAAGTAACACCAAGGCTATTTTAAGGACAGGGATATTTTGAAAGGCAGTTTTGCTAAAGGAAAAACAGAAAGCCTAGAAATCCTAAGGAAAAGCAAGTTTCAAGGAACTAAAAGAACCAAATGAAGATTTCCAGCCCCCAGTAAGAGCATTACCTCTGAGAACGCCCACCTCCTCTCAGAAATGTGAGCTGCCCTTCATTGGCTGGTTCCCAATTATAATGACACATATTTCCATTTTTCAAAGCTTCTTCATAGCTCATCCCACTTTATTTTCACAGCAACTTTTACTGAGGAGAGATGATATAAGGTTTACACCCACAACATATTTCCTCACAAACATTTTATATAGTAAATTACACATACATAAGACCAAAAATGCAGAGGAACTTTCTTCATCACCTATCCATCCCATTTAAGCATCTGCAGATATATCAACCCATTTATCAATTCAGTAAATAATTTTTTGAGCACTTACTATGTATGTTGGACACCATTTTCCATGGATATACAAAGAGGAAGATGATATTTGTCTAAGGGGTATTTTCATATTTTTACTCATTATGCAATAATGGCAATTTATACTACATCTTTGTGATTTGTTAGTGCCTATATTGAGGAACAGTTTCAGATTTCATCATGTGATTTAACTTCTCCAGAATAACATGTTCTTATTTATGGGAATAGAGGTTCATATTCTATTTTCTCATTTGAAACTACAAGTTATAGATTAATAAGATATTAGAAGAGAACTTGGATACTATTAATCCAGCACTTTCATTTTGTGACTGGGAAACTAAAGCCTGGAGAAGTGGAGAATGATTTGACCAAGCCACAAATGTAATATATGGCATTGACATTGAAAGTTACGCTGTTTGTGAGAGTAGTTTCTCAGATCTTTGAGTTCTGGCCAAGGATACTTCCTGGTTGCCAAAAGTTTCCAAGAAGTTTATCTTGGAAATTCCATGAGTTTCTCACCCAAGAATTAATTTTACCAAGCCAGATGGCATTGTTGGCAAGAATGGAGTGTCACAATCCAATTTTTTTTCTTTAGGCTTCATATCTATACAATGAGCACCATCCAAATTTTGAAATCAGAAAAGGGACTTCTTGAATTTCATTTTAAAATTCAGTTGATTGATGTTCACTATTTGAGATTTTAGTCAGATAGTTTCATGCTTGGGAAAGTAATGTATTTCTCCAGATAACACCCAGATAGTTTCCTTTTATTTAGCTTATGCATGAAGTCCCACATTCTATTAATCTTATTAATCTTGTCTGAAAACTGATTACAAATGTGAAGCTACCAGCAATATTTCTTCAAGGTTTATTATAATAATCTTAGTGTCTTAATTAAAACAACAAAGGTTTATTTCTTATTTCTACAAAGTCTGTTATGGGTTTGGGCCTCTCTCTAGGGTAGCTGCTTTTCATGTTAGGCTCAGCATAGAATGTCCACATCAAGGCACACTTCCACGACCACTTCAGCTGAGAGGCATAGGCTGAAGGTTCAAGTATCAACAACTGAATGTTTCCACGTGGGAATGTCCCATATCCCTTTTGTTTATGCAGCCATATCCTAAAGTTTAGAGGAATAATAGTTTAGCTGTTACAGTTACCTTTGTTGAGCTGAATGGAAGTGTGCCTTGATGTGGAGCTTCTATGCTATTCCTTTTTTAAAAGGAATAATTAATTAAAATTGTTCACATTTTCCACCCTTTTGACAAAAACTCAGTGATTAAGACCACAAATGGAAAGAAAGGTCCCACAGTCAACCTAGATGCAGCTGAGTCCTTGCTTTGTGCTTATCACTGTGCAAAGAGATTTTCAGATGTTATTTTATTGAAAACAGTCTCTCAATAATCCTAAAAGCTTGGTGTTATTGTTGTCACTTTATAAGTGAATGAACTGAGGTTCTGTGATTTGTCCAGAGTTATACAAGTAGCCTAACGATGGGGCAAGATTTTTAGAAGCAAAGGAAAAACCAAACAATAATAATTTGTGCAACACCATTCTTGTAAGTCTAAACCTAGTAAATAAGAAGCATAATAGTCAAGTCTTTTGCTTTCTTTCTAGCTGCTGCTGCTTCTTCTTTTACTTCTTCTTCTTCTCCTTCTTCTCCTTCTTCTTCTTCTTCTACTTCTTCTTCTCCTTCTTCTCCTTCTTCTTCTTCTTCTTCTCCTTCTCTTCTCCTTCTTCTTCTCCTTCTTCCTCTTTTTAAAGTATGCTCCATGCAAACTCACAACCCTTAGACCAAGACCCGTGCTGAGATCAAGAGTTAGATGCTTAACTGACTGAGCCACCTAAGTGCCCCTTGCCTTTTGTTTTCTAATAAAAAAGTTCTTTTCAAATAACCCTCCTGAACAACTGGGAATGGAGGAGCCACTCAGTTCTTAGACTGTTTTTGTTTGTTTGTTTGTTTGTTTAAACTCCTGTATTGCCCTGACAAATGTCTTCCACTGGTATCTTAAACTATTTTTTAAAAAATTTTATTTATCTTTCAGAGAGAGAGAGAGAGAGGGAGAGAGACAGAGAGAGTGAGTATGCAAGCAGGGGGAACAGCAGGCAGAAGGAGAAGCAGAGGGAGAAGTTCCCTCGTCAGGGACCCTGGGATCATGACCTGAGCTGAAGGCAGACACTTAACTGACTGAGTCACCCAGCTGTCCCTCTTAAGCTGTTTTTTATACCATTTTGAAGGTAAGAATCATATCTGCTTTTATCCTGTGTCCCATCAACACAGAACGAAGTAACTGACACACAGAAGGTGCTTCATGAATTTGTTTTTTAAAGGATTGCCACTGCAGCTGTGAAGGGAGCAAACAGTACAAAAAGAACCTTGTAAGAATATTAAAATGACTAATATGACACAGTTGATGATTCTCCCTTTGTTTTTGCATTATGTAGACCATTACCTAGAATTTTAAATGTTTTCTCTCAGCAGAATGCTTATTACTAAATCATGAAAACCATAGGAAGGGAGAATGGGAGTTGGGGAAGCCTTTGCCTTGGAAATGCTCATCTTGAGCTCATGTAGTAGTTAATTTTCATCTTGGTGGATGTGAGAGCATCCAGGTTGGAATAATATTTGAATTACTTGTCAGGCCTGTTAGACAAGCTGGCATAAATCTCATTTCGCATTGACATTTTTCAACGAAGATTTAATAGTCTAAAAACTCAGGTAGATGCTGCCAAAAACACCACAAAACCTGAAGGCTTGGAATGTCTCAAGGAAGGACGAGCAGGAGTGACAATTAATTTCCTTGAAGGTCACAGTCTAAGAATGATGCAGTATCTTTAGAATTTTGACAACTTGGCTGCCCTGCAGAGGCCTCCGAAGCATTCCTAGCAAATACTTAATCATGCTTCTCAGAATAGACCTTGTTTTAGAAAATTTAATAGAATGGAGTTTTGGCTTAAAATAGTTTGCTTTCCATCCCCCACCCTCCTTTCTGGTTGATCTAGATAACGGAGAGTCAGTTAGAGAATGCAGGCTAGGGAAAGCAAATCCTAGAGTAAGAGGTCATCGGTAGATGTCATTACATATGAAAGGAAACTATCCTAGTTTCCCTCATCTGTTTTTTATTCTTCCACTTGGTTCCTAGGCATGCCTCATTTTTTTTTTTTTTGCACATTTTCTCTCCAGCCCCAAGTGTCCACCTCTTCCTCTATATAAAGTAGAGACCTCTTATTTGCCTAAATAACTCCTATTCATCAGTGAGATTTCAACCAATGCTAGTGAGAAATTTCTCCTCATTCTTGACCCCAATAGTACCCTTGACATTGAAGGAAGCACTTATTGACATGAGTGTTGTGTTTACTTATTCTGAGTAGTGAATGACTGACAAGCATCATACAGAGTCCTCACAAATGGGTTTTCTTATAAGAAAGTACAAGAAGGTAGGGGAGGTAGGTAGGAAAGATAATCCACACTGAGTACCAGATATCTGTGGCTTTCTATATAGTCATCTAAAAAGGTCTCAAAAATGACACTGTGAAGTAAACTCTATTACCTTTCCACAACTTACAGTTGATAAAACTGAAACTCATGTAAGTGGCCTATATCCAAGGAATTCCAAAGCCCGGGCATGAGGGAAGGTTTCTTTCTTTCTTTCTTTTTTCTTTTTTTTTCCTGACAAAAGAAGGTAAATTGGTTCTACTGTCAAGGATGGGGTATTGAACTTAGTTTCCGTTATAAGAGAAGGTTTTTGAATGAAAAACTCATTCAAGAAATGAGTCCAAATGTGTTTTTCTGCTTTGTCACTAGCTCACCTTTGTTCATGCCGCTGAAGCCTCATTTCAAATAAAGCAGCAATCCTCTAAGAGATATTATGGGATACAATAATACGGTCAAGTTTGGGACAATTACTATATGTTTGCTCAGTGCTCAAGTTTATGAGAGGATTTCAGAATCAAATTTATACAAATGCAGGAATCTCTGATCATGGTTATGAGCCCTGCTGAGACAGAGGTGCGGTGGACCACATCAAGTGCCCAGAATCAGAGTGAAGTTATAGTGAAGGTGTCACCTCCTGACTTTTCCTGTAAGCCCTGGTCTTCTTAGTTATAGCCATCTTTCACAGAAACCTTTTAAAGTTTATGTTCAAATTTTGCCATCACCATCATTTTGGTTTAAGCAAAGCTGGAATGGCAGCTCCTATTTGACTGATGAGGAAAAATGACATCTAGGGATTTTAAAGCCTTCATAAACGTAACAAAATGTGAAACAGTGACCCAAATCCTTAATTTCTGGCCACAAACACATTGTGCTTTCCGCATTACTTAAAAGGGGATGATAATAAAATAGGACTTTAAATTGAATTAAATTTACCATCATATCCTTGATACATATAAACAAGGGCAAAATGGCAGATGTGAATCCACCTATATAAGTAATAACATTAAGTTAATGGATTAAATACTCCCATCAAAAGGCAAATAAGTTAGACTGAAAATATGATTCAACTATATGCTCTCTATTGGTGATATGCTTTAGATTTAAATATATGATAGACTGAAAGTAGAAGGATGAAAAAATTATGGCATGCAAACAGGAGTCATAGAAAAACTGAATGGCTACATTAAGTCAGACAAAAGAGACTGCAAGAGAAAACAATGTGACAAAAGACATGATAAACTTTTCATAATGATAAAAGACTAAGTCCATTAGGAGTAGATAACAATCATAAACATAAACACACCTAAAAATAGAGCTCCTAAAACATAAAGTGAAAACTAACAGAATTAAAAGGAGACATAAACAGTTCAATAATAATAGTTAGAAACTTCAATACTCAACTTCAATAATGGGTAGAGCTAGATGGATTACCATCTAGATGGGTATAGAAAACTTAAACAACACTATAAACCAGCTAGACCTAACACATTTCTAGACCACTCCACTCAATAACAGTGGAATATACATTCTTCCTAAGCACACACAGAACATTCTCTAAGATATTCTCCGTGGTGGACCATAAAACAGGCCTTGAAAAATGTAAAAAGATTGAAATAAAGTATGCTCTCTGACTACAGTGGAATGAAATTATAAATCAATAGCAGGATTATTTGGGCAACATACAAATATGCAGGACGAAAACAATATACTACTAAATTATCAATTTGTCAAGGAGGAATTCACAAAAGAAACTAGAAAATGTTTCAAGATGGATGAGAATAAAAATGTGGTAAAAACAGCGCTTAGGGAAAACTTTATAGCTATAAACACCTGTATTAAAAAGAAGCAAGATCTCAAGTCAATCATCTAAACTTGTACCTTAAGAAACTAGAAAAATAAAAGCAAAATAAATCTGTGGCCAGCAAATGGAAGGAAAACTGAGGAATAGAGTGGAAATTAATGAAAGAGAGCATAGAAATAAAAGAGAAAAACAATGAAACTAGAAGTTGGTTAGTTGCAAGATCAACAAATTAAAAAAACCCACTTTATTTAGCTAGCTTGACAGAGAAAGAAAAGTCAAAGACCAGAGAAAAAGGTCAAATTATTAAAATTAGGAGTGAAAAAGAGAATATTATAACTGATCTTGCTGACATATATTTTAAAAAGATTATAAGGGGATATTATACACAACTGTATGCCAACGAATTAGATAAGTTAGATGAAATGGACAAATTCCTAGAAAAATACAAATTACACAAAACTGACTTATAAAAAATAATCTGACTATACCTATGACAACTAAAAATATTGAATTAGCAATTTAAAAAACTTTTTAAAAAATTGGGGTACATATGGCCCTTTGTACATTGNCATATGTACCCCAATTTTTTAAAAAGTTTTTTAAATTGCTAATTCAATATTTTTAGTTGTCATAGGTATAGTCAGATTATTTTTTATAAGTCAGTTTTGTGTAATTTGTATTTTTCTAGGAATTTGTCCATTTCATCTAACTTATCTAATTCGTTGGCATACAGTTGTGTATAATATCCCCTTATAATCTTTTTAAAATACATGTACCTCAATGTTCATAGCAACAATGTCCAAAATCACCAAACTGTGGAAAGAGCCTGGATGCCCTCCAACAGATGAATGGCTAAAGAAGATGTGGTCCATATATACAATGGAATATTACACAGCCATCAGACAGGATAAATTCCCAACTTTTATATCAACATGGACAGGTCTGGAGGAGATTATGCTGAGTGAAATAAGTCAAGCAGAGGAAATCAATTATCATATGGTTTCACTTACTTGTGGAGCATAAGGAATAACATGGAGGACTCTAGGGGAAGGAAAGGAACAGTGAATTGGGGTAAATCGAAAGGGGAGATGAAAGATGAGAGACTGTGGACTCTGAGAAACAAACTGAGGGTTATGGAGGGGAGTGGGGGGGATGGGTGAGCCTGGTGGTGGGTATAAGGAGGGCACATATTGCATGGAGCATTGGGTGCTCCATGCAATATGTGCATAAACAATGCATCTAGGATCACTGAAAAAATAAAATAAAATATATATAAAAAAACATTTTACAAAAAAAAAGCCCGGGGTCAAATGTCTTCACTGGTGAATTCCACTAAATGTTGAAAGTAGAATTAATATCAATCTTTCATAAATTCTTACAAAAAAATAGAAGAGGGAATACTTCTTTATTCATTCTGTGAGACCAGTATTCCCTAGGTATCAAAACTAGACAAGTTAGGGCGCCTGGGTGGCTCAGTGGGTTAAAGCCTCTGCTTTCGGCTCAGGTCATGATCTCAGGGTCCTGGGATCGAGGCCCGCATCGGGCTCCCTGCTCAGCAGGGAGCCTGCTTCCCCCTCTCTCTCTCTGCCTGCCTCTCTGCCTCCTTGTGATCTCTCTCCCTCTGTGAANAAAAAAAAAAAAACTAGACAAGTTATATGAGAAGATACAATTATATACCCATATTCATTATTAATATAGGTGTAAAAATCCTCAACATAACTAGCAAATTGAATCTAGCAACATATGAAAATGATTATGTACACGACCAAGTAGTACTTGCCCTGTAATACCACGTTACTTTAACATCTGAAAATTAATCAGTATAATACACTGCATCAATAGAATTAAGGAGAAAAACTGCATGATCAATTCAGTTGACAGAAAGATCTTTTCACAAAATTCAACACCTTTTCATGATAAACACACTTAAGAAAATAGGAACCGAAGGAACTTCTTCATGCCAATAAACGGTATTTATGAAAAACTTGTAGCTAACATCATACTAAATAGTGAAGGACTGGAGGCCTTTCCCTACGATTCATAACAGAATAATCATACCTACTTTCTTCACTTCTATTCAGCATTGTACTGGAGATTCCAGCTAGAGTAATTAAGCATGAAAAAGAAATAAAAAGCATCCATACCAGAAATTAATAAGTAAAACTACATCTATAGATAACATGATCTTGTCTAAAGAAAATCTTAAAAGAATCCACTAAAAACCCAGTTTGAGTTAATAAATGAACTCATCAAGATTGCAAGTGTAAGATCAATATATGAAAATCAATTATATTTCTAAACACAATGAAAAATTAAAAAATAAAATTGAAAATAATTTCATTGTATCAAAAATAATAAAATACTTTAACAAAATAGAATAAAAATATTTAGAATTAAAATTAACTAAAGAAGTACAAGATTTGAAAGTACAAGAAACCTATAAAACATCACCAAAAAAAATTAAAGGAGGGTGCCTGGGTGGCTCAGTGGGTTAAAGCCTCTGCCCTCAGCTCAGGTCATGATCTCAGGGTCCTGGGATCGAGGACCGCTGAGCAAGGACCCCGCTTCCTTCTCTTCTCTGCCTATCTCTCAGCCTACTTTTGATCTCTCTCTCTCTGTCAAATACATAAATAAAATCTTTAAAAAATTAAAAAAAATTAAAGCAGATTTAGATAAACGGAGAGACCTCTCATATGCATGGGCTTGAACACTTAATATTGTTAAGATAATACTCATCAAATTGATCTACAGATTCAATGCAATCACTACCATCATCAAAATTGACTTTTCTCTCCTCTATAAATTGATAGTAGTCAAATAGCCAGAATAGCTGAAACAATCTTGAAAAAGAACAAGTGGGAGGACTCATACTTCCCATTCCAAAACTTACTGTGAAGCCACAGAATGAAAACAGCGTGATACTGGCACTTGGGGCCACAAAATTCTTTGTGGTGGGGTCTGTGAGGTGTATTGTAGGATATTCAGCAACATCTGTGGCCTCCACCCATTAGATATCAGTAGCAGAACCCAGTTGTGACAATCGAAAATGTCTCCAAATATTTTAAAATATCTCTTGGAGGGGAAAATCACCCTGGTTGATAACTACTGGTATAGATACTATTCTTTCCCCCGAAGAGAGCTGAAGCCAAATAACCATAGCCTTCAAGAAATATCCAATATTTGACTGAGGGAGAAAAAAATATTTTTTGGAACATTAAAGAAACAGAAATGTAAGTAATAAAGTAGAAAACAATGTGAAAATTGTTAAAACAGCATGAACAATCCATAGTAGAATCACAGCGTCAAGAGTGATTGATTGTGCCCTTGGGGAAAGGTAGGCATAGGAACAGCTTAGCAGGAGATGTAAAATTTGATTTGGACCAAGAAAGCTGAGTGAGTAAAGAAAGAAAAGCATTGTAAGCTGGAGGGGAAAAGATGAGCAAAGGTTTGGAGCTGTGCAGGTTGCAGGCAGAAGGGTGGATGAGGCAAGGGATGGCGAGTAATGAAGCCAAGAAGACCAATTATTTGCCATCTTTATTTTAAGTCTTCCTTATACATAGCTTGAAATTTGTAGCAGGTCTTGCTTATGCAATTTTCCCTGGCTTCCCAGTGGGTGAATAAAAGTAAAATAAAAACTAGAGGGGACTTTTAAGCCCATTTTATAAAACCAAGAAAAATCCAGAGCAGGAGATCAACATAAGAAGCGGTTTTTCCTCTTTGAATTTCTGCCTGAGTGCAGAGAGGATTTTTTCTTTTACTTTCTTTCTTTCTTCCTGATCCCCTGAGTAATTTAAAATCCCCTTGAGCAGAATGCTTGCTAGGACATAGGAGAAAATAATCTTAATTGGCTCTTTCCAATCTGTATTTTTGGGAATGTGTGTGAATGTTCCTCATTCATTTACATCTGATGGTATTTTTAATTTGGGTAATTCTTTAAGTGAATGATAATAGATGCATGCAAATTTCCCTGCCTCTTGGAAACTGTCATACCTGAAGTTACTTCGACACAGAAAAACCAACTCTTACACTGTTGGTGGAAATGCAAGTTGGTGCAGGAACTTTGGAAAACAGTGTGAAGATTCCTCAAAAAATTAAAAATAGAGCTACCCTATAACCCTGCAATTGCACTACTGGGCATTTACCCCAAAGATACAGATGTAGTGAAAAGAAGTGCCTTCTGTACTCCAATGTTCATAGCAGCAATGTCCACAATCGCCAAACTGTGGAAAGAGCCAAGACACCCTTCAACAGACAAATGGATAAAGAAAATGTGGCCCATATATACAATGGAATATTAGTCAGCCATCAGAAAGGATGAATACCCAACTTTTGTATCAACATGGATGGGACTGGAGGAGATTATGCTGAATGGTTTCACTTACTTGTGGAACATAAGGAATAAAATGGAGGACTTTAGGAGAAGGAAAGGAAAAGTGAATTGGGGTAAATCAGAGGGGGAGATGAAAGATCAGAGACTGTGGACTCTGAGAAACAAACTGAGGGTTTTGGAGGAGAGGAGGGTGGGGCATGGGTGAGCCTGGTGGTGGGTATTAAAGAGGGCACATATTGCATGGAGCATTGGGTGTGGTGCATAAATAATGAATCTTGGATCTCTGAAAAAATAAAATTAAAAAAACACACACACAACATAAAAAAAAAAGAAAAACTAATGATTGTCTAAGAAAATAGTCATTCCAGATGTAGGCAAACCCTCATTTCAAGTGACAACATAGATTTTGACCCTTCAAGAGGTGAGGAAAATGGTATTTACCAGGTGTTAAAGGTCTGCAAGACAGTAATCTTTTAAATACTTCACATGCATCATTTCAATTGATTCTGGACAATAGTCCTATGTCTTAGCCTTAAAATCCTCACATTGTAAATGTGAGCACCAAGCCTCAGTGAGATTAAGAACCAAGTCCAAGTTCACATAATAATAAGCAGGAAAGCTGGGGTTGAGTATGGGGTCTGTCGATTTCAAGGTCTGTGTGTTTTTTTTTTAATTAACATACAATGTATTATTTGCTTCAGGGGTACAGGTCTGTGAATCATCAGTCTTACACAGTTCATAGCATTCACCATAGCACATACCCTCCCCAATGTCCATAACCCAGCCACCCTATCCCTTCCCCTCACCCCTGAGCAACCCTCAGTTTGTTTCCTGAGATTAAGTCTCTTATGTTTTTTCTCCCTCCCCAGTCCCATCCTGTTTCATTTTTTCCCTCCTTACCCCCACGACCCCCTGCCCTACTTCTCAAATTCCTCATATCAGAGAGATCATATGATAATTGTCTTTCTCTGATTGACTTATTTCGCTTAGCATTAATACCCTCTATTTGCATCCGTGTCATTGCACACGGCAAGATTTGTTTTTTGATAGCTGCATAGTACTCCATTGTGTGTGTATACATATATATGTATAGGTATATATATACCACATCTTCTTTATCCATTCATCTGTTGATGGACATCTAGGTTCTTTCCATAGTTTGGCTATTGTGGACAGTGCTGCTGTAAACATTTGGGTGCACGTGCCCCTTTGGATCACTGCATTTGTATCTTTAGGGTAAGTACCTATAGTGCGATTGCTAGGTCGTAGGGTAGCTCTATTTTCAACTTTTTGAGGAACCTCCATACTGTTTTCCAGAGTGACTGCACCAGCTTGCATTCCTACCAACAGTGTAGGAAGTTTCCCCTTTCCCCGCATCCTAGCCAACATCTGTCATTTCCCGACTTGTTAATTATAGCCATTCTGACTGGTGTGAGGTGATATCTCACTGTGGTCTGTAGTTTTAAACCTAAATCAACACCGCTTCTTTCCTGGTCTTGACATATAGCTGAATATACTCTGACATGTTTTCTATTAGAAAATTGGTACTATCATATAATGTACAGCATTATTACCCAAAGATCAAATGCCAGTTTTCTAAAGGCAAGGGACACATATGGTTGAGAACATCGAGAATGTGAGAAATATTGACTTGGTATAGGCTACATTTAGATAATAAGCACATTCAGTAAGGACCCTAAAACTTTAGGATGCAGCTTTTTAGTTGAGAGAAGGGTCACCAAAGATATTGTTGTTGTTGTTGTTTTTAAATGTGAAAGAGAGTTAGCTAGCTAGCAGAGTGTTTTGAAGACAAATGTTAGAACTCTATGTCAAAACAAAAACTTGCCATCATTAGAAGACTGAAGAGAATGTAGTGGACAATGTGAACAAAGAATGACTTTTGGTATGATGAAGACTATTGGCTGAGAGCAAGCAGTAGGAGGCAGGACAGCAAGCCAGCAAGTCATAGAGCATAGGTGTTTTAGAGCATGAAAAACTCAGAATAAGAATTTAGCCATAATCTTGGACAGAAAGAGTCTAAAAGCTATTGACAAAAAATAAGACAATTGTACTGGGTGTACATATCAATATGGAAGAGCGAGACAAAGTGGTATATATAACTAAGAAAGGATATGAAACATCTGTGCAAGTCGTTCAACCAGGAAGATCTAGGATAAAGACAGGAAATGCATTATTCACATTCACTCTAGGGTGGTGGCAGCATAGCCTATCAGAGATACCCTGAGGCTGGGGAAATCTAGAACCAAATGGCAAGAGAATAGCAACAATTACTCAATATCAAGTGATCTTCACGGGTCAGTCCTCATGCCAAGTGCTTTGCATAATTGTTTCTTTAATCTCCATAACCACATGAGGTAGCTTGCATTATTTCTTATATTCTATAGACTCAGACTGGTCAATTCACTTGCCTAAAGCCATGCTGGTCCAAGGGCTGGGGCACAATTCGATCAGGTTTTTCTGATCCCAGCTCTGCTTTCTACAGGTGTGCACTTCCTCTATGAAGGAAAGGAGGGAGAGAGGAAGTGCTGGGAGGTAGGGGGTTCAGGCCAACAGCAGAAATTCTATACACATACTAACTATTAGCATAGAAGAGGCGCTGTGGTCCATTTTGGGTAAGTGTGTTGTACAAGTGTGCTGACGAGGGGAGAGTCTGGGAAACAAAAGAGGCAAACCATAAGAGACTCTTAACTATAGGAAACAAACTGAGGATTGCTGGAGGGGAGGTGGGGGTAATGGCATCACTGGGTGATGCGCATTAAGGAGGGCACATGATGTAATGGGCACAGGGTGTGATAAGTGATTGGTGAATAACTGAACTCTGCATCTGAAACTAATGACACAGTGTATGTTCATTAATTGAGTTTAAATAAAATAAGAAAAACAAAAGAGACACATCAAATAAATAATCTCTGCTGGATGTTTGTGAGTGAAGTGGTGGTACTTGGAATTACTAAAGCCATTTTAGGACCACAAGGAGAGCTAGCCTTCAAGCTAAAAGGAAGAAAGAATCTGGTCCATTGACTTGCTTAATTAACTAATTCCAGGGTTTCTCTACCTGAGATTTCTCTGAGTCCTTTTATTGTTTAAGCAGTTTTGAATTGCTTAGTGGATACTTACTTCTACCTTGCTAGGGTGCGAATTAAGGATTAGACATTGGAATTGACCTATTTTAGGTATAACCTGAGTTGGCTCTCTACCTATTCCCTCTTTGGGCCCATTGGTCCTCACCTTCATGTGGAATATACCAATTCTCTCTCTCTTCTTCCCTCCTCCTTTAAAAATCAACCACAAACTATGGAACCTTTGCTTCTAATACCCCATTATTTTCTAGTTCTCTGTGAATCCTTCACTCATTTGGATCCCATATTAAAATGCAAATATCTAAGCGTGCACTAAGTATTCTACATTGTGCCAGGTACTGGTGAATAGTGTTAAGTTCACCTTCACTAATAAGATCGTCCTATGTGTTAGTTGATTCAGTTCAGTCTATTTATTTATAGGTATATTCACAAAATATATTCATCCCTAAGGTTATTCATTTATTTGTATAACACATACTCAATGAGCACCTAAAGTACTATGTGCCTGGCAAGTTATGGATCTACACAAATGAACAATACATTGTATATAAGAAGCACCTATGACTTGAACACATAACAGATTAATTAAAGTTCTGGAATAAGGGTTTGAAGAGAGTACTATGGGAGTGGAAGTCCAAATTAGATGCCGGGGAAGGGGGAGGGACATAAAATTGAACACGACATGGTTTCTTCCCTAAGAAGGAAATAAAGGGATATGTTGAGATTGCCTACATTTAAGATTCACATCCATTCCCAAGATTATATTCCATGGCCTACGTAAAGTGACTTTATGTAACTATAGGGCCCCTACTATGCATAAGTATTTATTATCCCCAGATACCTCATGTTCAGATCCTATCCCCTGAGAACTCATTATCTAGCTTTTAACAGGGCTTTCAATGCTGACATCTGAGGCTCTTTTTGCATTTTCCTTAAACTGCTCTTATTAGCCTCACTCAGAGCCTATTTAAAACCTGGAAAATTAGGGTGACCTTGGGCAAGGTATTTAATCTCTCCAAGACTCTAGATCTAAGAAATAGAAATGATAGCACTTATCTCAGGAGTTTGTTGGGATTAAGTTACCTAATACATAGGGGAATAATACAGTGCCTAGTACATGGTAGCACTCAACATATAATGGCTTTACTACTGATCTTCCTGATCCTCAGATAATTAGACTTCTTTTGTTCATATTCCAGCACTTTTAAATTTTCTAAGTATTTTTTCTTTCTTTCTTCTTTCTTCATAGGAAACTCCATTTCTTATCTTCTCTGAACTCCTATATATTCTTCACAGCCCACAGTGAACTCTTGGGTGCAGTAAATGGAATTTAATGTATGTCTGCTTGTCAAATAAACCTCAAGATCTTTTTTATTCTTGAAGCACTTTTATGAGAATGGGAATTATGGGGAAGCTGTCTTGCATATTTATTCTTAAGATGTGATATCATCAGGGTGGCTGGTCTGCTCAGTCAGTTAAGCCTCTGACTCTTGATTTCAGCTCAGCTCATATTCTCATGATCGTGAGATCGAGCCCCACATGGGGCTCTGTCCTCAGTGTGGAGTCTGCTTCAGATTCTCTCTCCCTTTCCCTCCTGGTCACACTTTGTCTCCTTGTCAAATAAATAAAATCTTAAAAAAAAAAGACATGACATCATCCATGTCTAGTCAAGAGGAAAAGGGTAGTTTTACCAAATGTCTGCAGTGTCTCAGTAATGGGGAACCTTTCAGGCAGACAAAACCTACCAATCTGATGTTCCAAGAGGTTTATATTCTATATACTCTATCCAGACCTCAGCTAGTTATGCACAGTCTGTTATAAAATAGAAATTAGTGCTTGGGTGAAATAGTCCTTCTAGACTTCTCCCTCAAAGACCAAAGTTTTCATTTACGAAAGAAGGGTCTTTTGTAGAGGTAAGATAATGCTAAGGAACAGTGGCTTTTCTATAGGATTACAATAAAGTAAGGATATTATCATCTCTATTTTACAGATTAAGAAACTGAGGCTTAGGAGATGTGTTTTGAAAGAAGTTGCTATGGCCAACATCAAAAAGATTAGTGCCTATGTTCTCCTCCAGGATTTTGATAGATTCCTGTCTGACATTGAGGCCTTTTATCCATTTTGAGTTTATCTTTGTGAATGGTGTAAGAGAATGGCTGAGCTTCATTCTTCTATACATAGCTGTCCAGTTTTCCCAGCACCATTTATTAAAGTGACTGTCTTTTTTACGTTGGATTTTTTTCCTGCTTTGTCCAAGATTATTTGACCATAGAGTTGAGGGTCCATATCTGGGCTCTCTATTCTGTTCCATTGATCTATGTGTCTGTTTTTGTGCCAGTACCATACTGTCTTTATGATCACAGCTTTGCAATATAGCTTGAAATCAGGCAACATGATGTCTCCAGTTTTGATTTTCCTTTTCAACATTTCCTTGGCAATTCAGGGTCTTTTCTGGTTCCATACAATTTTAGGATTATTGTTCCAACACTTAGAAAAATGCCATTGGTATTTTTCAAAGTGCTGGAACTTCTTTCAAAACACTTCAGCAACTTCTTTCAAAACACGTCTCTAAAGGCAAGGGAAACAAAAGTGAAAATGAACTTTTGGGATGTCATCAAGATAAAAAGCTTCTGCACAGCAAAGGAAACAGTCAACAAAACAAAAAGACAACCCACGGAATGGGAGAAGATATTCACAAATGACACTACAGAAAAAGGGCTGATATCCAAGATACCAGAGCAACATGGATGGGACTAAAGGAGATTATGCTAAGTGAAATAAGTCAAACAGGGAAAGACAATTATCATATGGTTTCACTTCTTTGTGGAATATAAGGAATAGCATGGAGGACATTAGGAGAAGGAAGGGAAAAATGAAAAGGGGGAAATAAGAGGGTGAGATGAACCATGAGAGACTATGGACTCTGGGAATCAAATGGAGGCTTTTAGAAGGGAGGGGGGTTGGGGGATGGGTGAGCTGGTGATGGATATTAAGGAGGACATGTAATGCATGGAGTACTAGGTGTTATACACAAACAACGAATCACGGAACATTATCTCAAAAACTAATGATGCACTATATGGTGACTAACATAATACAATAAAAATTATTAAAAAACAAAGGAAACTGAGGCTTATAGAATAAAATGGTTTTCCAAAGGTTTGATGTCAGAGCTAGCAAATGATAGGGTCAGGATTTGAACCCAGGTCTGTAAGATTCTAAACTCATGCTTTTAATGCTGTTCTGTGTTTCTTTCTGTTGTTTTCAACAACTCAGGAATGGAGAACCAAGTTGCTATTCTCTGTCTTCATTGTATATTGTTTTGTACTTTCATAGTAAGCTGGGTGGTTCAGAGGAAGATAAATGGAATTGAAAGACACTTTCCATGCAGGAGACACTGCATGGTCCAGAAGCACCCTCAGATGTCTTTTTATCCTTGGTCACTTCCCTACTCTTCTCACTGGAATGTGATTTGGAGAGAACTGGAGACTAATTCTTCGTACTATAACTTTAATTGCCGTTGGTAGGGATAGAAGGATGTTTCTTCTGCACTGTATGCCTCTCTCCCATGTTCTTCACCTCCTCCCTCCAACAGAAGTCACTAATCCCATAAGTCAGCTTGCCAGACACTGATTAGGTCATATTTGTTAGAGAGCAAGACCTTCGTGGGGTAGAATGTCCATACCTGGCTTTCTATTCTACTTTCTTTCATCTGAATATATTGAAAAGATTCCTTTTATAGGTGTCCAGACCAAATGTGATAAGTCTCTAGCATTTGGATTTGGCTTGGAAGGAGGGGTAGAAGGAAGGCTTACATGCTGTTTGAGCTTAAGTCATATATATGTTCTAGTGCATATTTATTTTATTTTATTTTTTATTTTGTTTTGTTTTGTTTTAATTAATTTAATTTAATTTTTATTCTATTTTATTTTTTCAGTGTTCCAAGATTCATTGTTTATGCACCATATCCAGTGCTCCATGCAATACGTGCCCTCCTTAATACCCACAACCAGTCCCACCCATCCCCCTTCCCCTCTCCCCTCCATAACCCTCAGCTTGTTTCTCAGAGTCCACAGTCTCTCGTGGTTCATCTCCCCTTCTGATTTACCCCAATTCACTTTTCCTTTCCTGCTCCTAATGTCCTCCATGTTATTCCTTATGTTCCACAAGTAAGTGAAACCATATGATAATTGACTTTCTCTGCTTGACTTATTCCACTCAGCATAATCTCCTCCAGTCCCATCCATGTTAATACAAAAGTTGGGTATTCATCCTTTCTGGTGGCTGTGTAATATTCCATTGTATATATGGACCACATCTTCTTTATCCATTTGTCTGTTGAAGGGTATCTTGGCTCTTTCCACAGTTTGGTGATTGTGGACATTGCTGCTATGAACATTGGGGTACAGATGGAGCTTCTTTTCACTACATCTGTATCTTTGGGGTAAATACCCAGTAATGCAACTGTAGGGTCATAGGGTAGCTCTATTTTTAATTGTTTGAGGAATCTTCACACTGTTTTCCAAAGTGGCTGCACCACCTTGCATTCCCACTAACAGTGTAAGAGGGTTCCCCTTTCTCCACATCCTCTCCAACACTTGTTGTTTCCTTCCCTGTTAATTTTGGCCATTCTAACTGCTGTAAAGTGGTATCTCAGTGTGGCTTTGATTTTAATTTCCCTGATGGCTAATGATGATGACCACTTTTTCATGTGTCTGTTAGCCATTTGTATGTCTTTTTTGGAGAAGTGTCTGTTCATGTCTTCTGCCCATTTTTTGACATGATTATCTGTTTTTTGGGTGTTGAGTTTGAGTTCTTTATAGATCTTGGATACCAGCCCTTTGTCTGTAGTGTCATTTGCGAATATCTTCTTCCATTACATGGGTTGTCTCTTTATTCTGTTAACTGTTTCCTTTGCTATGCAGAAACTTTTTATCTTGATGAAGTCCCAAAATTTCATTTTTGCTTTTGTTTCCCTTGCCTTTGGAGACATGTCTTGAAAGAAGTTGCCATGGCCGATGTCAAAGAGGTTACTGCTTATGTTATCCTCTAGGACTTTTTTAAATTAACATATAATGCATTATTTGCTTCAGGGGTACAGGTCTATGAATCATCAGGCTTAAACATTTCACAGCACTCACCATAGCACATACCCTCCCCAATGTCCATAATCCAGCCACCCCTATCCCTACCCCAACCCCAAGCAACCGTCAGTTTCCTGAGTTTAAGAGTCTCTTATGCTTTGGCTTCCTCCCAATCCCATTTTGATTCATTTTTTTCCCTCCCTACCCATAACCCCCTGCCCTGCCTCTCAAAGTCCTCATATCAGAGAGATTATATGATAATTGTCTTTCTCTGATTGACTTATTTTGCTTAGCATAATACCCTCTAGTTCCATCCACGTCATTGCAAATGACAAGATTTCGGTTTTTTGATGGCTGCATAGTATTCCATTGTATGTATACACCACATATTCTTTATCCATTCATCTGTTGATGAACATCTAGGTTCTTTCCATAGTTTGGCTATTGTGGACATTGCTGCTATAAACATTTGGGTGCATGTGCCCCTTTGGATCACTGCATTTGTATCTTTAGGGTAAATACCCAGTAATTGCTGGGTCATAGGGTAGCTCTATTTTCAACTTTTTGAGGAACCTCCATACTGTTTTCCAGAGTGACTGCACCAGCTTGCATTCCCACCAACAGTGTAGGAGGGTTCCCCTTTCTCTGCATCCTCGCCAACATCTGTCATTTTCTGACCTGTTAATTTTAGCCATTCTGACTGGTGTAAGGTGGTATGTCACTGTGGTTTTGATTTGTATTTCCCTGATACCAAGTGATGTTGAGCACTTTTTCATGTGTCTGTTGGCCATTTGGATGTCTTCTTTGCAGAAATGTTTGTTCATGTCCTCTCTCCATTTCTTGATTGGATTATTTGTTCTTTGGGTGTTGAGTTTGATAAGTTCTTTATAGATTTTGGATACTAGTCTTTTATCGGATATGTCATTTCCGAATATCTTCTCCCATTCTGTCAGCTGTATTTTGGTTTTGTTGACTGTTTCCTTTGCTGTGCAAAAGCTTTTGATCTTGAGGAAGTCCCAATAGTTCATTTTTGCCCTTGCTTCCCTTGCATTTGGCAATGTTTCTAGGAAGAAGTTGCTTCGGCTGAGGTCGGAGAGGTTGCTGCCTGTATTCTCCTCAAGGATTTTGATGGATTCCTATCTCACATTGAAGTCTTTCATCTTCTTAGAGTCTATTTTTGTGTGTGGTGTAAGGAAATGGTCCCATTTCATTCTTCTTCATGTGGCTGGCCAATTTTCCCAACACCATTTGTTGAACAGAACGTCCTTTTTCCACTGGACATTCTTTCCTGCTTTGTCAAAGATCAGTTGACCATAGAGTAGAGGGTCCATTTCTCGGCTCTCTATTCTGTTCCATTGATTTATGTGTCTGTTTTTGTGCCAGTACCATACTGTCTTGATGATAGATTCCTGTCTCACATTAAGGTCTTTCATCCATTTTGAGTTTATCTTTGTGTACGTGTAAGAGAATGGGTGAGTTTCACTCTTCTATACATAGCTGTCCAATTTTCCCCAGCACCATTTATTGAAGAGACTGTCTTTTTTCCACTGGATATTTTTCCTGCTTTGTTGAAGATTATTTGACCATAGAGTTGAGGGTCCCTATCTGGACTCTCCACTCTGTTCCATTGGTCTATGTGTCTGTTTTTGTGCCAGTATCATGCTGTCTTGGTGATTACAGATTTGTAGTAAAGCTTGAAATCAGGCAACGTGATGCCCCCAGCTTTGTTTTTCTTTTTCAACATTTCCTTAGTGATTCGGGGTCTTTTCTGGTTCCATACAAATTTTAGGATTGTTTATTCCAGCACTTTGAAAAATGCCTTTGTTATTTTGATCCGGATAATGTTGAAAGTATAGATTACTCTGGGAAATACAGTCATTTTAACAATGTTTATTCTTCTGATCCATGAGCATGGAATGTTTTTCCATCTTTCTGTGTCTTCTTCAATTTCTTTCATGACTGTTCTGTAGTTCCCCAAGTACAGATCTTTTACCTCTTTGGTTAGGTTTGTCTTATGGTATCTATGGTTCCAAGTATCTTATGGTTCTTGGTCTTATAGTAAATGGAATCGATTCTCTAATTTCCCTTTCTGTAGTTTCATTGTTAGTGTATAAGAAAGCAACTGATTTCTGTGGATCAATTTTGTATCCTGCCACATTACTGAATTGTTGTATGAGTTCTAGTTATTTGGGGGTGGAGTTTTTTGGGATTTCCATATAAAGTATCATGTTATCTGTGAAGAGAGAGAGTTTGACTTCTTCTTTGCCAGTTTGAATACCTTTTATTTCTTTTTGTTGTATGATTGCTGTTGCTAGGACTTCTAGTACTATGTTGAACAACAGTGGTGAGAGTGGACATCCTTCATGTTCCTGATCTCAGTGGGAAGGCTGTCAGCTCTTTCCCATTGAGAATGACATTCTCTGTGGGTTTTTCATAGATGGATTTTATGAAGTTGAGGAATGTTCTCTCTATCCCATACTTTGAAGATTTTTAATCAGGAAAGAATGCTGTATTTTGTCAAATGCTTTTTCTGCATCAATTGAGAGGACTGTGTGGTTCTTATCTCTTCTATTACTGATTTGTTCTATCACATTGATTGATTTGCAAATGTTGAACCACCCTTGCATCCCAGGGATAAATCCCACCTGATCATGGTGGATATTCTTTTTAATGTATGGTTGGATCCTCTTAGCTAGGATCTTGTTGAGAATCTTGGCATCTATATTCATCAGGGATATTGGTCTGAAATTCTCCTTTTTGATAGGGTCTTTGCCTGGTTTGGGGATCAAGGTAATGCTGGCTTCATAGAAAGTCTCAAAGTTTTCCTTCTGTTTCTATTTGTTGAAACAGCTTCAAGAGAATAGGTATTATTTCTTCTTTGAATATTTGGTAGAATTCGCTAGGGAATCTGTCAGGTCCTGGACTCCTGTTTTTTGGGAGGCTTTTGATCACTGCTTCAATCTTGTTACTAGATATTGAAGCAGATGGACTTCATAGATATATACAAAACATTCCACCCTAAAAGAACAGATTACTTATTCTTCTCAAGCACACAATGGAACTTTCCTCAGAATAGACCACATACTTGGTCACAAATCAGGGTTCAACTGATACTAAAGATTGAGATTTATTCCCTGCACATTCTCAGACCACAATGCTTTGAAACTGGAACTCAACCACAAGAAAAAGTTTGGAAGGAATTCAAACACTTGGAAGCTAAAGATCATCCTGCTCAAGAATGTTTGGATCAACCAGGAAACCAAAGAAGAACTTAAACAATTCATGGAAACCAATGAGAATGAAGACACATCTGTCCAAAACCTATGGGATATGTCCTAGGGGGAAATACATAGCCATCCAAGTCTCACTCAAAAAAAAAATGGCAAATCCCAAATCCACCAGCTCTCTTTACACCTTAAAGAACTGGAAAATCAACAACAAATTAAGCCAACTCCATGCACAAGAAGGGAAATAATTAAGATTAAAGCAGAGATCAACGAGTTAGAAACTAGAGATACAGTAGAACACATCAACAATACTAGAACCTGGTTCTTTGAAAGAATTAATAAGATTGATAAATGACTGGTTAAACTAATCCCCAAAAAAGAGAGAGGACCCAAATTAATAAAATTATGAATGAAAGGGGAGAGATCATGACTAACACCAAGGAACTAGAAACAATCATCAGAAATTATTATCAACAGTTATATGCCAATAAGTTAAGCAACCTAGAAGAAATGGATGCATTCTTAGAAACCTATAAACTTCCAAGACTGAAACAGGAAGAAATTGACAACCTGAATAGACCAATATCTAGTGCAGGTTTAGAGGAGTTCTGATTTTAGACTACTTGGCCAAGGCCAAGTATTACTAAAGGGAAGTGTAGATTCTCATTTGTTAAGGTTCCTTTTGTGTATCCCCCTAAATCACATTGGGAGGTGGAAATGGTAGGTTGGTCAACACCCCAGTATTCCTGGGTATCTGGCATAATATCACTTTAATACCACTAAAAAGTCAGCAAAACTCTTAACCTTTTCCAATATTTTATACATTAAATTTTGTTTCCAGAAATAGATGGTCTTTAAGGTCAGAGATTGACCTTTACATTTCCAATCTCCTGTTAGAAGCATACCAATTGATCTCAGCAGAAAAGGATCTAAGGCAGCAGGTAAAGCATTGACCTTGTCTCTGCACCAAATCCCTATGTTGGCCTCTTGGGATATTTGAAATAACTCTTACAAACAACAGTATCCCCACTTTACAATTGAGTTTAACTTTTTGACCATATTGGTATCAACAATAACAACAATAATAAAGTTTCTGCTTATAACTGAAAAAATTCAGAGGCAAAGAAATCCTGGTTAAGTCAGAGTATTGCCCTCTTCTGTGGTGGCTTTGACTTCAGGAGTATTTTCTTCATGACATAAAAATGACGCCAATTATCACCTTATTCAACTATAATGCACAATAGAATTGCTACAAGTAGATGGGGAAGATAGAAAATTAATAAGATTCAAGGGGCACCTGGCTGGCTCAGTCAGGAGAGCATGCAACTCTTGATCTCAGGGTCATGAGTTCAAACCCTACATTGTGTGTAGAGATTACTTAAAAATAAATAAATTTTAAAAAATAAAATTCAACAAAAATTGGCTTGATTTATCATGGTGGAGGGTGCTAAGTTGTCTTACTTTACAATACCCAGTTCTGTTTCTTGTTTGGCTAGTTTCTTAAATTGTATCAGATACTGCTTCTAATAGCAGTTATAAATGATTGAAGTTATGTCTATAAGAAGCCTAAGTACCACCTTTCATATCATATTCTCTGTCTTAGTGACAAGTTACTGACAGAAACTACCTGGACAGCATAAAGAGAAGTGAGTATTTGGCAAACATTTGGTAAATGTTGTGAGAGAGTTAAACTGTATAATTCAGATTAGCATATCTGAATAACTAAAAAATCTCCAATTTTCTTTTCTTTGGGCAAATGGCTCCTGCAGTGTAATTGAAAATTAATTATACAGCTTAGTAAAGCAACAGATGTTAGGGACAGAGAAGAAATGTGAAATGGAGCTAACATTTGTTAAGCACAGATAATGTGCTGGACAGTGTACTAGACAGTTTACACATGTTATTCATTCTTTTGAGTTAACATTATGAAAGACCTATTAGGTGATAGTGCACTTTCTGATGTGACTGTCAATATAAATAAGGCATGATATTTTTCTTAACGAAGTTATAGCCTAGAGGGAGACATGAACAACTAGGTCAGCATTCATGTTGTGATGTGATAAACAGTTCTATTGCTCAGAGAAGGACATCAAAATCAGACAGGAAGTCCACAGATAGTTCCCAAATTTAGAAGTACTTGAACTAAGTTTTGCAAGAGGACAAAAAGGTCAATTAGTTGAAAAGGGAAAACTGGATATTGCTGATATCAAGAATAGCATGTGTGGGGATGCCTAAGTGGCTCAGTTGGTTAAACATCTGCCTTTGGCTCATGTCATGATCCCAGGGTCCTGGGGTTGAGCCCCAGGTAAGGCTCCCTGCTCAGCAGGGAGCCTGCTTCTCTTTTTCCCCTCTATACCTCCCCTTGCTTGTGCTCTCTCGCTCGCTCATTCTCTTGAATAAATAAAATCTTTTTTTTTAAAGAATAGCATGTGTAAATATGCAAGGATGTAGAACAGTGAGATATAGCTGGAGTTTGGAAAACTTACAAATTATGTGGAGTAGTAGCTGGAGATAAGGCTGCAGAGCTGGATATGGTTCAAGTCACAGAACACGGAAGCCTTAAAAGCCATGAGTACATTCTTCATTTTGTGAGTTATGGGAAACTACTGATGAAGATTAGTCCCAGAAATTTCATAATCATTTTTGTGTTGAAAGTAATCACTCCAGAAATAGTATGGGTGATGGAGGAGGAATATGGAAGGAGCAGTTATTTTATAATCTCTTCAAGCATTAATGATGAAGGCATTGGAAATAGAAGGGAAGAGTCTGATTCAGGATGAGGAAGTAGAATTGGATGTGGATGGTGCATGAGTGAGAGAGGTCTACAAGGTTCCCCACATTTGAGGCTGGGGCTGCATATACAAATATTTTCCAAGATAAGAAGTATTATAAAAGGAGCAGGTGTCAGGAAAAGACTGAGTTCAGTGGAGCATAGGGATGTAATGGGCACCCACTGAAGTAGTGCAAGGATTTGGTTTACTTATTTGGTGAGATATTCTGCCCACATGTTTATATGGATAGAGAGAAAAAGTCATCTTTTTTTTCCCTCCTAAAGTTCACTAGAGTATACCATCTTAGTTATGCATATGCAAGGAGAGTAGTCATCCATTATAATGGGGTGGGTGTAAGAGTCTAAGCAGAGTACTAAACAGGCAAGTGTCAGACAGCATCAACCTCCTCTCTCTGAGATTGCAATTTCAAGAAACCCATCATCTAGGCTGATACGGCACTGACCAAAAACCACAGGGGGAAAATACCAGGGCTCCAAAAGGAATTCCGTAGCAGGGAAGGGGAATTGGTCCACTGGCTGACTCTTTTTCCAGGTTAACAAAATGGTCTGAATTCATGAAGAAGGGATGGCTTACCTGGGTTACCTGGGAAACAATTTCTAAATATGTGACTGTGGATCAAATGGCTGTAAAGTTTGGGAACTGGCAAGTATTTAAACTAGTAAAGGCATAATAATGGTAGAGAACAAATGTCGAGAAGAATGGGCAAGACTAGTGTTCAAAAGTGATCCATGTGGCCACCACGGTGCTACTAGTGGGGTAGGAGGGCTTTGTAACTCCTCTTTTTCATCTGGAGTTTGAAAAAGAGGACTAGATATATTTGGGTTAAGTGAACTCCTGAATTTTTTACAATGAAGTGTATCTATGAACATAGACATGTGAGAACTTGAACAATTAGTTGAAAGCATGAAAGACATGTGGTTTCATCTGCATTTTTAACTGGTAGAGTGTGTCAGATAGATTATACTGAATTTTTAATACCTGCGGAGAAGTCAGGTAAAGATATCGAGAAGGAAGATTGAGACATGAGTGAGAAGGTCAAGAGACAGCTTAGAGTTGAAAATACAATATAAGAGTCATTAGTACGTAGATGGTAATTGAATATATGTTTTCAGATGAGATCATTAAGGGGAAACATGTTAAAAACCTGGAGACCACTAACATTTGGGTGGTTAGTGGAAGAAGAGGGGTCCATGAATGAAAAACCAGTGAGGTATTAGAAAGAACAAGAACTATGAACTCATAGAGCTCAAGCAAAGAGAGATCTCTCAAGAGAAGCAATGGTCAAAATTCAAATGCCATAGGAAATCTAAATATGCCTAAACAAAAAAGATACTGGCTTTTCTGACATATACTTTATCCTTGTACCTTTCAGTTACATGAGCCGATAAACGTTTTTGTTGTTTACATCAGTTTGGGTTGGGGTTTTGTTTCACTTGAATCCACAAGAGCCCTAGTTGATGTTGTTCAGATTTTCACATAGACTTTGATGTCTTCCAAGGTGATGAGGTACTTAGGTAGCCTGGCTCTAGGCATCTAGAGGCTGCCGGATGGAAGAGATAATTTGCACACAGTCATATATACCACTTATTAATATGTATCACTGGCTTTGTTACAGAACAAACAACTCCCAAAGTCAAAATTCCTAACCACGACAGATTTTGAAATAGAACCCTTGTTAATGGATGTCATAGATGGTCTTTCTCCATGTGCGGATTGGGCCACATATGCTATTAAATTCACAAAAAGCTCTATGAAACTAAAACTGTTCTTCCTTCCAAGACCCTGTTCCCTGCTCCTCTGTAGAGGAACCTTTTTTGCAGCTGTACACTGGATGAAATAGTCGGGCAGAATCTTATTCAAGTTTCAAATGGTTCTCAGTCAGTGTTCTCGACCTTCTTACAAAAACTTTAAAATAATCTCAATCTTCAAAACACCAATATGAACCTCTAGACTCCTTCTGACCCCTTGGGAGCTGTGTGCAAATGTTATGCTAATATGCTCTGTTACAACTGAGAAAACACATCAAATTTGCCAGTGAGCCACATTATTGACAGAGCTCTGGGAATTCAACCCCATGAGCCTCAGAAGTTAGAAAGGAGAGCAAAGCTTATGCTAGAAAAATAAAGTTCTTTGACTATGGCCTTCAGCTTTAATTATAACACCCTAAAAGTTACAATTCTATTCTGCTTTCTCACCAGGCATTTAGAAAATGGGATTGCTGCATCTTGCTTTTAAAGTGCATGCCTGCATCAAAACATATTATGTCTCTACCTCCTGTGGAACTACCTAGGAATTCAAAGGCATATTTCATCTGAGTAGTCTGTACTGTCATTGTCATTGGAAAATTAAAAATAAAAATGTTCAGTTCTTACTGTGCTGTGTAACAAAGGGAGAGGGATCCTCTGAGAGATCATAATTTCAGAAGTGCAGGCCACCATTCCACTCTGAAGACAAAACAAAACCAAGAGTGTTTGCTATGACTTTATCAAGGAGCTTTTAAAGATTTAGAGTTAAAATAAAACACTTTCAGAAGTGGAGATGTGGGATCCATAACCAGAACATGCGCCATCTGTCTTGTCTTCTTGGTAGAGTTGTTGGGTTTTCCTGGGCCACCTCAAATCCCATTGGAACAAACTTCTTGGTTGTCCAAACCATTTGGTTGTAATTGGATTTGGGAACAATTATTGCACTGCTAGAAATCACACTTGAAAATTATTAGGGCAAGAGGTGAAATAGAACTTATATGAGTTTTTCTGTAGTTAGGTCAAGGGGGAAGAATCTTGAGCCTAATTTATTTTAGGAAATGATATGCCCAACCTGGGACTGACTCCAACTTTGGCATTAAAGGGACCTGGGTTCATATGTTAGCTCTGTCAATTCTTCACAGGCTATTCAAACTTTCTGGGCCTTAGTTTCTTCATCTGTAAAATGGTGGTACCTATCTTAGAAGATGGAATGTAGTGATAAAGATTTAATTGAATTATACATGTAAAGTCAATATCTGGGTATCAGATACATGGTGAAAGCACAAAAATGGTCATTAGGGAACATGGATGTGACAGCAGACTTAGTACTTTCTAAATATTTATTTTTAATCTTTTGATTATTTAGGGGGAAGATGATATTTTGTTTAGAGTTTGGTATTTGGGGAAGACTTTCCTTAGAAGGTAAAGAAGGAAAAGGAGGTTTGGGAGATAATTGCTTCCAACTATTGGCCTGATTTTAAAACTGGGACACAAGTTTTATTCAATTATATTCAAAAACATATTTATTGTCTGATTTCCTATTTTCCAGGCTGTGTGCTAGTTCTGGGGATATAGAAATTAACAAGCTACCATCTTTGGCCCTATAGAACTTGATGTTTATCAAAAAACATGGACATTAACCAAGTAATTACAGAAATAATTATGTACAACTGTAATAAAATGTCAGCAAGGGAAAATACAGGATGCTTGGACACTGCATAAGAGAAATTTTAACTGCAAGCATGGCTTTCTATTCCCTGAAGAAATATTCATCCCCAATGGAAATGTGAATTTTAAAGAGTTTGTCTGCAATGTGCTTTCCAAAATCTTGCTATTCTCTCCCTAGTTGGGGATACTAGTTCCCTGTAGTCTTTTGGTGATTCTGTATTACTTGTCATTATATTCTCAGAACTTAATAAAAGTACATTTATATTGCATTGTTTCATTTATACCTAGTATAACTTTTCAACTGGGTACCAGCCTCTAGCTAAAACACTTTATCTCTATTCTCTCACCCAATGAAGAGAAGTTCGACTCAACTCTCCCTTTGTCTGCACCCTCAGACCCATTATATTGAACTTCTACTGACTAGACAGACCTAGAGTCCTTGTAGCTGGGCACTAAACATGCTTAAATCATTTCTAAATTTGTCAAATTTATGCTCCTATGGCTTATTTAGAGCATTCTGCTCCCTCTTGGAATGGTAGACTAAAATAAGGTGCAGGGATGATAAGATGAGAGAGAAGGAGAGAGTCTCCAGGTTATTCACTTTTGATCCAGGTCTCTCCTGTTTAAGATTGTATTTCCTTGCCACCAAAATTATTGCTGGTAAATTTTTTGAGCAAAATAAAATGAATCATAGTACACTAGAGTTTTAAGGAACCTTAAAGTTTGTATAATTAGGACTCTGACAAGTGATGAAAATGCAATTGAAATTGGCTTAAGTCCAAGGAAGTGATATATTGACTGACTCAAATAACCAAGAAGAAAAAAAAAAAAAAAGGAAAAGGCTGGAGGTCTTCCCCAGTTATATGTAACCTGATAAAAGATTCAGAATCTGGCTTCCTCCATTTCTTTATCCATACTGTGAAATCGTGGAAGAGATAGGGACTGACTTGCTCAACACTTACTATTTTTCTAGAATGTCTTCTATATTTCAGAAACAGTGACACCCCAAACTGCATTTTTTAGCCTCCCTTGTGGCTCTGGGTAGAGATAAGATTTAAGTTATCCTAATCCATAGCATTTGCATGTAACATAGATTTGGAACTGGATAAGGAATGGATGGGGTTAGGCATCCATTTTCCTGGTGTGGATCATGGCTGAGGCAATATAGCAAATAAGTAGTCCTCTCTGAGTCAGAGATTTTCTACAGTGGAGGTGGCAGCTTTCATGAATATGGCCTATGCAGCCTGGTTCTGTGGTGAGCAACTTCTCACCTTAGCAATTTCCCATATTGTTAATGGAAATTCTCAAATCAGAGCAGAGGTATTTTGACCCTGAAGACTAAGAATATTTTTTTGGAACTTAGCCTAAAGTCTGCTCTTTTGGGTTTCCATTGATTTTCTTCTAAACTACCTTGGTAGATATAAACAAAGACCAAATTAAAGCTCTAGAGATGGAAAATATAATGTTTAAGATGAAAAATATCACACTGGATAGGACTATTGGAAGATTACATACTGCAGAAGAAAACATTAGTGAACTTGAAGACATGTAATGTCTTCATTCAAAATGAACACAGAGAGAAAAAAGCCTGAAGAAGTGAACAAAACATCGGTGAGCTGTAGAATGATTTTAAACAGCTTAATATACATGTAACTAGGGTCCCTAAAGTAGGAGTGGGGCACAGAAAAATATTTGAAGAAATAATAGTAATAAGGACTGAAATTTTTCCAAGTCTAAAATTTAGCAATAAGAAAACAAACAATTCAATTTTAAAAAATGGGCAAAAGATATTGAACAGATACCTTACCAAAGAAGCTATATAGATAACAAATAGGCATGTGAAATCATATATCATTAAAGAATTAAAAAAATAAGACAATGATACATTATATATTTATTAGAATGGCTAAAATCCAAAACACTGACAACCCCAAACGCTGGTGAGAATGTGGAGCAACAGGGAATCTCTTTAATTGATGGTGGGAGAACAAAATGGTACAGCCACATTGGAAGATAGTTTGGCACTCTCTTACAAAGTTAAACATACTTTTACCATATGGTCCAGAAATTATCCGCCTTGGTACTTACCCAAAGGAGTTAGAAAACTTATGTCCACACAAACCTGCACATGAATGTTTATAGCAATTATATTTATAATTGCCCAAACTTGGAAGCGACCAAGATGCTCTCTGGTAGGTGAATGGATAAATAAACTGTGATGCATCCAGACAATGGTATACTATTCAGCACTAAAAAGAACTGAGCTAGCATGCCATTAAAATACATGCAAGACATTGAAATACATCTTACTAGGTGAAAGAATCTAATCTGAAAAGATACATACTGTATGATTCCAACTATATGGCATTCTGAGAAAGGAAAAACTATGGAGATAGTAAAAACATTAGTGCTTGCTAGGAGATTTTGGGGAGGAGATAAATAGGTGATGCACAGAGGATTTTAGGGCAATAAAGCTTTTCTGTATGATACTATGATGGTGGATACATGTCATTGTACAATTGTAAATCTCATAGAAGGTAAAACACCAAGAGTGACCCTTAGTGTAAAGCATGAACTTTGGGTAATAATGTGTCAATGTAGGTTCATCTATCAGAATGAATGTACCACTCTGTTGTGGGATGTTCATAGTATGACAGGCTATGCTTATATGAATAAAAGGGATATAGGAAAACTCTATTTTCTCTTCAATTTTGCTGTGAACCTAAAACTGCTCTAAAACCAAAGTTTATCAAAAATATATAAGGACTACACAAAACATTAGATGGTAATAAATGGCATAACAAAAAATATTCAGGGTAAAGGAGAAGAGGGAAAAGTTCTATTTCGTGTGTTCCCTCCCTTCCTTTCCCCTTGAACCTCACACATCTCCTTTTTCAATTTATGTTAAATTCTTGGCTTTTTATAAGCACTGCCCACATATATCATTGATCTTTTCCAGGTTCACCTATATTACAACATTTATCATTACATTGTTCCTTTTTTATTTGATAAAATTTACATCACATAAAATTAACCTTTTTTAAAGTGTATGATTTAGTGGCATTAAATACATTCTCAAGTCTATGCAACCATCACCTATGTCCCCTTCCAAAACATTTTTGTCATACTCACAGGATTCCTTGACCCCATTATGCAATCCCCCCCATTCTATCCTATCCCCACCATGACTAATATGCTTTCTGTTTCTAAGAATTTAATTATTCCAGATACTTCATTTAAATGAAATTATAACGTATGTGATCTTCTGTCTCTGGCTTCTTTCAGTTAGCAGAATGTTTCTGAGGTTTATCCACATTGTAGTCTGTAACAATACTTCATTTGTTTTTATGATCAAATAATATTCCATTGTATGGATATGCCACATTTTGTTTATCCATTCATCTGCTGATAAACACGTATGTTATTTCCACCTTTTGGCTACTGTGAATAGTGCTCTGATGAACATCCGTACACAAACATCTGCTTGAATATCTGTTTTCAATTCCTCAGGGTACTGACTTTGGACTGGAATTGCTGGGTTATATGGTAGTTCTATGTTTAACTTGTTGAGGAAGCACTACAAAGTTGAATCATTTTATATTCTCATCAGCAAAGTAATAAGGGTTTCAATTTCTCTCTTTGCCAGCTCTTGGTTTTTTTTTGTTTTTGTTTTGTTTTGTTTTGTTTTGTTTTGTTTTTCCTGCTTTTCTGATTATAGACATCCCTCTCAGTGTGAGGTCAATCTCATTTTGTCCCTTTAAGGGTAGTTTCAATTGTCTGGTATGTTTTTTTTTTTCCCATATGTATATGTCACATTTTCTTACATTTTTTTTCCTTTTCACATTTTGTAATTTTTGGTTGAAAACTCTACATTGTAGGTATTATATTATAAAAACTGTGGATACTAATGGCCATTTTGTTGTTTTATCTGGTCCTTTGTTTATCTGCTTTACCACCTGGCTGAATTAACCCTGCCAAGGTTATTTATCCTGCAGTTTGCTGCCTCTGATATCCATGTTCAAATTTCTTCCCCTTGATTTTATCTTTTAGCCTGGCTACTTGGAGTTTGCCTGTGGTCAGCATAAGGCACTCACTGGTCAAACATTGTGCTTAAGTTCTGTTGGCCAGTTACATTTTTGCCCTTTACCGTAGGATTCACTTGAGGCTTGAAGGCTGCTCTCACATCTCAGGGCATTTATGTATTCTGCTGCACATTCAGCCACAGATCAGGAACTTGGAGATCCCCTTTCTGACAGCTCCCGAGAGGGTGCAGTCTTGGGTATGCACATAATCTTTAAGATTTCCAGGGAAGAATGTGATTTTAGTTTTAAGCCCTGCTTCCTAGGAGTCTCCCCTGGGTCAGAGTAACCTATTGTCGGTGTTCGGTTAGTGAGACTTTTTTTGTCAGGGTTTATGCCAGTGAGAGGTCTCTGCTGTGTTAATGAGTCTGTGTGTGGCTTCTGGAATGCTCTGAAGTCTGCTCTGACTACATCTGTGTGGGCATAGACTAGTGCATCAGCATAGGCTTTTCAACCCCAAGAATTGACTGAGATCTCAACAAGGGTCTTCTTGTCTACTCTTTTCCCCATTCTCGCTACTGAACTTCAGACTGCTCTGCCATTTTTCCTGTATCAGGGAGCTACCAGATTCATTAGTTTCCCTCCACCAAGTTCTCCACTGTTCTTGACCATGATTTTAAGCATGGGTTCCCTAAACCTGTTCCAAATTAAGTCATGCTAGCAGAAAATTCCTGTAGGGTACGGAGTTTGTGCGAGGTCTTCTGTTCAGGTTTGGGCTGCTCCAGCCTTACAGAGGGGCAGAGGGCCAAGTTCTCAGCAAGACCACTGTCACGCACAGGAGGGGTGCGTGAAGACCATGAACTGCTCAAACTCTCTGAGGGGCCTTTTCCAGTGAATGTTGATTTGTCCCAGTCTTTTTATTTGTATCCCAATCAAATATTCAGAGAAAATTTCTTCATTGCCTTGTGGAAAGTCTTAATGCTAAAGACCACTGGTGGATTCTCAGGAGATTCAGGAGCCAGCATACTGATTTAGTGCTAACCTCATTAGAACAGGGACTGCAGAAGAGAGAATTAACAGCAGGATGAGCCGCACCATTAAATATCAAACTGTCATCCAATTAGGTGTTGTCCTATGAACAGCGTGTTGTTTCCAGATATCAGACACTAGATCTCAAGGAGCAGCAATATCTTTCTAATTTTGAAATGTGTCACTGACCTTGACTGCACTGTTGTTCACAATTGCAGTTCTGCACTATGCTTGAAAAATCCATCCTGGATTTGAAGCTGTTTCTTAGTAACCTGGTGGATTTTGCAGGCACACCCTTAGAGGCAGATGTTCGGGTAATAGCTCATGGGTGTCACTATGTGACACCTTCTGCCAGTCATACCATTAGGTTGGGCAGCAAAATATAAGGCAGAATTGTTTGCCAGTGACTTCTGCAGGGATCATCTGGCTTGGTAGTGCATACTCTCCTTCGGCAAAGCTCCTTATCATTCATTTATTCACTCGCTCATCATTTGTTCATTCATCTACAAATTCACTTATTCTATAGACCAGAATGAATTATAGGCAGAGTTAGTATGTGTGAATGGGGAGTGGGAAGTGATGGGGCAGTAATTTGGAGGCTTATGGTGGAAGAAAACATAGTCAATTTAGGAAAGTGTAGGTAAGGTTTGTTTCAGAAAAAAAAAAAAAGGCAAGAAGTATGTAACCTGCCAGACAATGGCATAAAACTGTTAGAAATGTAGGCTGTGAGCAGATGTAGACAAGAGGAATATTTAGTAGTGTTATCTGTACGTATCAGGAACCTGTTACCCAGCAAAATGGGAGAGAGATTTTCATGCTTAACTCAATAGATGCCCGAACAAAAACAAAACAGAACAAAGAAAATAAATACAACTCATCCTTTTCAACAAAAGTGACAGTGGGTCAGATCAGAAAGTTCTCAGAAGTCAGATACTGTCGTGTTGTGAAGAGAGGAGAGGCACAGAGCCAAGAGCCACAGGTCTCACAAAAGGGAGACGGCCCATTTGCCAGACAAACAGCAACATTAGCCAAAAATACACTTTTTTCTAAAACCAAACAGATGACCAAACAAAAAGACATTATACACTAGAGTGAATTTTATGAGGGACAGAGAGTGGAATTGGAGATGGCAGTTTAGCGAAAATAATAGTAAAATAAAACAAAATAAAAGCAAGCCCTGGCAATGGACAGTGGTGATAATGACATGCCATGAACTTTAGAGTGCAGTGAACTTAATTCTATGTACTCAGGTCCAAACGTATAAAACATGAACTAAAATAATGGCTATAAAACAAAAACGATCACTTGGAAAAGACAAGCAGAGAAGGGTTGCCCTATAGCTATACCTCGTCAAAGAATTCATCTGTTACACACACTGTGGGATTAAAAACTAATGCTAGACCAACATTCCATAGTATTAATAATTTATCTTGTAAGTGTTCTTATCTAAAATGAGCACATTCATAAAATATAGAATATTATAATCCTACTATGTAGGTTTAGTCAATCCTTTCACTATCTAAAGACTTGAATTAAAACTCTCCAGGTAATTATGTGGGTTTTAAAAATCTGATTTTGGGCGCCTGAGTGGCTCAGTGGGTTAATGCCTCTGCTTTCGGCTCAGGTCATGATCTCAGGGTCCTGGGATCGAGGCCCGCGTCGGGCTCCCTGCTCAGCGGGGAGCCTGCTTCCCCCTCTCTCTCTCTGCCTGCCTCTCTGCCTCCTTGTGATCTCTCTCCCTCTGTGAAATAAATAAATAAAATCTTTAAAAAAAAAATCTGATTTTAATTTAAAATAAGTCAATCTGGCTGAATAAAAATATTGGTGCCACTTATTATTTAAGACCTTGGTCAAATTATGTAACCTCTTTGTTTTTTGGTTTCTCCATTTGTAAAATGGGAATAATATAGTTCCTACATCATCAAGTTATGAATACAGTATATATGTAAAATACCACATGGAAACCATTCACAATAATTCCTGGCACACTGGGAACACTTTAAACACAGATATTCCTGTTATTGTTTGTTATTATTTTATTTATTATCATCTTCTTGAAATCATATCAAGACTAGAATGGACTGATAAAACACTGAGCATTCATGACTGCTGCCTCAAGGGGGCTTATTCCTGAGAGCAGCACGGGTTGTCTTTTTCACCTGTGCTTCCCAAAAGAGTTTGCATGGAGCATCGAGCTCTGAACAGTCTCTGGAACATAAAAGGCCCCTGACAGGTTCTGCCTGAGTTCAAATCCCACCTCTGTCAGTTACTAGTTATGTGAACTTTCTGTGCCTCTGTTTCCTTCTATGTACTATGGGGATAATAGCATCATTTCTACTGTAGGGCTATTTTTGTAAGTAGTAAATGAATTAATGTAGCTAAAGTCCTTAAAACAACATACAGATGATGCTTAATACTTATCTCCTATTATTACTGTAACCTATGTTAATCTATATAAATTCTAAAGACCATAAGGTGAAAAATGAACCATTTTTGTGGTTTGGGATTTGCCTCTGCCATTTGATAAGAATGTTGCCATACGAAAATTTCAATTTGGGGCATGGTGGCAAGGCGTGCCCACTTAACATTTGAATTCCTGAACCTTTATCACTGTTCAGAATATCAGTGTGTCAAGTTCTGTGCACCAAATTCTCCACATTTGTCCATTTTCCAGAACTGGATTTACTAAACTCTCCATCTCTCTCCCTTTCTATTCTTTCCTCAAATGAAAGATGGGTTTCCTTTCTACTGTGCCAGGGTCAAGTTCATGGTGGATGATACCAGATGGCAGAAAAGAGAGATGAGTTTCTAGGGACTAGGGCTGTCATTTGGAAAAAAAAAAATCGATTGGCCGTTGTATTTGGCCACGACTCTTACTAAAAATACTGCACTCATTTATTTTATTTTTTTTTTTTTTTAAAAGATTTTTTTATTTATTTATTTGACAGAGAGAGAGATTACAAGTAGGAAGAGAGGCAGGCAGAGAGAGAGGAGGAAACAGGCTCCCCACTGAGCAGGGAGCCCGATGCGGGGCTCGATCCCAGGACCCTGAGATCATGACCTGGGCTGAAAGCAGAGGCTTAACCCACTGAGCCACCCAGGCGCCCCTACTGCACTCATTTAATGCACTGGCTTCACTGGGGCTGAACTTTGTCCATACAGGGCGTGTGTTATTGGGGCTGGTAGTAGCAATGGTATGAAAACAGGAATTCTCTTTCTTCTTTTATCACCTGTCTTCATTCTTATCCCCAGTATTGTCAAGAGGTGAGTGAGACAGGTGTCAGATGTCAAGGTTTGGGGACTTCTCCAAACTCCTGCCTTCTGAAATAGTCTCAGCACACAGCTTTGGGAGGAAGTCATTCCCTGTATCAAAAGGGGCTGCAAGAGCTTATTTGGATTGGGAGAAAGTGGACAGAAAGCTACACTTTCTGATTCATTTCTCACCATATAATAAACACCGTTTTTTCCTACCGACTACTATAGATCTCTTTTTAAGTTTCTAAAACCCTGATTTATAAGCCATGTCCCCAGTCCTATGAGATAAATCACTGTTGCTAAACAAATCATAGTTGTCTCACTTCCTCGTGTCAGATACTTACTTTCCTGAATGCTTTTTTTAATGAGGGGTGGACAGGTAACATAAGGCAATGACTTACAAGAGAATTTATGAGAATAATTTTCTTTCATGAGATACAAAACAGTGACAGTCACAGAGATGCCCCTCCTGTGTATGTGTGTGTGCGTGTGCGTGTGCGTGTGTGTGTGTATGTGTGTGTGTCCCCCATTTCATCTCTTCTCTTGACCTTGGAAGTTGTAATGCCATCATGCAATCATGACAGGAGACTTTACCAGCAGGCTCAGAATGCTAAAGCAGAAAGATGGAAAGATTCTGGATTCCTAATAAGACTGTCAGATTGTTGAACCACCCTTGAATCTGCTGACCTCCATTCTCCTTATGTTATAATACTTGTCAGTATTATTTAAGTCACCATTAGTTGTATTGTACACTACTTGCCTTCTCAATGAAATATTATACAAGAGCCTTAGAATTTAACAAGTTTGACTGCTTCTCTACCAGCTGCAGGTTGTAGGAAGTAGACTGATTGACATACGGGAATGAGTCTCAGCTTTGTATCCAAAGTACCACACTCAGCCAAATCCTGCACGTCACTCTGCAGCACAGATCACACATCAAAATTTCTGCAGCCTTAAGGCCAGGGAGCTGAGCTTTTACATCTCACACAAGTCAGTCATCGACTATAAGTTGCGCAATGGGTGGGCTGGGTGAAGAAGCTTTAAGGCACCTCCAGCTTTCTGTGTATACAACTCAAGTGGCTTGTGCAGTTCATAGGCAACATTCAGAAGAAGATTGTAGATGCTGGTCAGTGGAAGCAAAGCACACAGCCCCTGGTGTGTTCATGCACAGAACTGGTAAGTGGGATCAAAATGAATCACAGGGCAAGAGTTGACAATGTTGGCTACACCTGTTTCCCTTCCTTTCGGAGGCAGCATACCTGTTTCCCCATGGGACAAACAAGCCCCTGAACTCTAGAAACCTCAGTTGCCCAAGGGTGTCTAACCGTGCTTGCAGGCTCTGTGACAGTGGATAAGAATGGAATGTCTCTGACAGTTTCAGATGCTACTCACTTAGTCCTGTCCAGTGAATCATTTTCACATAGATAGTAGAATTTTAGAAAAGAACAACACTTTAAAGATGAAAGGGTGGATCCTGTTCGAATACTACCAACAGCACAATTACAAGTCTCTTTAGGAACTTCAATTTTGTCGCAAAAGGGATTTAAGGTAACTTGCATAATACAGGGTAAGATGGAATAGGTTAAACTTATGAGTAAAAGAATAAAGAGAAACAAGGCAAGAGAACTAAGAATAACCAGGATGAGACTAAATGTGCGTATTATAAATACTTATGTTCCAAAAATTATTTTATGGGAGTTGGCAACCCAAAGAAGATTTTTAAAACCCTGCCTGTTACATAGTTCACAGTGCTTATAGGCTATAAATAGTCTAGTTCTGTTCTCATTGCTGGGAAGAGACAGGACTTTCTCCCCAGGATCCTCAAGAAGAACACAGTATGCGATGTAATGATGTGCTGAACAATACCCCATAGCCCCTCGGCAGACTCTACAATGAGTACTGTGACTTGCTTCTTACAGTTGCCCTTAATCCATTTTAATGGTCTCCCACCAAGATACAACTCAATAATTAAGTGCAAGGGCAGTAAAAATAATTCCCTAAGGAATTGATGGGCTACAGTCTGGTACAAGCTTACAATGACTGGCCCTAATCTGGGAGCCCATCTCGGCCTGTTCAGTGGAACATGGGGATGGCATGTCCATCGGGCCATTCTTCACCATATGCTTCAGCGGAGCTTTGATAAATATGAGGTAGCAAGAAGATTCAGATTACATTGGCTGACAAGCACCTGGACAACAGTTTTATTCCACGTGGCCAGTTAAAAACAGACCCATGTGACTGAGTTCGGGGCTGGCTGACATGAGACTTTCTAGTTAATTTCTACAGGGACTAAGTAAAGTGGAATCAAACACTCTTGCTTAAAAACCTTATTTCCAGGGGCGCCCGGGTGGCTCAGTCGTTAAACATCTGCCTTTGGCTCAGGTCATGATCCCAGGGCCCTGGGATCGAGCCCCGCATCTGGATCCCTGCTCGGCAGGAAGCCTGCTTCTCCCTCTCCCGCTTCCCCTGCTTTCTGTTCCCGCTCTTGCTGTCTCTCTCTGTCAGATAAATAAATAAGACCTTTAAACACAAACAAACAAAAACCTCTTATTTCCAGACAAGTCTGTCTTGTGTCAGTCACAATGCTGTTCCCCGCTCAGGGGGCCATAATAGACATTTATAGTACAGATGATATCATTAGAAGGTCTTGGTAGTAATGGGGCAAGTGGCACACCCCTCAGTCTCAAAGGTCCTTGTTCTGTGTTGAGCCATTTTATTAGCACAAGGCTCCTGATATTATCAATTTCTTGGTATCCAGGGACTTTGATCTTTTTGTTCGCTTGTGCCAAGTTGTCTGTGACTTTAATTTCTTTCTTATATAGCTCCAAGTTTCTTATCTTGTGAGGCGAAGGAAACTGCTATCTCTGGCCTTCCGAAGCTGACCTTATCTTATCTCCTAAGTTTTTAGACACACACTGAAGGGATAGCCCTTTATCTGGGCAGAGTGGTGGGAGGCCTGGGGAGAAAGGCTGAGGCACAGGGTGCTCCTTCCATTGCTCTGGCTGGACACCTCGCTGGGGACTTTACACCCCAGTGTAGTCCGCACACTAAATCATAGGGTCTCAGAAATTGTCCTGTACTTGACTTCATCTAGAGACAGGTAAGAAGATGTTTTTAAGAGACTGACTGTGACTTTGGAATCACAAATCACTCTGCACAAAGAGGCACCACTCTGCCTAAGACGTAAGGCAGATGGCATCGATCTGGGGGCATTTCTCACTAGCTGTGGGACTTGCGGAAATAAGTCAGTTACTCTATTTTCTCCAGGGTAAGTGGGGACAGAGATTCTTTTCCTCAGGGTTGTCTTGAGGACTCAGGGCATTAACACGTAAGTAGAGTGCCATCTCAGTAGGGTGCCTGTCACTCACTATCTCTGTTTATATCAAGATATTTAATTTTTTCCCTCATTTCATAATTTTTAAATTCATCTTAACGTTATATACCATCTCTGTTTTCTCCCTCGTAGCGTATCATTAATGTCAATGACCAAATCTTTTTAAATTTTGGATGTGTCTTTGATAGAAAACATTGGCTGGATACGGCTTTCTGATCCAGTCTGTGAGTCTTTTTCTTTAGGAGGGGGATTTAAACTTTTTAAATATTATATCATAAAATACAGTTAGGATTTGTGTACTGTGTATTACAGATGACCCTTTACTTTTCCATACTGTTTCTTTGGTTGAACTTTGTGTCATTGACCGTTTTCTTTTTGTTTTGAATATCCTCTCTATTGATCATCAATTCGGAAGCAAATATATCAGATTTGTACTCAGAGCAAACTAAGTAAAATTATTTGTAAACAAAATGTTTTCACTTGTATTTCTAAATTTATCAACTTTAAAAATGAAACTTTATTTATGCCCCCTACCTATGAAAGATAAGACAATTAGTATGCTTCCTTTCCCCGTCTCTTCTTTAATTTTTTGTTTGGATTTTTTAGGGGCAAGAGAAGTGTCCCAATTTATTGTCATGAAACCATCTTTTAAACTTCAGGTGTTTTGTACTTTAGGTTTTTATTTTTAAGAACATAATTCTTGCTTTGTGATCACAGTATCACAGTTTTTCCAATTCTTTTTTTTTAACAATGTAAATATTAAATATTTAATATGTAAATATTAGACAACACACTACTGCACAAGCAATGGGCCTAATTAGAAATCAAATGGCAAATCAAAATATTTATCAAAACAAAAGAAAAAGAAAATGCAATATTCTAAAACCTAAGGGATGCAGCAAAAGCAGATATTCCAGTAAAATTGATGCTATTAATGCTTGGATTAAGAAAAAAATGTTCAAATAAACAATTTAACATTACACCACAAGGAACCAGAAAAAGAAAAAACTTAAAAAAAAAAGAAAAAACTTACCTGAAATTTAGTAGAGGAAGGAAATAACAAGGAAAAATCAGAACCAAATAAAATAGAGCCCAGAATCAATAATAACATAACATTAAAAGTAATGACCAGGTTTCTCCTGCTATAAACAAAATTGGCAATGCTTTAACTACCTCAACTAAGAAAAGAGAGAAGATTCAAAAATCAAAATGAGAGATGGAAGAGAAAACAACACAATAGATAACCACAGAAATACATAGTGTGATAACAGATTGCTATAAACATTTACATACTAACAAATCAGGTAACTTAGGAAAAAAGCTGCAGATAATTACTAAAAATGCACAAGTTACCAAGATTGAACCATGAGTCTTGAATCCAAGAAATAGGAAATCTTCTTACACCAATAACAAGAATGAGCATTGAATTAGGAATCAAGAATCTCCCAGCAGGGAGCCCAAGACCATATGGTTTCATTGGTAAATTCTACCAATATTTAACAAAACAATTAATAAAAATCTTAGCAAAATCTTACAAATAATGGAACACAGGGAACACATTCAAAATCATCCTATGAGGCCAATATTACCCTGATATCAAAACAAGATAAAAGCAATACAAGGACAAAAAAGTAGGAGCTCCTGGGTAGCTCAGTCAGTTAAGTGTCCAACTCTTGATCTTGGCTGAGGTCATGATCTCACAGTCATGAATTCAAGTCCTGTGCTGGGCTCCATGCTGGGCAAAAGAAACAAAAAAGTCTAGTTTGTCCAATATAAGTATTGCTACACTGGTTTTCCTTTGATATCCATTTGTGTGATAAATGTTTCTACATCCCCTAGTTTTCAATCTGCAGATGTCTTTAGGTCTAAAATGAATCTCTTGTAGGCCCAAGGCATTTAAATAATTTTAATCTGTCTCCTTTTTCACTTTTTATCTTGAAATTCTGAAATAAGAGTGAAACTTAAAATCCATATTGTATTTCTGGTAAACACATTTAATTGATAGCGCATCTTACATTCAACAGCTTCTTTGAAATGAGGAATACTACAGAGACAGATTAAAAAATATGTGGATAGATTAAAGATATCACTTTCATTGTCTCAAACTACTTTTATTCTGATATAGTTAATAATTAAATCATAAGCCAATAATTAAATCAACAAAAGAAGCAGCAGTGTACTTTAGGGAAAAGCAAGGCCAGTCCTTGGAGTTAGGCTCGATTTGAATATTGGCTCTTATCACTTGAGTAAGTTATTTACCATTTTTAACATCTTTGAGCCTCAATATTCTCACCTGTAAGATGGAGATAATAATACACATTTAATAAGGATTAAAATAACATCTAGTTAACGCTTGGCACGTAGTTGGTATTCAAAATATCACTATACTTTCTGAGCTAGCAATGTGTTAAATTTTGTGAGAATTACAAAGATAAGTGGAAGGAAAGAAAATTATAATTTTTGATAGTTTAGCTTGGATTAGGCTTTGTGGTTGATGCTCTATGTGGGCTCATCTTACTTTTCCTAGAAACCTAGGAAAGTTTTTAATATTCCCATTTAACACATTTATAAATTGTGCCTTGGAAAAATTAAATGCTTTATCCAGAGTCAGGTCTTGCCCTGGAAGGACTTGTACTCTATTTGGAGACATAAGTAATATCTACTTAAAGATCAAAGAAGCTGTACAGTATAAATGAAGTATCATAAATGATTTCTTTTTTTTACATAATTTTTTTTAAAGATTTTATTTATTTATTTGTCAGAAACAGAGACAGGGAGACAGGGAATACAAACGGGGTGAGCAGGAGAGGTGGAAGCAGGCTTCCCACTGAGCAGGGAGCCTGATACGGGCCTCAATCCCAGGACCCTGGGATCATGACCTTGCCTGAAAGCAGATGCTTAACGACTGAGCCACCCCATAAATGATTTCACTTATATGCAGAATCTAAGAAACAAGACTAACCAACCAACCAACAACAGATCTTAAATACAGAGAACAAACTGGTGTGTGCCAGAAGAGAGATGGGTGGGGGGGATGGGTGAAAAAGATAAAGGGGATTAAGAGGCACAAACTTCCAGTTTTAAGATAAGTCACAGAGATGAAAAGTACAGGGTAGGGAATATAGTTAATAAAATTGTAATAACATCGTGTGGTGATAGATGGTGACTCCCTTTATTGTGGTGAGCACTGAATAGTGATTAGAATTGTTGCATTGATATGCTATTCACTGGAACTAATATAACACTACATTCATTATAAAAAAAGTATCATAAGGGTAGGTATGGGATCTCCAATTGAGTAAATACAGATCCTGCGTCTTAATCATTGTTTCTTCTTTTATTTTTATTTTTTTATATTTTAGACTATGAGCATATTGCAGGCAGCAATTATGATTTGCTATAATGCCTGACTTGTAGTTCAGGGTATGGCACATAAAGTGTGTTCAGTAAATGTTTGTTGAATAAATACAAATGGGTGAATGTTCAGCAAATCTGGGGCATTAAACCAGCACAAAAATGAATGAGACAGAGAACCCCTATAGAAGTATTAATTGTCCAGTGGGGGAATCAGACATCCAAACACTCAATACAGTAGGAAAAAGGGCTATTATTATAAGAGATGGAAATGTTGTTTCTCAAGTTTGGGGATTAAATTAGGTAGCAGAATATTTCCAAAATTATACTGCTCAATGGATATTCCATGATTTGCTCCCAGTAATGAGATCATTGATCTCCTATTTAAAATTGGAAAGATGGAGAGAGATTTAGAATAGAATATGGGGGTAGTTTCACATTTCTAGTCTTTTTGACATAGGCTTTTATGACCCTCTGGTTCCCAGATGACTTTATTGACCAGTTTTTTGTACCTGTGTGCCCAGAGGCCCCAGAACACCTACATATTTCTGCAGACATCTGAGAAACCACACGGGCCAATGGCAAACACACATATAAATTTGTCTGTTCTTTGCACAACTTATCGCATCTAAGCTCCAAATCAACCTTCCTAGCTCTGTTCAGTGATCTGATCTGTGAGCTGAAACTGTAAACGAAATGTCCGCTTTGCTAGCTGACTTCCTGTTTCCTTCTGTCAGCAGGAGGCACAAGAGGGAGAGGGTAAGGCAGAAGTTTAGGGACCAGGAACTTGCTCCTTCTTGTCAGTTTGCCCAGCCTCCCACTGTTATCACAGCGACAGCCGTTAGGTCGGCTTGTGCCTCCAACTTCTTTTTTCACACCTTGAACCAGCCTCCTGAGTGGGCTTTTCACACTGTTTATATATCAATCCCAGAGAAGGATTCTGATTGACTGCTTGGGTCATGAGCCCATCGTCCGGGCCAATGGCTGTTTACAGAGCGAAGGGGTTCTCTGATGAGCAAGACTTCTGGGACACGCCCACCACTATGGTCAAGTGCAGGGTCTACCTGGTATCGGAAGAAGAGTCATGAGAAAGGGTACTGGAAAGGCAAAAATATAAAGGTGGGGAAATAATGTTCGACTTTCAAAGAGTCTTAGATGTTGGATAAGCTAGCAGTTTCAAGTAGCCATAATTCCCCTTTCACACAGGGCTTCGGGGTCCTCAGGCTTCCTGCCATTTATTGCCATACCGTGTCTCTAGGGGCTCCCTGGAATACCCTGATTGGCTCAGGTTCCAGAGGTTAAGGTTCTGTTGGGGCTGGATACATACAGTCATGTTCAACATGCTAAGGAAGCCAAGAAGTATGAATGAAGAGTGGTTTGCTGGAGTCCAGAAAGGCTTTGGAAGTGTCATTTGAGTTGGATCCTAAAGAAAATCAGGAGGCATTTAACGGTCAAGGAAAGGGAAGTGCAGTGTAGAAGGTGTTCTGGGTTATGAAAATACAAGTGCAGGAGAGACCAAGGCATGAAAAAGGCATCACGGGTTTTGGAGAACCATTTCGCGTGGCTGAGCATAACATGTGTGGGGGTGGGGGGTAATACGTCTGGAAAGACAGATTGTGGCCAGATTGTGATGAGCCTAGGATGCCATCAGTTCTCTCAGGAAACATCTGCTTCCCGTGTGCTGGCCAAAGCCACAACCATTTTCACACGTACTTCATTATGGGACTCCCTTTTTACGGAAGCCTTGGAATCAGTTCGCTTCAAAAGGTCCAGTCGAGAGAGATGATACCAGGGCGATGAAGGAGGTAGGCATGAGAATGGATGCTTTCAAATTTGTTACCCGAGCACATTTCAGAGTTTGGTGCAATATCTTCAAGCTGTTGCAAAGTACAGCGAGCTTTTCATCCTCTGCATTTCTGCACTTGCGTGTCGCCTCGCCCACCGCTGGGTCAGGCTCCGTGAAGCCCCAGAAACGGAAGCAGAAAATCCGGCTGGGAAATCAGGGAAGAGAACAAATCTGCCCAAGGCTGACTCACCTCAAAACTGAAATATGTAAACAAAGTTTAGCTGCAATGGAGCAGTTGGAGTACAGATCGCCGGAGGCATTGGAACAATAACGAGGCTGAAAGGGAGGCAGGAACATATACATTATTTTTAACTAAAATATAAAGGACAAGACAGAGGGAAAAAAAAAAAAAACAGCCCTTCAGAAATGTGTTAGGGGAAACATTATCACCGTCCCCATACTGCTGCATATCTTTCTGAACTGCTGACAACCGATTTCCCCAGGCTGGGTTTAAAGCTGTTTAGGATTATCTTCACCCTGCTTTTATGGTTAATTAATTATACCTTTGCCTGGTACTGCCACCAGTATGGGAAGTACAGACAGGAGAAAGAGATGATGATTAAAAGCTGCATGAAAAGTCACAATTGCCTGAGCTACATGGTGCAGGAAAGGCAAGGGGGAGCTGGAAACAGTCCTGGCCTCAGGACCAGGAGAGCTTGGCTACTGGCCAAGTGCAGGATGGATGAGAAGGACAACCCCATCCTGGTTGGCCCAGACTTTTCTGGTTTGAAAACTGAAAATCCCACTTTTAGAGTGCTCCCTGCCCCTGGGCAAACAGTGTTGGTCACTCTAGGGAGGGCTGGAGAGCTAGCTGCCTATAATTCAATAAGCCAGGTGAGGCAGGTCAGTGGTTTGGGGAAAGGGAGGGCTTCCCCCAGAAATGGTGGTGAGATGTGAGGGTCAGCCTCAACCGGAGGGCAGGGTGCTCTAGGGACCACCTAAATAGGCGGTCGGAGAGACTGTCAGAATGAACAACTGGCCTCAAGCCTCAAGAATCCAGGACAAATAATATTTATCAGTCCAAGCAGGTAAGCTTGGGTGAAGTGGGAATGGGGCTGGTGACACCAGGATGGGACACATCTGTGAAGGGAGGGTATCGAATTTCTAGTTTGAGGGGGAGGAGCAGAAGTTTGGATAACTTGGAAGTGTTTGTTGGCTTTCCATTGTCCTGAGGACAAAACCTAAGGTCCTTGTTTGGAAATGGAGAGCTCTCTGACTTGTTCTCAGCGCTTTTCTTATCTCTTTATTCTCCCACTCTGGTCACATTAAATGATTGGTGGTTCCTCAACTATACCAAGTTCTCTTTCTCCTCAGGGCTTTGTGTATGGTGACTTCTCTTCCTGGAGTGTGTCTTCCACTCATACTACTTTCTGCTGCCCTTTAGGGTTCAGCTCAAATGTCTTCTCCCCTCCCATCCCACCTTCAATCATTCCCTGAGCTCTTATTCTAGGTTATAACGTCTCCTCTGAGTAGAATGCAGGCAGACTACTTTCCAGTTTTGCTAGAGAAGTTCCAGGCAGCCAAGACAATGCCCCCAAAGGTCAGACTCATCTCCTGAGGCCCCATGGGACTCACTGTGGTTTGTTGGAATAGTTTCAAATAAACGTGGATAACTGCTGATTGCCTTATTGCAGCTCCAGATCCCTTAAATTTACCAACAAAGAGTGAAGGCTCTAGTTGAGTATTTTTTTCTCAGCACTATTAACATTTTGGTAGGGATGAGGAGGTGGGAAGAGTGAGAGGAGGGGGCCTGTCCTGTGCATTATAGGAAGTGTAGCAGCATCTCTAGTCTCTACCCATTAGATACCAGTAGGATATTTCAAGTTATGACAACCAAAAATGTCTCCAGACATTTTAGAATATAGAATATTCATAGAATATTCCTCAGAGGACAAAATTTACCCCAGATTAAGAACTATTACTCTGGTCTAAAGGAACATCCTGTACAACAGTGGCAGGACTCTTACAGGGCAGAATCCTCATACCCTGCACCCATGAGCAGTTCATATATATGGCCCATGGACTTGATAAAGACCTGTAGAGAACTTCAGGTGAGTATCACATTGTCTGCCCTACCTGACTTGACCACATGAACTGTGATCTATCTTTGTCCAACCTCACCGCCTTTTTTTTGCTATTTAAAAATGGATCCCCCCTCTTCACTGTAATATAAGTCTAATGGAGAAGCCAGAGATTGAAAATTCTATACTGAGTCTGTGACTTAGTGTATGTGTGTGTGTCTTCTAGATTCTAAATGCTCTAGAGTATGAGCCAGTATTTTTTTTTAATGATTTTGGTATTTCTCCCATCTGGGGTCTAGAATGAGCTTTGCATGGGATAGGCAATTCAATAATATTAATCAAGTCAAAGTTAAAAGTCAAGAGAATATTTGGAAGCTTTCACGACCAGGAAACAAGATGGAGCTAACCAACTCGATCAGAGGCAAGAGAAAAGCCACTTTTCTGTAAAGTGTGGTACTCAGTATCCAAGGCTCCTCTTTGGGCAGAATTATAGGTTTTGCCTGGGAATTGTGAGAAATGCAGAACCCTAGATCCTCTGAATAAAAATCTGCCTTTTAAGAGGTCTCCTGGTGATCCCTAGGCACATTAATCTTTAAGAAGCATGGTTTTATAGCCCAGGCTCTATATCCCTGCAATCGATGGCCAAGTCTTTGACTTAGCTGTCCAGCCTTAGGCAAAACATTTAACCATATGAGCCTCACTGTTTTTTTCTGTAAAATGGGCATTTTGATAGATATTACATGCTAGGGTTGTGAGGGTCAAATTAAAAAAATTAAAGGAAAATGGTCACAGATCGCAGTGCCTGACTTTATACAGTGAGAGTTCAATTGTTATTACATGTTGTTATTTTCTGAAATTTCTTTTTCTATAAGAAAAATCAGAGTCTAGACTATGGATGATCTCTCACCTGCTATCTAGCCCATAATCTGAAGACCGACCATATCATTTACTCATCCAGATGTTGAGAAATATCAAGCCAACCTTGGTTAAAAAGTTTTCACTTTTATAAATGTGATCTATATTTTAGAAGTGTGTATCTTGGGAACAAAGCTCTATAATAAGGTTAATGAGAAGAGAAGCAACACAAATCTGTTTTCATCACTGTTAAACAGAGCTTAAATCACAGCACAGAGGGAAACAGCTGCTCTGGAAGGCAGCCTAGGAGAAGATCAGTAGAGGCTGATTATTTATTAATGAGAGGGTTTTAGTGGTGAGCCCTGGTGGAAAACCTACCAGACTCAATTCTGCAAGCCATCCACTGAAGAGGTGGTGTATCTGAATCACTTGATCGATGTAAAAAAATTCAAAACAGATACTTCTCAGCACCCTGGAGGCTGTCATATTCCACTGCTCTCTTATCTGTTCGTATTAAGAAAATAGGATCCTTCAGTAAGTAAACGTGTGTTCTATTTAATCAAACTCACTGCTGGGCTCTGTGTCGGAGCTGGTCCTCACTCAGGGATTGTTGGACTGTTACATCCTGCCTTTCCTCCCATTTCCTTCCCCCTAGTGCTTCTACATTCCGCTCAGACTCAGCAGGATGGTGGTAAGTGCTTTAGTAGTTTGTTTTTGCACCCACTTTTTAGATAAGGACACTGAGGCTTAGGAAGCTTAAGACATTTGTCTTGGATCTTCTAGCTTGGAGGTACTGTGATTTAAGCCCAGGGTCTGGGGACTCCATAGCTTATGTTCATGACCACTTGTGCAATCAAACATAGGTGTATTAGTAAAAATTCACTGTAGCTGTGGTTCTCAGCATTCATCCTCAGACCAGCATCATTGGTATAATCGGGGAATTTATTAGAAATGCACATTTTCGTGCCCTGCCACAGAGCCAGTGAATCAGAAACTGTGGGAGTTGGACCCAGGGCGCCCTCTGAATGATTCAGATGGACGCTAAAATCTGTGAGCCACTAGCATGTAGGCTGTTAAGCACTCAAATTTAAAAAGGAAAAAAAAAATAGATTCCCTGAACTTAGGGAGTACAGAATCTGGCAGAGGAGACAAGCCTATAAAAACAATTCGAGCCATATTTTATTGGTGCATTGCAAGTGCAGTGAGGAAATATGCATGAGAAATAAGGAAAGTAAAGATGAGCACAACTAACCTGGATGGAGCAGGAAACGCTTATTGGGGAAGGTGGGGCTTAGATTGAACCCTAAAGCCTGAGAAGTCCCTGAGGACAGGGACAAGAGGAAAGAGTATTCTAGGTGAGGGGAGAGCATAAACAAAAGGTGAAATCAATGATGGGCATCAGGGAAAGAGTAGTTACATGGGGGACGGGGGAGCGTGAAGTATGATGAAGGAGGCGGTGATGAGTTCACTGAGCGGGCAGCGAGCTGCCCCCTGTCATTCTGCAACTTGACCCCCCACCTGCTGAAGCTTGGGAGTTGGAAGCCTGGCTTGATGATTTTGGAGTCATTTGTCACTCTATGGCATTTATGACTGCCCGATGGTTCTCGATGAGGGGCACCATCTATCACAAAAACTTGTTCTTCATGAGCTATTGAGCACCCAGTAATTCACGCATGTTATTTCTACTGCACACTTTTCTCCTCCTTCTTAATGTCCCCCATGCCACTGACACCAGCTAGTAGACGTCAAGCTATCCAGTGGATAAAATGTTGTTGGACAAAGGCTCTGCAGGTAGGGATGTCACTTATAGTTTATATCATGAATTCCAACTCAATTCTTTGTTCTCCACATCACCTATCAGTGAATAATATACACACATCATAGGACTTCGGTCTGTATTTTCCAGATCAGTATTCTAACAAGGGTATGGGATACATTTCAGCACTTGAAATAAAATAATGGTGCTCTATTCATCCTGGCATAGTGAAAAGAATGTGAGCTTGAGAGTGAGAGAAGCAAGGATTGTAGCTTCAACTCTATATTTTCCTGCTGTGTCCATTAAACAGGTCACATTGGAAGCTCTACTTATTTTGCATTTTGAAAAGCCTCAATTTTTCCTATCTGTGATGTTGGTTGCTGGAGAATTAAATGATACGATATTGGTGCCCGGAACTCAGTAGATGGTATTCCTTCACTTGTCAGTATGTATGTCTGACTCATAGTGTTGCAGAGTTTGCTTCTTGAAAATGCCCAATATTCAGACTGGACAGAGATTTCCTACCTCTGTTTTTAGATATTGTGTCTGTGGATGTTCTTCCTACATGGCATAATGGGAGCGGTGTTGGTCTCAGCAGAGAAGCAGCAAAGTCAGTGCTTCTGATTGAAAGCCTTTCCAGCTGTTAGACTTCAAGGGGATTCCCTTCAAGGTGAAGGGAATTCAGGTCCACAGCTATTTGATGACTCCTGAAGGAAATGGAAGACGTGCTTCCATCTGACCAATGGAAAAGGTCATTGTGCTGACCTTAGCCTCAGATATCAAGAACTCAGGTTTGGCTCAATAAACACCCACAATGTTCTGGGCTGGGAGCTGAGTGCTTTAAGTGTATGGTCTCATTTCATCCCCACATCAACCCTGCTTACATCTATGTCAAGGAGGAGAAGCCAGTTGACCCGACTGATGTCATGGGTCTAATCCAAGGCAGAGATTTGACTGAACTCAGGCCTTGGTAGTTCATGTCCAGAGCCATTTACAAGTTCTTATTCCAGACCTACTTTTCAGAATCTTCGGGGTGAGGTCTTTAGGCATCTATATTTTTATCGAGTGACCTGAAGGACAATTTTCATGATTAGGAAAATTTGAGAAAAAAAAAATTAATCAAAGCAAACATACTGTTATAATAAAAAGCAAAGAGAGACCAATCTTGAAAATCTGCTGAGCAGAATAGACAAATTCTACAGCAGAAAATGTATTAGTGGTTGCCTAGGGCTGTGTAGGGAAGGGGCTGCTATCAGAAAGAAACGGGAAATGACTGCTAATGGGCTCCGAGTTTCTTTTTGGGGTGATGAAAATGTCCTGGGCTGTGGTCATGGTTGAACAACCCTGTTTATATACTAAAAACTATTGAAATGTACAATTTACATGGCTAAATTGTATGTGAATTATATATCAATAAAGTTGATTCAGGAAAAAAAAAAAAAAGGGAAGAGACTTCCCTGAGCAGACAAAACCGGTTTAGTCAAACAAGCAAAGCTTAATTTAGCTTCGTTTGCAAGCTAGCTTGACCTGGGTTGGTTCTTGCTTATGCCTCTGAAAACCATCAGTAAACCTTTAACTCTTTCTCAAGGTTGGTATGAGTTAACCACTGACCAATACCCTACCACTTAAGAAAATTCTAATATTATAACCAACCCCTGGGAAGAATAAACAGCCACTACTTTCTCTATAAGCCGCTTTATAGCAATAAACCCCTGAGCCTCGTTCCATGTTCTGGTTTGAGTGCTCTGGTTTGCAAACCGTCCTTCTGCTGTCTGCACAATAAACTCTTACTAATTCCTACGTTAGTGATTCATTGGTTTTACTTCTGTTATTACTAAACTTGAAACCATACAAACAACATTTGTACTCCCAAGAGACAGAGAGTCTCACGACTCTTTGATGAGGACTCTTGGGAATCAAGCTGTTGTTTCAGGTCAGGCTGGGCAAAAATCTAGGAGCTTCTGTGAAGTTTATGTTAATGTCTCTCCCTTCACCTTCTACGGATGAAGGAACCGGCCTCAGAGGTTTTAAATGGCTTTAGCTGGGCTCACATAGCTGTTCTTTGGCCAAGCTAGGATCAGACCCATTGCCTGATTCTACGTCTGTCTCTACACATGTGTTTCTACACATTTTGGCTGATCATCTAACATGTGTAAGCCTTCTGACCCTACTAGGCGGCCAAGCTCAGCTAAGCAGGCCCTGCGATGCTTAGCACAGGGCTCAGAATATTCATTCACAGTTTGCTGTCATCTATCAGATAAACTTTTGCAATATGCACCCATATTTCTGTGACAAGCACAGGGAATTGTATCATTGTCCCTGGGCTTTGGGTTACAGAGAAGTGAAAGAGGAGAAAATCCTGTAATACAATGGAAACAAAGAAGACAATTCAACATGAAATACACCCTTGACTGGGGCGCCTGGGTGGCTCAGTCATCAAGCGCCTGCCTGTGGCTCAAGCTCCGAATTGGGCTCCCTGCTCCATGGGAAGCTTGCTTCTCCCTCTCCCGTTCCCTCTGCTTGCATTCCCTCTTTCCCTCTCTCTCTGCGTCTCTCTCTGTCAAATGAATAAGTAAAATCTTAAAAAAGAAAGAAAAGAAAAGAAATACACCCTTGCCTGTCTTACCCGTAGCTCTCCAGTGGGGAAATAATGAGATGACCATATATCCCTGGTTGGCATGAAATCTAAAATTAAGATTCAATATTACATCCTGGAAATTCAGGAGAGTTTCCAAAGGCCGAATAGTTACTTCCCTTCCCCACTCTGCTTTTGTGGATAAGGTCCCCTTGCTAAACGACCCTCTTCATCAAAGGGCCAGGCCCTGTTCTTGCCTTGCTAAACCACCCTCTTCATCAAAGGGCCAGGCCCTGTTCTTGCCAATCTCTAGGCAGTAGGTTTCTGTTCATGCTAATCTGTAATGATTCAAACAAGCCAATCACATCCTCCCACAGGAACCGAGAGGCACCGTTCCTCCTAATGCTGCCCAAGCCTGCCTCCCATAACCCTTGCTGTTTATTGGGCTCCTGAGTGAAATCCACATGTGACCTTGCATGGCCTGTGGTGTCCTCCTCCCCTGGGCTGTGATTACGTGATTAACAAATTGTCTGTATCATTGCTCCACTGTCAGGTGTCATGTGCTCAACCATCCTCATAACCCCAGGATGGGGATCCCTCCCTCACTAACCGAGTAAACTGGAGGCAATTAAAACACCAACTCGGATCCAAGTCCCATCCTCAAAGACGGGTTACTCATTCTCTACAGGTTCTGCGATAGAGAGAATGCTGACTCAGAAAATCAGGAGTTCGGGGCGCCTGGGTGGCTCAGTGGGTTAAAGCCTCTGCCTTCGGCTCAGGTCATGATCTCAGGGTCCTGGGATCGAGCCCCGCATCGGGCTCTCTGCTCAGCAGGGAGCCTGCTTCCTCTCTGCCTGCCTCTCTGCCTACTTGTGATCTCGCTCTATGTCAAATAAATAAGTAAAAAATCTAAAAAAAAAAAAAGAAAGAAAAAGAAAATCAGGAGTTCTGTGTTCTCTCTACCCAAACCTTACGGCATGACTGGGTTAAGCTGTTGAACCTGTATGTGCTCCAGTCTTCTCTCTGGTAAAACAGAGTGACTGAAATATAAGTGGGTTTCAAATTAGTTTTTACCCTGGGAGCCCTCCACTCAATTAAAATCTGAGTGACATTTGAGGAGACAGAAGCCACATCCTAGTGGTACCCGAACCATCTGCTCGCTGCCCTCACTCCCCCACACACTGCTACCACATGCTTGTACGTGAGGAACCCCAGGATTCCACTGGACTGAGATTGACAATCATATCACTAGGCGCTTTCTAAGATATGTTCTTCATGTTCCATAGATTCTAGAAGTGAAAAGACAGTCCCAACTCTGCTATCTAATAGCTTTGTGACATTGGGAGACTAACTTTAAATCTCTGAGCCTCAGTTTCCACATCTATAAAACCAGAGACATGATAATAATAAGAGTGACAACGGCAGCAAGAAAAGTCATAATGAACAGGAGCCGTTGACTATGTTCCCAGGGACTGTTCTAATTATTTCACATGATCGTTCTGACCTGCACGTTGATGTCTCCCACAAATTTCATATATTGAAATACTACCCCAATGGGAGAGGTTATTAAGAAGTGGGGCCTTTGGGAAGGAATTGATTTGATAAAGTTGGAGCCTTTATGACTCTTGCATGAGAGCAAGAGAGTTTGCTTCCTTCCCCTATTCTCCATCCTCTGAGATACAAGAAGTTGGCAGGCTGCAGAACTTACCCTGACCTCAGACTTCCAGCCTCCAGAACTGAGAGAAATGAATGTCTGTCGTTTATATCCAGCCAGTTTGGGTGGTATATTGTTCGAGCAGCCTGAACTGACTATGATGTATGCATTAAGTCATTAATATCGAAGGTGCATGTCAGCTCAGAAGCCGTTTGCTGCTTTGTCTGGCACTGGCAGGTTGAGAGAGAAAGCTGATTTTCTCAGAGGGTCGCTTAGCGGCTCTCAGCCAGAGGTGCCAACTGTCAAGCCTATGTTCGAAGGGTTGTATAGGTCTCCTTCTGCAGAGATTAGCCTGACAGGTGAGCTAGCCTGAATGAAGGTTACCCTGCAAACAGAGCTGGGCCTTACGTGGTATAGCTTGAGGGGTACCTAGAAGATTCCAAGACTCACAGCTTCCTCTCCCAGCTGGATGTCACATTGTGTAAGACCCCAGCATTAAAGACCCTTCCCTATGGGGGTCATTTTGTTCTCCCCAAGCACCGCTGTTTAAATTTGTCCACGCCAAATTACAGTTTCTGTGGGATTAAAGTTCAGTAGATTCTCTCTGATGTTCTTGTCCACATGCAGGAAGTTTCAGTAAAAAAAATCCTCTAGTCTTCTCTTGTTATCAAAAAGTGATAGAGCAGTCAGGACCAAAGATTTTTAAAGCTGAAAAGATCTGAGATCCAATGCCATCTCTAAGCTGAGAACTCCCATATTTCCCTTTCCCAAGCACACATTTTCTCCAAGCTTCAGGTTGCATTCCAGCTGCCTACCTGACATCATCATTTGGAAGGAAGCATAAGAGACATCATGAAATTCTCATGACCTGAACTGAACGCCATACTGTCTGCCCTCAAACTTGCTACACCGCTCCTTCCTGGTGAAAAACCAACCCCCTGTAGCCAAGCTCAGAGAGCTTGATGTTATCTTTGACTTCTCTTTCTCACATCCCAAATATGATTTTCCCTGAAATTCTGTGTACTTAACAAATATATCCATGATATGATCCCTGTGCACCATTTCTACTGTGACCTGGCTAGGCTGACCTGGCACCGTCTCCTGCCCAGGCAGTGTCAGATCGGTCTCTGCTTCCAGGAGCACCTCTCCAACCTGTCACAGTGATCTCACTAAAACAAAATCAAATCAGGTCCTTCCCCTGCTCACAGCTCTGTACTGGCTTCCATTTCACTCCGGTCATGGTTTGGAGTCCCTGACCCAGCCCACTAGGTTTTAATGAGCTCGTTCGCTTTGCCTCTCTGACTTCATGTCCTTCCATACCTCCATCAGCAACAACCACACCAGGTTCCTTGCTTGTCTTTAACTCACCAGGCTCACTCCTGCCTTCCTGCCTTTGCCGCAGCTCTTCCTCTGCTTAAAAGCATTTCCCCAGATGCTATGGACTGGATTGTGTTTCCCTGGGGAACTGTATCTAGAGATGAAATCTTTAGGAGGTAATTAAGGTTAAATGAAGTCAAAAGGATAGATCCCTAATCCCAAGACTGGGGCTTTATAAACAGAGAAAGATATTTCTCTCTCTCAACCTCTCCTTTTCTCCCTCCCTCTCTTTTCTTCTCACTCTCTTTTCCACCCTCCACCCTGTAACAAGGTGAGAAGGCAGCCATCTGCAAGCCAGAAGAGAGTCATTACTAGAAACTGAATTGGCTAGCACCTTGATCTTGGACTTCTAGACTCTAGAACTGTGAGAAATAAATTTCTGTTGTTTAAGTCACCCAGTTGGTGGTATTGTGTTTTGGTAGCTGAGCAGACAATGACACGAGATCTCCATAAGGCTGATTGCCAATATCCCTCAGCTTTTTCTTGAATGTCACCTTCTCAATAAATCCCACTATGATATTATGCTAAAATTGCAATGCCAGGATTCCCAGTTTTCCTCATTCTGCTCTTATTCCTTGTTCAAAGATGTATCATTTTCTAACCCCTGATATAATTCACTTATCACATCTGTAGTTTATTGTGTGATAATCCTTATAGGATGCATTCCTTGAGAGACCTCTGTTTTGCTCCAGGCCTGTCCCAAGAACCTGGAACAATGCCTAGCACATAGGAGGTGCTCAATACATATATGTAAAGTAAATGAATAAATGGAGTACTAACTATAAGATTTTCTAGCTCTTTGAGCTTGGGCAAGTTGTTGACCTACCTAAGCATCATCTGTAACTTCAGAGGACTGTTATAAGAATTAAATAAGTAAAATGTGTATGAAGAGGGAGGGGCTGTTTGTCTTGTTCATCATTATATCTTAGTGCCTGGACATAACAGTTATCAAAACTGAGTTAGGTGCTAAATGCAGTGCTTGGTAAATAGTAAGTACTTACCAAGTAATGACTATGATTTTGACTGGTTAAAATATCTATTTCAAAGCATTGTCTTTAACTTCCTCTTGGGAGCTGGATTGGACTGGACAGAAGGAATCCAAATCTTCCCATTCTCTCCACCCTCAGGCTTTCTGTACCAGCCATGCCAGTCTGAATTCCGGGTACCAAATGTACTTTCCTGCATTTTGTTCCAGTGATTTTAACAATGCTGTATCTGTGACCTGGAATGCTCTTCATTTCCACCCACCTCCAACTGGTAAAAATCTCCCATTATTTACATCTAGTTGATTCCTATTCAACTCCCAGAGTTTAGCTCCAACATCCCTTCATAGGAAACTTCCTCTGATCCCCCAGAATAGGCTGGGGTCCCTCATAGTCTGATTGGAGGACCCTGTACTTTTTAGGAGCCTTTCCATCCAAACTGCCTGGCAGCGTTAGTGTTTGTCCAACACGTATGTGTTGCATAGATGAAGGATAGTATCAATGACCAGGTATTTGATACCCAAAATTTAATTTGATGTTTTTTGGTAGATACTAAAGTTATTTCTAATACATAGAGAAACTAAAACTCAAAGAGATTAACTTCTCCAGTCACATAACTAATAAGTTGTGGAGTTGGGATTTGAACTCAGCTCTTTTCAGCTCAAGAAAAATTTACTCTTGCCACCAGAAATGAACTGTTCCTGGAATCCCTCGAGTCAGCTCCCTCCCCTCCGCTCCCCTCCCCTCTCCTCTCCTCTCCTCTCCTTTCCTTTCATGTGCTTTGGTCCTTCAAACTCTCCAGAGATATCAAAATATATCCTAACCCAACTGACTCTCTGATCCAAAAGTCTTCTGTGTCACCAGTGATTCCAGGAGCCTGAATTCATTCCAGGAAATCCATGGTTTTCACTATCTATCTCTCTTTTGAAGGTTTCCCCCCATTCTGAGGATATCCATCCTTATAAACTGCTCAGTCCTAAACTTCCCCATCTCATTAAGTGGCACCATCATCAAGCTAAAAACTGAGAGGATACTCTCCACACCTTCTTTTACTTCCCTGTGCCATCCAATCCATGTGTTAATATTTTCTGTGCTCCTACCAAGTGAGTCTCAAATCCATCATTTTTCTCCATTATTCTATAATGTCTTATGTCCTCTCGTTTCTTTTTTTTTTAAGATTTTATTTATTTATTTGACAGAGAGAGAGATCACAAGTAGGCAGAGGGGCAGGCAGAGAGGAGGAAGCAGGCTCCCCGCTGAGCAGGGACCCCCCCCCCAATGTGGACCTTGGTCCCAGGACCCTGAGATCATGACCTGAGCAGAAGGCAGAGGCTTTAACCCACTGAGCCACCCAGGCGCCCCCCCTCATGGTTTCTAATCCTTTCCAACATTTTTAATGTCAGTTGAGAAACAATCTTTCCAATGCATTCCAAAAATAAAGGGTTTAACATAGAATAGGGGCTTACGGGATTGTTGGAAAAGCTGAGGGGATGGGGGTAGATGCCAGAGAAACAAACTGAAGATCATCAAAGTCAATAGTGAAGTTCTCTGACTGCAGTACTGAATCCGGTGGGTTTCCAAGGCTTGCCTGGAAGTTGCTACAGTTCTCAGAATGTCTGGGAAGCTCCCAGACTTCCTAGTCTAGTCTGAAGACATGGAGCAAGTAGGTTGCAAGAGTTTGCTGACAGGCTTCTCCGATGCTCACATCTGTGCTTTTGTCTGTCTGCCATCACTGCTAGAGAATAAAGCTTCTCATTCACTTCTGTTTTCAAGACATCACTGGCAGATGTTGCACTCCTTGGCAAAACATAGCTCAGAACAAAACATGGAAGGTAATTACAAGAAATGAAGTTGTTAACCTTATGAGGACATGGTGGTGGCACTCAGCTGACAACACACAGCCCACCCCACCATCTGCCACACAGCAGCCAAAGGATCTTTAAGTACAAACATAGACTCTTTTACAACTATGCTTAAAATGAGTCAATGGCTTCCCAGTTCTCTTAGGATAAAACCCAAACCTGTCCCCTGTCAACCATGTCTTGCAAAGCTTCCTTGATCTTTTTCTCGCCACCTCTTCAATCTCACCTCATTCCAGCCATCCCTGTAATCAATATATTCCAGCCACACTTGTTTTCATTTCATTTTATTCGACACACTGAACGTTTTTTCATGTCAGATTTTGTATACTTACTCTTCCTTCTCAGAAAGGTTTTCTCCTTGATTTTCAAGTTCCTTTTATCTTAACGCTCTCTCGAAGGAGTCCTTCCCAGGTTTTCTCTGCTGTCCCTGTTATTTTCATCAAAGCATTTATTTTGATCTGTTCTTATCTCTTCTGTTGGGTTATGACCTCCCATAACCCATTATATCCTATAATTGGGACATAAGCTCAGTGAAACCAGGTACCATATTGTCAAGGACTGGTTCTCCGTCCTGAGTTAGTTATCAGTTATCCTCTTGCAACACAGTTCATCATGGGCTGAGTTCATCACTTCAATCAGACAGCATCAGTTTCTTTGGTGCCCTATAGCCTGCAGCCATTGTACCGACCTTAACAGAAGTGCTAAGAGATAAAAGAACAGTATCTGCTCCATGCTATGCTTAAACAGTTTCAGCACTTAACAGTCAAAATATCCTAATGAACCTTGAACTCTGCAGCTTTCTAGCACTGATGTTCTACAAGGCCTTTCTCCTCTCATCCCTTAGAATAGCCAGAAATACTATATCAGTTTGATTATTTGTAACTTTACCCCCTTTCTCAAATATTTTAAAATTTTCTTCATTAATCTATACTAAGCTTAAAGACACTCAGAATTCATTTATTTCTTGTGTGTGCTTCCATGACTCCTTATTTATATTCTCATGATAACCTTCATCCCAATCAGCCTATTAATTGATTACTTTGTATATGTACTGACACCTCCACTAGATGATATGTTATATGAGAACAGGGATTCTGTCTGGAGTTTTATGTCTTTATCTTTAATGGGCATGTAGAAGGCACTCAGGAAGCATTTGTTGAATTGCACTAAATTCCTTCTGAAAGCAAAGCGTTGGGTAGACCACAAAACTACAAGATTGTGGAAACACCTTAGCTAAACTGCTTATAGATCCATAATGCACATTGCCAGCTTTCTCCCCTGATTAATGGTGTTTTCCAACCATTCATCTGATCTTTCTATTTACCCCTTGCTGTACTGTGTTGTCTTGACCTCCATATTATGCAAAGTGCATGCCACCTCATGTTCTCAATGAATTCTCATAAATAAGACATACCTCACCACCATTTGGCTTGGCCAGCACTAACCCTTTTCTGCAAACCTGAATGGCCTTGCCACATTCATATATTTCTATGAACACATCATTTACCTGTTCCTTCAAAGTCTAACTGGTACTAATTAGCAAATAAATCAAACTGAATTTTCCATTAAACACGCTTTCATTCGTGACAGTATTTACTTGCTTGCATTTAGTGGGGGAAACAGGGATGATAAACATTAGCCACTATTTTTTCTATTGTTGAAGATGAAAATAAATTAAAATTTATTCAACACAGAGGGGGAATTTTTTTTTTAATTTTATATCCTGCTGTTGTCTGAAGGGAAGGACTGTGTACTGAAAATAAAAGGTAATGCCAATTGTAACTACCAGCTATGAAATATGATGTGTCAGACAGTGTGTTAAATTATTTCTGAGCCTCACAAAATTGCATGGCAAGTGATTAACTCTATTTTCCAGATTAGGAAAATGATTGCAAAAGAATTAAATAGGGGTACCTGGGTGGCTCAGTTGGTTAAATGTCTGCCTTTAGCTCAGGTCACGATCCTGGGGTCCTGGGATTGAGCCCCACGTTGGGCTCTCTGCTCAGCATGAAGCCTGCTTCTCCTTCTACCTCTGCTGCCCCCCCCAATTGTGCTCTCTTTTTCTCACTCTTACTCCAAATAAATAAAATCTTAAAAAAAAGAATTAAATAACTCAGCCAAGGTCACCGAGAAAATTTGAAGATGAATTATTCATTCATAATCCAGAACTTCTTTGGAAAATAATCAGTTGTGTGAATGTGACTTCCACTTAATTGTTCTAGGTCCATTTTCTTCACCTGCAAACTTGAAGGAACTAACTAGATAATATCTGTTTTTCCTCTGACTTTCTATGGTTTCACATTCCTGCACCAAAAACTATGTTTTTTTTTTTTTTTGCCAAGAACCAGAACTAAAATGATTACTGTAAGTGAGCGTGAAATTTAGCTCTGAAAATGTGCAGGTAAGATGGCAGAGTAAATCTGGGTCATACAATCTTCCTCCCTATTACCTAGCACAACCACCACCACCAAAACAGTAAGTGTCAGCAAAAAACCCATCAGCAGCAAATAAGCTGGAAACTGAATATAATGTTAGGCCCACAAAGAGTGGAGTGGCTGCCAAGGAAGACACTTGATAGCTCCTGCTTCCCATCCTAGTGATGGACAAATAGGGAAAGTACATAAAATTCTGGAAAGGTTCATCAATACCCCCTAATCTGAAATTATTAATAGACAGACCAAGTAAAATATTTTTTTTCAAATCCCTAGGACTAAAAACTCTATTCTTTTTTTTTTTTAAGATTTTATTTATTTGACAGAGAGAGAGAGATCACAAGCAGGCAGAGAAGCGGACAGAGAGAGAGAGGGTAAGCAGGCTCCCCACTGAGCAGAGACCCTAACGTGGGGCTTGATCCCAGGACCCCAAGATCATGACCTGAGCTGAAGGCAGAGGCTTAACCCACTGAGCTACCCAAGCACCCCTAAAAACTCTATTCTTGAAGATTTCAAGATCTTAGCAGAGGCACTTGCTTTCTCTCTCTCTCTCTCTCTCTCTCTGTATGTACACACACACACACACACACACACACACACACACACACACACACACTGCTGGTGGGAGTCACAGCATTTCCCCAGAGATCCCTGGTGAACTGGGAGAATGATCAAAATTTAAGCATATCAACTCATGCAAATGAGATATACACACTTCTGACTATGGGATAGAAATGACGATAGGGAATTAAAAAATAGTTCAGAAAAGAAAGCAACACTCTAATACAGTTGAAACTATGGAGCTTCGTGGACATTGTCCTCTCCCTCCCACTGAGACAACCTAGTCTCAGAATAGATCTATAAAGAACAAACTGGTTCCAGATACCTTAGGAAATCAAGAGGAATCCAGAGCTGATCAAGATAGACTTGAGAAAAATATTCCACAAAATAACATCACCTTCGATGCAAAATTAACTATAGCTAAACACTTACTCAAGTAAACATCACTCAGCATGCGCCCAAGAAAAGAGTATGGTATGAAAAAGACAGATTAATCCAGTCTGGAAAAACAAACATAACCCAAAGAAAAGAACATTTCCTCTAAGTGTTTGTATACACACACACACACACGCACACACACACACACACACACACACACACACACACATTTCAATAGACAAGAGTTCAAAGATGACTAAATAAGAGAATTGCATGAAAATAAGAGAATTATATGAAAAAGGAGATAGACAGTAAAACACCATCATAAGATTAATATATAAACTAAAACCAAAAGGAAACAAGTAAGCTATATTAGAGAATTTTAGTGACAAAAAAGAGCTTTATGGTATCACCATGATGGTCCATGAAATGGGGGGCATTCTTACAGACTCAACCGTAGATAAAGTGAACAAAGACATGAAATCAGAGGATAGTTTTTCTATGTGAGTAGAGAACTCAAAATCAAGGAAGAACTGAATATTCAGAACAAAATAATACTGTATGTTCCCAGAAAATAGTTGTTTTTTTTTTTTAAGACAGACTTACTGTGCATCAAGTCCTAAAGAGAAAGTTGCTTAGAAGGAGGAAAATCAGATTTATCTAAAAGTTCTCTGTAGTGCTCATTAGTGCCAAAGATAATACACATACATCTACACAATTCCAAAAGAAAATTAAACACCATCAAACTGTACCTCAAATACAGAACCACAGGCACATATTCTCAAATATTATCAAATATTAGCCTTTTCTTTGCACAAACAATTGATAAAATCTTGTTAACTAAAGGGCATGGCAAGAGGACTAGTGAGATAGTAAATAAAGTCTGAAGTTTAGAAATGCCTTTGGTGTCACTGGATTTTCCTTCACTTTTGCTCAGTTGCAATTAAAAGTAATACTTTATTTAAAATAGCATGGAAAATGGGTTGCCTGGGTGACTCAGTTGGTTAAGCATCTGCCTTCAGCTCAGGTCAAGATCCTGGGGTTCTGGGATCCAGCCCTGTGTGGGGTTCTGTGTTCAGTGGGGAGTCTGCTTCTCCCTCTGCCCCCCCCACTACTCGACCTCTCTTTCACTCCCTCTCTCAAATAAATAAATAAAATCTTTAAAAAATTAAAAAGATAGCATGGAAAATAATCCAAAAAATAAATAGTTAAAGCACACAGAGTGTAAGATAATAAGACAGTTTTTATTCTCATATCAACATGAACAGATATCTTGAGTATACTTAATGTTAGTAGTACTCCTAGGTGGTGATTTTTAGATGATTTTATTAGTTTTTTGCTTTTGCTGGCATCTCTTGATTTTGAAAACAAGCATGTATAAATATATAGTGAAGTCAACTCATTGCTGTTATAATCAAAGAGCAGGAGGAAAGAAAAAAAAAAGGTCTTAGTTTAATCAGGGTAGCAAGGTAGGAAAATCTCTTCTGGAACTCACCATCTGATCTTGTAGATTCTTCTCTGCAACCGCATAGACATTAGGCCTCTTGCTTTACTCTCTACAACTTGGTTCTGTCGTGGATGAAACTGGGGAATTGCTGCTACATCAGAATGTGTCTGTAATAATGACAGGAAACAAAGCATGTGGTAAGATCAAAGCGATTATATGAGCATGTTCACACCGGCTCTCCTCCCACCGGAAATGTCCTGGCTTCCCAAGCAAAACATTGGATGTAACTAAAGATCGGTAAGTGGGACTAAAGTGAGGAGAAAATTGAAATAGCAGAGAGGAGAGCCTGGCTCTGGTGGTAAAATTCGTTCTACTGCCTCTCATTTTTTCAGAAAAATAAGCCCGAAGGATCTTTCACAGGTATAGCATTCCTACTTCCGGTTTTCTCTGGTCCACCTGGGAGGTGGAGCTTATCTGGCTGGCTACACCGATGCAGAGACAAATACGTGTATAAGTTGGGTGGAATAGACAAATCCCAGCATCTTTGAAGGGTTTGAGGAGAATGACCTCTCTCTCTCTTAAACCCAAATCTTGGAGGCAAAAGCCTGGGTCCAGTGCTCCATCCTACCACTCTAAGGTGAGAGGCCATTGAGAATAGAATCAATACAAAGCAAAGCAAAGGATCCATCACACACCCCACCCCCAAATACATTTGATAGATGAGCTAGTTTCCTTTTATTTGAGGGAGGGGGAGTTGGTTTGAGCCATTTATAATGAAGAGTCCTCCTATTTGACACAGAAGAGATTGTCTTTGTTGTATTTGTTTGTTGGTTTAGGACAAGTCTGGGAACATCTGCAGTGTCTGAGTCCCAAAGATGAAGGGGAAAAGAAACGTACTGAGAGATATTTCTGCAAACAATTGTGTTCTAGCATGGAGCTGCCTCATGAGGTTCAAGAAACACAAGCAGATGACTTACATTATTTTAAAATAAGTTTGGTGGCATAGAGTTGATTTTTTTTCATGTCTGAGCATTCCAGGACTAAGACCCATGGTTTGTGTCCTTATTGATAAGACACAGAAGAGACCATTCTGAGGCCTTTGCTTATAGCATTCTGTCAGTTGGGAAAGCTATGCCTTCTTCCTGCTGCTCGAGTTCCCTCTGTTTAAGCAACTACTACTCAGGTTCTAATGCTCAGTTTTGGCATTTCACCATTACTGTCCATGGGTGCCAGTGCGTTACTCGTATTCTACTCGATGGGGCTCCCCTGTGTGTCTATGACAACCACCTCTTACCTTTCTCATTACATATGTCAGATGGTAATATGATCCTCTTCCACTAGACTGTAAGCTCTTCGAAGATAAAGATGACTCACAAGTCCTTGTATTTTTAACACATATCACAGATGAGGCATGTGACAGGTGTGCAAAATATCTTTTGTTCACACCCACCCTCAAGCCACTCTCTGCAGTCCTTACTTTCCATCATGGAAATTGTAAGAATGCCATCACTGGGGTCCTTTGTCTTGCGTTTCCCACTTGGGTTTGGCTAGTGGAAAGCATAGGCATGAGGTAAAAAGGGGAGAAGGTGAGGTTGGAATGTTTCTCCATTGGCTTTTTCTAGCAGCCAGCCCTCCATGGATTGCCTCTGTCTTTCTATATAAGGCCGCAGATACTGTCTCAGGGTTCAAGGTACCAGTCCCTCTCCCTGACTCTTCAGACCTACCAGTGGTAAGGGCTTCTCTTTCTAGCTCTGGGGAAATGCTCTGTTCTTTGTTGAGTCCATTAACCCTGGCTCCACCTTTGTTAAACTCTCCTTAAATTGATAACTCTTTCTCTTAAGCAGTGACTATAGCTTAGTAATCATTAAATGTTTTAAAGAATCAGCTATTGGATAGATGACAAAAATAGGGATTGAAGGGGGCACCTGAATTGCTCAGTTGGTTAAGTGTCTGCCTTCAGCTCAGGTCATGACCCTGGGGTCCCAGGACTGAGTCCCACATCAGGCTCCCTGCTCAACAGGGAGTCAGCTTCTCCCTCTGGCCCTCCCCTATCTCATTCTCTCTCTCTCTCACTCTCTCCCTCTCAAATAAATAAATAAAAATCTTTAAAAAAAAATAGGGATTGAAGGTATGAGTGATTGCCATAAATAGTACTAGAGGGTTCCAGATTTGCCTTTATTGTGATGTGTGAGTGTCCTGTGCCTGACTGGTTTGAACCAGACAATATATGATGGGTGGTTGGGGGAGGGCGTCAATTTGGACTAAGAATAAGGAATGTTTCTTAGGGTCCTGAAGTCAGTCAGAGGTCAGGTGCCATAGGTTAAATCCAATTTACTGAGGTAACAGTGGGAGTGAGATAAGGCAGGAGGAGGAGATAAAGTGTTGATCAAGGTCGGGGTGGGGAGGGTCAGAGGCACAAATAACTCAAGTCAAAGCAGACAAAGAAAGTATAGGAAATAGTTGGATTTAGACACAGAGAAGGGAGAGGTGGATGCAAGGTTAGGATATAGTGTGGTGTTTGCCAGGGAAGACTTCATAGATGCTGGTCTCTTGTCTCTACATTCTATCATGTGTAGCTTTAGGAGATGGACATGTATGTCTGTTTGCATTAATTTAACAGATACTTACACATGTTTGATCACTATCACCAACAACAAACTACAGAGAGATACACATCCATGCACACACATGCACACACCAGACACAGTTCTACTCCAAAAGTTCACAGCTAGCATGAGTCTTTTGGAGAGGATGTAGAGATGTCATGGTAGTTTGTAGGGAATGCTCCCCAGGAATTCCGTTTTTGTGTTTCTTTCAGACAAAATCCAAGAAACCTGCATCTATTTCCACGCTTACCCATTGTTTCCACCATGATGTTCTATTTTGCTTTTTGCATCTGGATGAATTCATTTTGCCCCAGGGACTAGCCTTCTGTGTTAGTCCCCTAGTTCCCCCATTGTCAGAGAGCCTGTATGAAGTGGAATTAACATGGTTATGGTATTTTATGTTGTTTCATTACTGAAGGTTTCTTCGTCATTAATGCCATTCTCACTCTTTTGTTGACCTTCTCGGGATCTCTGTCCTCCCAAGTCTAGATTTTAATGTTGGTCCTGATTTAACTATTTAAATAAACTTAGTTTTTTGCTTGCTTTTTACCAAAATCACTCTTAATAACTGCTATTATCCCTTATAATTACAGTAATCACTTTGGCTCCAAGTGACTCACAACATTAGCTTTCAGTCCAATAAACCCTGGCAATCGTATTTGGCAGAAGGTCTAGGGTATTTTTATTAAGAAAATAGTGTGGTGTCTGGGTCTGGTGGGTTGGAGCTACACTGAAAATTCAGGAAGACTTAGGGCTTCCCAAGGTAACAAAATTAAAGATTTCAAGCAACCTCAGCTAGATCTTGAGATTAGGAGATAGTTTAGAAAAACACTTTAAGTTTACAGTCTGTGAAGTCAGACTATTTAAATCCATCTCTGCCACAGATAAGCCTTAAGTTCTTAGGCAAGCTAGTTAAAGTTTTGATGTCTCAATATCCTCATCTGTAAAATGGGTGTAATTAGATGACTGTTTCAACTGTTTCGATTGCTTCCATTCTGACTGATCTGGAACCAAGCCATACCGCTTATTAAATATTTTAGATGCTACCTATATAACCATATATAACCACAAAATATAGCCATATAATGAAAATAACCATATCTTTTAAAATTTTGAACAGTTTCGATTTTCTTTTATTCTAATTCTATTCACATTTTTTATTTTAATATTATTTATTTATTTATTTATTTATTTATTTATTTATTTATTTATTTGACAGAGAGAGAGAAAGCACCAAGGGAGAGGCAGATGGAGAGGGAGAGGGAGAGAATTTCTAGCGGAATCCATGCTTAGTGTGGAGTCTGACATGGGGCTGGATCTCACAACCCTGAGATCATGACCTGAGCCAGAATCAAGAGTCGGATGCTCAACAGACTGAGCTACCTAGGCAGCCCTTATTCATTTATTTTTAATTTTATTATAGTTGACACACGATGTTCCACTAGTTTTTTGTGTAAAACATAGGACATTCATTCAGTAACTCCGTATTGTCATGCTATGCTCACCGCAAGTGTAGCCACCATCTGCCACCATACAGCACTGTTATATTACCACTGCTATATTCCCTATGCTGTACCTTTTTATTCCTGTGATTTATTTGTTCTATAACTGGAAGTCTGTATTTCCCACTGCCCTTCACCCATTTTGCCCATCCCCCAACTCCCTCCCCTGTGGCAGCCATCATTTTGTTTTCTGTCAAAATAATCATATCTCAAGGTTTTTGTATGAAGATTAAATGGGTAACCAAGGTATAGCCCTTAGTACTGTACAAAGTACATAGAAAATACTCAGAAATACCAGCTGTTAGAATTATTTTCATTTTTATTATTACTCTTCAGAGAGCTTTCATCTGCATCACAGATATGTTATCTCATAAAATCCTATGCTAACTATTAAAATTATGATTACTATTCCATTTTATAAATGAGAAAACCAAGATTCAGAGTGGTTGAATATTACAGAGCTGACAAATGGTAAAATGGGATTTCACCCTGGTCTTGTTCTTAAACCTTTTTACTATAACACATCACTTTGGGCCAGAAAGAACATTTATAAAACCCAGAGGAAAAATAAGTTGTGGGTGAGAATGTCCCTAAGTATAACAATTATGAGAGGCAGAAAAGGAATTAAAGAGTACCAAACATAAATCACATCACATCAACACCTGCAAAGGGCTCTCATACCTCTCACAGCTCTTTGTTTTAATTAAAGAGCAGGATCAGAAATCCCATCAGTTCTAGTCTTGGGAGCAGAAGCTGTGAAGGAGAGAATGTGTAGTTACAATATCATTGATATGTATGAAGTACAAGAAAGAATAAAACAATTGAAATTGGTAGTCTTTCTTTTTTAAGAGATACAGTGGATGCTATGGTGTGTCTACCCAGATCCTTCCCTTGAGGACCAAAGTATCTATTCCCCCAGCTGCTGGGAGTGCAGATTGCTGACAGTTTTCAGCTGAATCCCCCACCGAGCACTGCTATCAGATGAAGGGAACCCACTTGTCCAAGGTCGATCCTCTTCCTGGACACAGTTCGCATACAAATATTGGTCAGTAAAGAAGTATACAGGACTCCAGGTTCTTCTGCTATCTGAAAGTAGATCATTTTTATGAAAACTTTTGTAAGCAGAAATGGGGTAGAGCAAACAGTATCTCCCTGCTTTCCAAAAGTTCACAATATACCACTTTGCTTTTAGGAAAGACCATTAGTATGGTAAAGACTTTTTTTGAAAAAAACAAAAATCCTCTTTGGATTTCTTTCTTAGCAAGACAGGTATTAAATAAAGTAGGCCTTTCCTACATGTGATGTGGTGTAATAGGAAATTTTGGAAAGTGGGGGATACCTGCATTCCTCTCGCATTGGTAGGGGGCAACTCTGTGAGGGCACCCAGTTCCAGAACTTCCGGCTTCCCTGCGAAATCACTGAGGCTGCTCGGGTCTACTTCTCTCTCAACTTGTCCCTCTGCCTTCACAGCACCACAGGTATTCTCCCCAAGAGTGCTACCCCATACGTTTCCTGCGTGTAACTCGGTGCCTCGGAGCCTATGTCCTAGGAAACCCCAACTGCAGTATGGAGGTAAAGTATCCATCTTCATTGTGGCAGCCAACTTTGGTTAATGTCCGCATTTCCTAGAGGGCTCTAATGATTTGTCAAATATTTACTGTAGCATCAGTGAATATATCAGGGCACAATAAATATCAGGAGCACTTTTGTGAGCATCAGGATGGACGTATTTTATTGATTTCCAAGGAGCAATTCAGCTGTTGTCAGAGGCTAAGTCGGTGGTCTTGGCAGAGATCCAGGGCTCAATGAGCACGTCCATTAACGTTACTCTTAACTCCAGCGTCTTGACTGCTCAGGACAGTGTGGAAAATTCTTAATTACCATTAACCAAATGGTGTTTGGGGAGTTTCTTCCTTCTGATCTGTTTACTAGTATACAGGCCCTGGGAGCATTTCCTTTAGAGCTGAGTCCCTCTGGCCATAGGTTAACCTCCAGGTGCCATGTCAAAAAGAGAACATTCCTGAAAGTGTTCTAGGTGTGATGATCACATGGCATGTCATTGCACCTCTTAGGGGTGTAGTGTGTGAAGGGCAGAGCACAACCATCTTAAGGTTTTGGAACTTGGGTGAAGTGTCATCATCACATTCACATCTCTGACCAAGTCCTCTCGCCCCTGAGCCTCACCAACCATGCAGCTTACTCTGCTCCCTTCAAAGCCATATCCTGTCCTCTGCCCTGAGAATCCTGTAGGTTCTTTAAGGCTTAGAAGATCTGTGGCCCACAGTGCTGTGTAGTCACAATATTCTCTAAGGAATATTAATAAATATAAACTTCTCCAAAAAGTGATTGACCTTTGTACCTGTTCGTCATGGTAGATAGAGGAATTTAACCTCTGAAAGTCTGTCGGAAATGAACAATCCAAAAAGGACACACCCATTTTTCAATATAAAGATACAGAAAATTTCTAGGCATGATCATTAAAAACAGTCCTTGTTCTCTTTTCATTCTGTCTTTATTCTGTAGTATTTAAGCTTCATCTGGGCAAGGATCCTGTCTGTTGGTTTTTTTTTTTCACTTTTGTCTCCTCAGTTTCTAAAAGAGTGTTTAGCACATGGTAAGTATTCAATTAATATTTAGCTAATGAATACATGAATCTTCCGACTTGCAGAAGGTAGTGGAAAAAAATGAAGCTATGTTGAAATACAAAGAAAGTTGGCATAAAAAGAGGATACTAAGGTATTTCTAGTTGGAAAAAGTCAACATTGTAAAGATGCCAAATTCTCTAATAATTTGCGAATTTATAACATTTCCATTCACACAACAAATTGATGTTTTTGTTTGAGAACTTGAAAAATTATTCTAAATTTCAGCTAGAAGAAAAGAACAAAATAGCTCTTTCCATTTTAAAAGAAGAGAAGTTTGGGAAGGTTTTGTTTTGTCACATGTGCCTGCACGCGCGCGCGCGCGCACACACACACACACACACACACACACACACACACACACACAGAGTAACCACAATGGTGTGGAATGAGAAGAATACTTTGCCTGGTGGTGGAAAAGCTTCTGTTCTGTGAGGTATAAAACCAGGAAGTGTCCCGTTTCCCCCAGTTACTATTGACTGCTCTGTTGAATCTTCCTTTCCTACTGATTAGTAGCTATTTTAACCATTATGATTATTAAAACAATCAATTTCCAGTCCAAACCATTCTAAAGTTTTAATCTCAAACTTCCCCTTCCACCTTTCCTTCCGTATAGACTCCGTTTGTGGCTCTGGGGCCTCTGAGAGGTGGAGAAATGTGTGAAGTCTTCTCTAAATGTCCTTCTGCCAGAGCACTAGTGAAACCCATACTGTGAGATCCATAAACCCGTACTTTCTGTGGAAATTTTAGCTGCTATTAAAGAAGTTAGCAAACTCCCAATGAATCTACTGTATATCCTGGCCTAACAGTTATGTTCTCAGTGACTCAGAAAGACAATTTTTTATGTGAGTATTAAAAAAAAAAGAAAGAAAAGAAAAAAGAAACAGGTTGGGCCTTTTAGCACCTTTCTGAAGATAGGGCATGCAACGTTAACTCCATTTTTAAAAAAAACAAGTGTGAAGAGCATAAAAGGAATGAGATTAAATTATTAGCATGTACCATCTTCTCTTTCCCACTTCTCCCAAAGGAGAGAGACTTATTACTTCCTAGGTCAATTCTGGATCCTCCTTTATATTTATATAGGAATATCAGAATCAGGACGAAAGGCAAAGGATAACACAAAATAAAACAGAAGGCCTGAGCCAGAAAGGCTAATGGTAAGGAGAGAGATGGGGCTGGTTCAGGCTGGGGAGAATAGAAATTTTTGAGGTGCGTGGAGTGGGGGAAGGAAGAGATTCGAGACAACAATAGAGAGGGAAAGAGAAATTGAAAGGAAGTGATACAGGGAAGAGGATGTTTAAGTTTTGCTGGCTTCCAAGAATGTAGCCACCCCTTTTGAAACTTCTTCCATTGCTTTACTTTTTTTTTCTTGGAGAGGTACTATACTAAATATTTTCACTCTTTGTAATTATTTCTAGTTGCTGGACTATTGGTTTTTATGGGACTTTGCATAGCACTGATTGCAAAGCAGTTGGGTTATATAGGCTACATGAAGTCTTTCATTTACCAAACATGCCATGTGTGTATTCTGGTCAACAAGAATCATTCCAAATGCTTATGATGCCCTGATGTGGAGAGAGTAAGACCATGATCTCTGAATGAATGCTCTGGTGGTTTCCCCAAAAGTTCTGTAAAACAAATATTGTATTGAAATTATTTTCATCCTTAGTAGTCCTGAATTTATTCTCAAAAACCCGAGGTTCATGTTCCAGTTTTACTGTGTTAACTGTGAAACCAAACTATGAACCTCTTGAAGACAGGCAAGATGCATTTTCATCTTTTTATGTTGCCAGAGTTTTAGCAATTAGCCACCTGGGGCCCACAGTAAACACTCAATATAAGTGGATAAATGTGCAAGGCTTCAGCCATAGCCAAGAAATCCTTTGGTTGTTTTTATAAAGTCCTGGATTAAAGAATCCTTCTGTTATCATTATGAGTTGATTCTTGCAGAATTTAAATACCTATAACTTTAGCAGGTATGACTCTTCCTTAAGGGGTCATATCAGGTGAAGAGCCACACTCATCACACACCTGGAATGTCATCTTACATAAGGACAAATGCTTCAAGTTTGCTTGCATAGATGAAGAAATGAAAGAGGGAACAGAAAGAAAGATACAGGAAGGAATAGAGAAAGGAAATAATATGAGAATTTAAGACAATTCTTAAGGGGAAAAAATCTATTCCAATAACTCCTTGGTTGAACTAACCAATCAAAATGTCCAAAAAACCTGAAAATATTATTTTTTCCCCATGTTGAAACATCTACAGGTGTTTTGGGTGAACTATTTAAATACAGGAAACAGGTAATATACCACTTCCCCATGCTCACACATTTCTCCTTTTATCACCGTGGTTACTCTTATTTAAATTTATTAGCACTGATGGACACTTAGTAATGTGCTCATATTGAAGAGGCTAGATGTGTTTACACAGTATGATGATTGCTAAACTACTTTTTTCCAGGTGATCAAAGTGTCACCAGTTTTTCCCTTTTACTTTTTTCTTATAAAGGGAAATGCATCAAGTGCCTTCTGAAGGCTTCCTGTTCCATCCCAAAGGAGTTTCTCCATAATGCTCTTTCATCATAAATTGGTGGGTGTTCTGAAATGTGTTCTCCCCTGAAGTTATAAGTCACAAGTTTCTGATGTCTTGTCTAATCTCTCTCTCAGCATACTGATTCTCTGGGGACAAGTGTCATGAAAATGCTTTTGGATAGATAAAAATGCATTCATTCTCAGTCTCCACTGACCCTGCTATTCAAAGAATCAATATCTATAAGGATGGCAGGTGCATTATCTGAAACATGGCTTTTTCTTCTCCAAGTATTGTAATTATTGATGCTTTGGACTCTTCCTGCTTTATCCATCATACTAAGGTTATCCTTGAAAAAGTATTGCCTGAGTCTAGAGCTCATGAGTCAACATCAATGATAATAGAAAGCATTTATTAGATCCCATTAAGCACTTACTCTTTTAAAAGCTTTTTGTGTAAAAACTTCTTCAATCCCCACGACAACCACAGGAGATCAGTTCTACTACTATCCCTGCCTTATAAATGAGGAAAATGAGGCACAGAGAGGTTAAGTAATTTCCTGTTTCCCATAGAGCAAATGGTAGAGCAAGGGATTGCGATGTGGGCATTTGCTTATAGATAGCGCCCTACACACTAGCACATGCTGCCTCCAGTTCGCGAGAAATGGCAGAGAGGCAAGATTTTTAACGTGTATGTAACCTTCATGGGGTCCACAAGGCCCCTGAGAATTACATACAAACACGTCTGTACACTGTGTGCATAGGTGTCTGTGGTTACGTGTGCATTTTTCTGAAAAGAGACTACTGACTTCATTCGGTTCTCAGAATGGTCCAAGGTTCCCTAAGGAATGGTTAAAGAACAATAGAGTGAAAACCAGTCTAGTGTTTGAGATCGAACAACTCACGGTTTAAATTCTGGCTCTGTCACCCACTTTATGAAGTCATTAGCAGCTTTCATCTTCCTGGTATGTTACAGAGGGAGTAACAATGCCAATGACATGGGTTATTGTAGGAACCAAACGACATAATCCATACCCAGCATCTAGAAGACTGTCGGGCATATATAGCAAATAAGGACAGGTCCCTTCCTGATCCTTCTGGAAGCCTCTAGGAAAACAGGATGGTCCCCATCAATCAGTGCAAGTATGGATGTCTTCATCTGTTTCCTCTCCCAGGTTCCCAATGATCTTTCCTCAACGTTTCCAGCCTAGAGCAACAGTTGTGAGTGTGGGTCCAAGGCGTGATTCTGGTCTTTGTTAGATCCAGTTCTCACCTTTACACAGATGGTGTTCAAGTTTTCTCCAGGCCCAGGTGAGTCTCGTAGTCCTGATACGCATTTGTTTTGGCAGAGGCCCAATTAGGAAAGATATCAATAAAACGATAGCCTAACCCTTGCCATATTTGGGGTGCAATCGATACTTCCTTTTTAAAAAGTTGAAAACTTTCTGAATCTTAAGGAAAAAGCAGGTTAAACAAAAGAAATTAAATGTGACTGTATTGATTTTCTATGGATGCTATTAGCAAATTACCACTAATTTAGTGGCTTAAAACCACACAAATTTGTTACCCTATATTTCTGCAAGACAGAGTTTGATGTGGGTCTCACTGGGATAAAAATCAAAGGGTCACCAGGGCAACATTCTTTTCTGGAGGCTCTAGGGAAGAATTTAGTTCCTTATATTTCCTAGTTTTTAACACTTATCTACGTTCCTTAGCTCATAGTCCCTGCCATATTCAAAGTCAACAATGGCCAGTCTGGTCTTTCTCATTTTGACATTGACTTTTCTTCTGTCTCTCACTTCACTTCTACTTCAGGACCCTTGTGCCCACCTGGAGAACACAGGATATTCTTCTTATTTTAAGTTCAGTTGATTAGCATTCTTAATTTCCCTTTGCTATGTAATATAACATATTCACAGGTCCTGGAGATTAGGATATGGACATCCTTGGAGGGCCATTTTTATACCTAACAGTTACCTTCTAAATTAGGTCTGTCATGACCACCCTATTTAAGATTCCAATCCACCTGCACCTTCCTGATCTTCCCTAAGAGTTTAAGACATATTTTCTGTAATAAAAGTGTGAGATGCCAGGGACTTTAGATTTCTTTTTAGATTTCTTTTCTCTTTTTTTAAAGATTTTATTTATTTATTTGACAGAGAGAGAGGCAGGGCATACAAGCAGGTGGAATGGTAGGCAGAGGGAGAGGGAGAAGGAGGCTCTCCGCTGAGCGGGGATTCTGATGTGGGGCTTGATCCCAGGACGCTGGAATCATGACCTGAACTGAAGGCATATGGTTAATCAATTGAGCCACCCTGACAACCCAGGGACACAGATTTCACTGGGATACATGGATAAAGGAGTCAAGTTGACCTGGATTTGAATACTAATCCTGCCATTTTTAACATGATAATCTTTGAAAAGTCTTAGCATTTATAGGTCTCAGTTTTCTTATGTGGGAAGTGGTGATAATACATCAATTGCACAAGATTTTTGTGACTATCAAAGAGGATAGTGTTTTAGGTGTTTCTGGCACAGAAACATACATGGCAAGTGCTCAATATATATTCCCTTCCCAGCTTTCTTCTTCTCTCCCCTCTAATTCCAATCAAGTTCTTTGTTTTTTAATTGTGGTCAAATAGATAAAAATATTTACGATCTTAACCATTATTAAGTATACAGTTCAGTAGTGTTTAGTATGTTCACATTGTTGTGCAACAGATATCCAGAACTTTTTCATGTTGCAACACCAAAACTCTGAATAATTCCCTATTTCCCTCTCCTCCCAACACCTGGCAAACCACTCTTCTTTCTGATTCCTGGAGTTTGACTACTCCAGATGCCTCCTATAAGTGGACTCACATAGTTTTTGTCTGCTGACACATTTCACTGAGCCTCAGGTCATTAAGTTTCATCCATGTTGTAGCATATATCAGAATTTCCTCTGACACAGCATTTTTACAGTTGAATAATATTCCTTTGTGTATATATATATATATATATATATATATATATATATACTACAAATTATTTATCCATTCATTCATCCATGGACTTTGGGTTGCTTCCAACTTTTGCGCTTCTGTGAAGCGCTGTTATGAAAATGGATGTATGAATATTTCTTTGAAATTCGGCTTTCGATTCTTTTGGCTATGTAACCAGAAATGAAATTGCTAGATCATATGGTAATTCTATTTTCAATTATTTGAGGAACTTTAATACTGTTTTTCATAGTGGCTGAATCATTTTGTATTTCCACAAACAGTGCACAGTGGCTCTATTTTTTCCACATCCTTACCAACACTTGTTAGTTTCTGGGTTTGTCTATTTGTTTTGATAGTAGCCATCCTGATGGGTATATAATATCTCACTGTGATTTTGATTTGTGTTTTCCTAGTGATTAGTATTTGAGCAACTTTTTTTTTTAAAGATTTTATTTGTTTGACAGNTTCTATTTTCAATTATTTGAGGAACTTTAATACTGTTTTTCATAGTGGCTGAATCATTTTGTATTTCCACAAACAGTGCACAGTGGCTCTATTTTTTCCACATCCTTACCAACACTTGTTAGTTTCTGGGTTTGTCTATTTGTTTTGATAGTAGCCATCCTGATGGGTATATAATACCTCACTGTGATTTTGATTTGTGTTTTCCTAGTGATTAGTATTTGAGCAACTTTTTTTTTT
>LNAC01001053.1:270578-291699 GCA_002007465.1 Ailurus styani | reverse complement strand
CTCTGCTCAGCAGGGAGCCTGCTTCCTCATCTCTCTCTCTCTGCCTTCCTCTCTGCCTACTTGTGATCTCTCTCTCTGTGTGTCAAATAAATAAAATCTTTAAAAAAAAAAAAAGAAAGGAGGTTAAATTTTAATAGACTTTGGGATAATGGATGTTTTGACTTTATCTATTTATTTATTTATTATTTATTTATTTTTNTGCCTACTTGTAATCTCTCTCTCTGTGTGTCAAATAAATAAAATCTTTAAAAAAAAAAAAGAAAGAAGGTTAAATTTTAATAGACTTTGGGATAATGGATGTTTTGACTTTATCTATTTATTTATTATTTATTATTTTTAAAATATTTTATTTATTTATTTGACACAGAGAGAGAGATTACAAGCAGGCAGAGAGACAGGGAGAGGAGGAAGCAGGCTCCCTGCTGAGCAGAGAGCCTGATGCAGGCCTCATCCCAGGACGCTGAGATCATGACCTGAGACAAAAGCAGAGGCTTTAAGCCACTGAGCCACCCAGGCGCCCTATTTATTTGTTTTTATATTTTAGTTATTGATCAAGCTCAAGAGGGTCATTTTCAAGTACATAGAAAAAATGATTTTCTAGAGAAAATTTAAATGTTACCTCCTTAGGAAAACCCTCCTTAAGGCTGAACTGTTAGGGGGAAATCCTTAAAATAAGAGTATAATTTTTCCTTTTTCTACTATTGCAAGCTCCTGGAGAGAGCAAAGCCTTTTTTGTTTGTCTCATTTTGGTTTGTTTCCAAGTCCACAGCTAAAGGAATTAGCAGAATAAATAGTTTATGATTGGTACATTTTCAATGTGTATAGGTGGATGTGGGACAGAGGAAGGGAGGGAAGTTTGGAGGAAACTGTGGGTGAGCAAAGAGAGGTGCAGGGAGCTCATTCTTCTCAAAGAATCTGTTATGAATAGACCACCTATTCCTGAGGAAAAGCATCCTTAAAATGACGCAAGATATAATAAAAAACTCTGAAGATTGTTAAATATTGATCATGTATTAGAATTAAACTGGGAAGGTTTCAGGTGATAATTTTTATATATTTTTTTCCTTTTTCTTCAAATTTTTCTTTTTTTCTTTTTTAAAGATTTTATTCATTTATTTGTCAGAGAGCAGAAGCAGGGGGAGCGGCAGGCAGAGGGAGAAGCAGGCTTCCTTGCTGAGCAGGAAGCCTGACGAGGGACTTGCTCCCAGGACCCTGATATCATGACCTGAGCCAAAGGCAGACACTTAACCATCTGAGCCACCCATGGCGTCCCAGCTGAGGATTTTTAAATATTATCTCATTGGTTGGAAATTAAGTGGCAGCTGATTTCACTGAGGTGTAAGTGACATATACTATACATGTACTATTAAAAGTGTACAATTTGATACATTGGGAACATGTATACACCTGTGAAACTATCACCATAGTTAAAATAACGAATATACCCAATTCTCTCAAAAGTTTTCTCATGGGGCACCTGGGTGGCACAGTCCATTAAGCAACCGCCTCTTGGTTGTGGCTCAGGTTGTGATCCAGGGTTGTGATGTCAGGGGCATGAGATTGAGCCCCACATCATTTCCTCACTCAACTTGGAGTCTGCTTGAGATTCTCTCTCTCCCTCTTCCTCAGCCCTTCCTGCTTGTGCTAAAATAAAGAAGTAAATCTTGGGGTGCCTCAGTTGGTTAAGCGTCTGCCTTTGGCTCACGTCTTTTTCTTTAGTGAAGTTATTTTGTGTATATTCTGTCTGTTGTATTTCCATATGAATTGTAGAATCAGATTTCTGCAGTTAAAAAAAAAATTAAGAGGAGGGAGCCTGGGTGGCTCAGTGGGTTAAAGCCTCTGCTTTCGGCTCAGGTCATGATCTCAGCGTCCTGGGATGGAGCCCTGCATCGGGCTCTCTGCTCAGCAGGGAGCCTGCTTCCTCCTCTCCCTGTCTCTCTGCCTACTTGTAATCTCTCTCTCTGTGTCAATTAAATAAATAAAATCTTTAAAAAAAATTAAGAGGATGTCTTATAGCACACTTGAAGGTAAATATACTGGTTTGTTCTAATCATGTAAATCATGTAGCTGCATCACTAAAAATACCCTTCTGTGGTAGAGGACTTTTTAGTTGTTTCTGAAGGACATTTTTTTTTTCCTTAGGCAAAGTCATACTGCAGCGATGGTTAACTCCAATATCCACGTGGCTTACAATAACAAAGGCTCATTTCTTTCTAGGCTTCTTTGTCTATTGCAAGTTGATAGACAAACTGTGCTCCATACTGTTTTCATCTCAGACCTGGGCTGAGGGCACAGCTGCTATTTGGACAAGTCTTCTAACTGAGAAAGTTAGAGAGATGATACAACCACTCAATGGTTCTTAAATGTTTGCTGAGAAGTCACATGTCCTATCCATTCACATTTCACTGGATAAAACCAGAGACATGGGCAAACCTGATGTCAGTGGAATGAAAAGAAAAATTTTCCCAGAAAGAGGGCACCATAGGTAAAGGGATATAATTGTTTTTAACAGAATAAAATCCATTACAGATACAAAATAGCTCTTTAAGTGGCCGTTTTCAAAATTGTGTGCCAATTTGTGAATGGACAGGATTGACTTAATGTGGAATAAATTTTTCATGGGAAAAATTAAGTAGCCCACATGTTTTACCTTGCATGACTATGCCTCTATTTCTCCCCAACTTCACTCCTCTTAATTCCAGTTAAGAAGCCTTTGGTTGAGGCCCGCATCGCATCGGGCTCCCTGCTCGGCAGGGAGCCTGCTTCCTCCTCTCTCTCTCTGCCTGCCTCTCTGCCTACTTGTAANCTCTCTCTCTGTGTCAAATAAATAAATAAAATCTTTAAAAAAAAAAAAAAAAAAGAAGACTTTGGGCTGGATACTTTGACTCATAGCCCAGTGTCACATCACATATTTCTGGGGAAAGTGGCAGTATTATTTCCTGTGTCATTGTTTTACCCACCCCTTTATTCCTCTCCTTGTACTATTTAATATTTTCTCAGAGATACCTCCAGGAAATTTACAAACACATGTTATTCAGTAAGTAACCACTTCTCCCTTAAACCTAAGTGGGAATGGAGAAGTGGTTTGTCTGGAATCCAATAGGATAATTATCATAAAAGCCATCATTAATTGAGTGTTCAGTGTGTGCCAGTCGTGATTCCAAATGGCTTACCAACATTTTCTCATGTGACGCTTCTACAATGCTGTTAAGTAGATATCGTTGTTATAGTATGAATAGCAATGAGGGAATAGGTGCACAGAGATGTTAAATAACTTGTCTAAAAACTTCCAAGTACTGTATTTGAGTCTTGATTCAAATCCAGGCCTGGGGGGTCTGGATGGCTCAGTGGGTTAAAGCCTCTGCCTTCGGCTCAGGTCATGATCTCAGGGTCTTGGGATCCAGCCCTGCATTGAGCTCTCTGCTCAGCAGGGAGCCTGCTTGCTCCTCTCTCCTCTCTCTCTGCCTGCCTCTTTGCCTACTTGTGATCTCTCTGTAAAATAAAAAAATAAAACCTTAAAAAAAAAAAATCCAGGCCTGTCTGACTCCAGAACCTAAGTTTACAAGACTAATTCAAGAGGATGACCTTCAAACAATCTCAGAGTTCTTAATTGATAATCCTTAAGATTTTACAACGGGCAAAGCTGGAATTTTAATATCAAAGGGAAATAATACATTTTCTCTGAAATCACCTGCATCTGGACGAAGCAGGCTATTGACCTCAGGCTAATTTTGGAGAAATTACAGTGTAGATGAATAAAAATCTAAATTATAGTACCTTTCAAAGCAATATAAAGAGGTATAACTCTAAAGTTCAGATAGACACTGTAATTTTTCTATAAATGAGCTGTGATTAGGATTCGCTAGATGACACAATGTCACTGAAGAAATATTAGTTGCATCACAATTATAACTTCATTCCACTTAAAAAGAAAAAGATTTTAAAATCCTTAACAAAATACTGTTAAACCAAATCCAGCAGCAGCTTAAGAGGATTATACATCATGACTAAGTGGGATTTATTCCAGGAATGTAAGAGTTGTAATAAGAAATCATTCAATGTAGTAAACCACATTAAGAGAATGAAGAAACACACACACACATTCATCTCAATGCATGAAGAAAGAGCATGTGACAAAATATAACACCCTTTTGTGATAAAAACACTGAACAAACTAGAAATAGAATACAACTTATTCCACGTGATAACAGGTATTGATTGAAAACTCACAAGTAACACCATATTCAGTGATAAAATACTGGACATTTTTCTTCCCCTAAAATCAGGAACAAGACAAAGGTAACTGCTTTTGTGATATTTATTCAACATAGTATGGAAGTTCTATCCAGAGAAATTAGGTAAAACAAAAAAGAAAAAAAAGAAAAAGGAAAAAAAGAACCAACAATCAAATGGAAACAAAGTAGTAAAATTATATTTTCCCATTTAATATGGTCGTATATATAGAACCCAAAGAACCCATAAAAAACACATTAGAGCTAATAAATTATTTCAGCAAAGTTGCAAGGTAAAACATTAACAAAAATCTGTTTTGTTTCTATACTCTTATAACCAACAATCCAAAATGAAATTAAGTGAAGCGTTCCATGTGTAATTACATGGTAACATGTGGTATTGGCATCAAGGTAGACATACTCATGGATAGAACAGACTAGAGTCCAGAAACAACTTCTTAATTACTAGGGGCCAAAGCCAGCTGAACATATATGTGAACCCAAGAATTTCTGCATCCCAAGACTGCGATATCAAAATCTTTAATCAAAATTTTAGTAATGGATGAAACTATAATATCTATAATGTCTTTTTATCCAACTATATTTGAGATGTGCTAAGTTGAGCCCTGGAGCTTGTGAAGAGTTGCTTAGAAGTTGTCTTAGAGGGAGGAGAGAAGGGGTGGACATAAGTTGCAGTGACTTTGTCTCACCACAACTGCTTCACCTAGAATAGCTCCATTTTCATCTATTTTATTTACTGTGTCTCCCCACAAGGTTTTGGTAGGCATGTCAAAATTTACACGAAAATTCTTTTTATTATTTTAAGATTTCTTGGAGTTTGAAGGGGCCCAGACAGAACCCTCTCTCTTACTTGCCTTTAATCCCAATTATATTATATTTGAAAGTAATGAATAATGGCTGCTTTCCATAATGACAGTAAGACCTATAATTCTGTACCATGGAGAATTTGCAGTATACTTAACTGGTGTGTGTGTGTGTGTGTGTGTGTGTGTGTGTGTGTGTGTGTGTGTGGTGTGTGTGTGTACATAGTATATACAACGTATATATCCCACATCTTCTTTATCCATTCATCAGTCAATGGACATTTGGGTTGCTTCCATATCTTGGATAACCCTAACTCTTTTTAGTATGTAAATATATCTGTAATATTGATAGTGCAATTAATAAGGTTCCTGTTTTCCCAAATAAAAAACTGAGATAGAGAACCAGGTGATAGCCAAGCTAAAGATCAAATTCAAGTTTATCTCACTCCAAATTTAGTGCTTTTGATATCTGGAGCTGTATCTCTAGTGCTTAGTATATTTTTTTCCTAAAATACTTAAAATGAAATCTTCTGGAGGCTTAGGAATAGGACCTCAAGAACAGAGCACTAATACTTAAAACTAACTAAAGCCTACTTTGCCCTCATGGATTTCTGGAACATAGGTTGCCGCTACTTAGGTTTTGCACTGAATTAAATCTTGCCTCTCCAAAATTTAGGTCTGCTCAGAACTTGTGAATGGAACTTTAGTTAGAAATAAAGGTTTTGTAGATACAGTCAAAATAAAGTTATATTGAATTAAGGTGGGTTGTAAATTCAGTAAAAGTGGTGTCCTCATAAGAAGAGAGAGATTTGGACATACAGACACAGATGCACAGGGGTGAAGGACAAGATGAGATGGAGGCAGAGATTGGCTGTTGCAGCTATAAGCCCAGGAATTCCAAGGTTTCCCTGCAACCACGAGAAGCTAGAAAAAGCAAGCTTCAGTGGGGAGGGGCATGGTCCTGCCAACACATTGATTTCTGCCTTCTAGCTTCTAAACCTGTGAAACAGTAAATTTCTGTTATTTTTAGCCATCCAGTTGTACAGCAGCCCTAATTAGGAAACTAATACAGGATCTGTTTGGGAGAATGTCTAGTTCCATTATCAATTCAATGGTCCTGGGGTGAGAGGGCTTAAGAACTGAGAGCCACTAGTAAAGTTTCCCCAGCGAATCAGTGGACAAAGGTGCTTACTAAATGTGGAAAAGAATGACCTGAGAAAAATAGGGAAGTTCTCCACAGGGGCCGAGCCACCAGTTTAGTGCAAAGAGTGCACGTATTCAAAATGTGAGAGCTAGGGTCTGTGAACGTTTATCAAGGAAAACCTCACTACAATACAGTGGGAAGCCAGCAGGGGGAGCTCTCACACCCTACCACTCCTTGTCAAATTGCAGACTTAACAGGAAGACTCACCTTGCAAGCAAATACTGCTTTAACCACTACTTGACTAGCCCAGCAGGAGAACAAAAGGTTTTCCTTCTCCCCCAGCAATAGCCCAGCCAATGAGAGACAGTCATAACTCAGCCAATGACAAGCTACCCACTTAATGCCAATGGGCTTTTTCTTGACAGCAACCCCTCTGGTTTCTCCCTTTCTTCTCCTTTGTTTACCTGACTAGCTGTAGCTTGCTTTGTCAAATTACAATTCTCAGCTATTCTCACATAAGCCTATTTTTTGCTGGTAAAACAACTGACGACTTTATTTTTTAAGGTTAATAAATCTCATTTTTGATATGTCAGCCACCAAAACCAAGACCTTGTGCAAGGCACTTATTCTCCCCAGGCCTTTTCCCTCTGCTGTAAAAAGGGAATCTTTTTTTGGATCTACTAACTTCCAAAGGGATAGTGAGTATCTGACAATAAAATGATTGTGAAAATGTTTTGAGACATCCAGAACTGTTCAATCCATTGTCATAAAGGACTATGGAAATATAAACCAATCTAATTATTTTTATTTTCAATTACATCAGCTAGAATCTTCAGATGTAGAGTGAAGAAATCAAATTGTTATTTTGTTTCCAAAGCTTAATGTTCTATACTTTTCTTGAGTTCTATCCTAATTGCAGAGCTTATAAGGAAAAAAATTCCATGCTCTGTTTTTCTATTAACCTAGCTTGGTAAAGCTTCCACCACTTCAGCAAACAACAAAGAACAGCAACAAAACAGTGTCATTATAACCCTCAAAGCAGGGAATAAAAATTACTCTTCATCATTGACTTAAATGGAAGATTAGCTGTTTTGAATACAATTAAGGCAAATGGCGGTCACTTGCTTGTTTGCTTTCAGATCCATTCCCTGCTCTTTCCTCAATCTGTATCATGGGAAAGCAGATCCGTAAAAACAGAGATGTTAGAAGAGCCGGTTGGAATCCCTAGGTACTGACTGAAGAGAGGGCAGAGATGGGGGCTGGGGTATCTCTCCCTCTCTCTGCTGCAGTTAATGTCTCTTTGTGGCTGTAGTACCTTCCCTTCCACCGTCCAAGACCTCCCTCCTTGGGCTCAGTTCTTGATTCAAGCTTCCCGTGTTTTGTCTTGGCTCCTGCTTTGGTAGCCCCCACCCCCCACTTCCCTGGCATTTTCCCTCCAGCCTTCAGAATGGTAGTCGCCTCCTGGAGCTTCTAATTTCATTTTTCACCTTCCCTTTTGTTCTTTCATCTCTTCCAGCATCCTTGTAACTAATTCCCTGTATTAATGTCCCTCTATTTAATTTACTTGGCATGGTTTTTGTTCTCCTGGATGGACTCTTATGAATCAGTAAGTTAAATTAGTTTGTCTCTACATGGAAGAAGACATAAATGTTTCCAAATTTTTCTGATTCTCTAGCCTTAGCAAAGATTGATTGTCTTTAACATACACTATAGCGTGGAAAAACTACAGCCACGCAATTATTTATGCTGATATAAATGCATGTAATGCTAGGGGCACATAAATAAGTCTTTACTTTTTTCCTTTCTCTGGAGTGTGTTTGAAAACAATTAAGAAAATAAATTTTTCAGAGGCGGCAGGTGTGGGTGGTAGGTAGTTGAGAATACACAGAGTGTTCAATTTTTCTGGAGAGTTTGGAATATTTCTGTATATAATCAGAGTGCACCTTCAGTCCTTCTAACTAGTGAACTCTTTCTTGTCCTACAAAATTTTGCTTAGATAATGCTAGCTGTTTGCAAAAATCTATGCTCTCCTCTTCTTCATGGTCACACAACTCCTTTACATTTCTCAGCCTCCTGGGTTGGTAGGCATCGTTATGTGTCTTAGTTCTGGGCGTGGAATGTGATATTACTTCCTAGTGACACTAGCATTTCTGGGCATGGTTCATAAAAATCTCTTGAGTTAGCTTATTTGTGTTTTTTTCCCCTTTCTGCCTGCTGATGAGGAGTTGGAGAGTCAATCCACTGACCCATTCACTCACTGATGCTGTTACATGAGCCAACATAAACTTATTTTGAGCTTTTATACAGCTGGGGTGTATCAATTATAGAACCTACAATGTCCCTAACTAATATACTCCCTCTAAAAGTCTTTTTTTAACTTCTGCAGAAGCACTGGTTTCCTATCTTTGGTGCCTTGTTTATACTTCTCTGACAGCCCTTTTCAAATTGGATTAGAATTAATTATTCATAATGTTCTCTCTCTTTCTGTCTCTCTTTCTCTCCAGGACATGAGTTTTACAAGGACAGGAAGAGGGTCTCATTTACCTTTGTATCCCCAGGGCCAAGCATTAGGTATGGAACAGACAAGGTCTTGAGAATTGTACGTTGAATTGAATGGACTGGAATTGGGAGTCTTAACCTAGTCTGTCTTTGCTTCTCTCATCCTTCCTAGGATGAAAATCTTGTCCCCGAACCCTGACCTTTTTAAACCAATGTTCACTATTTGCTGCCAAACATATCATCCCATCCATCTACCCATTTACTTGAAGTTTTAACTTGAGACTTCGATATTTCAACCATTCCTCTTCTCTCCACTTTCCTATAGGACTATCACAACTCTGAGCCCTATCTGTATTCATCATGGCCCACAGACTTTGGTCTCATGGAAGTAGGGCTTACAATATATTGGGGGATAAAAAATAGGTATGAAGTTTTTATGAGCACATGATAAAATCTCCCTGAATTCATACTCTGACCTGTGTTGTTTATTTAATTGCAAAAATGATATTACTAATCTGAAAGTCTCTGATTTCTAAATTTAACCATTGTTAGTTATAATCCAGGATTAAACAAATTAACAACGTTGAAAGCTCGTGAGTCCTGTGGTCAGAACAAAGGTCAATTCAATGAAATACAGTAGGGGGGATATCAGCTGTAGAAGAACAGGGACGATAGAATAGCAGAATATGTCTTTATATTCTTTATTCAACTAGAGTGAGAGTAGAAGGTGAATGTTTAACATCTATTTACCTCACCAGTACTTTGATAATAAGAATTGTACCGATTCCTAATCTATTCCATTACAAAATAACTGAATCAAAAAATGTCAGGACTGGAAGGTGCCTTTCAATTCGTGTAGACTAGGTCCCTGCCTTGCTAAAGGATGTGAACCTTTTAAAGTACATTTTCAAAGTTGTGGGTACACACACACACACACACACACACACACACACTTTTTATATAATCTCAGGGACTAAAGTATTCCCTGGAAGATATCCACGGAAGCCCATTGGTGAAATCCTGTATGCATTAACAAAGAAGTCAGGACATTAGCTATGAAGTTTACTCCCTATAACAACAAAGTGCAATCAATGTCATGTTCATAATTAATTTCTCCGAATTAAATTGTATCTACTTCTAGTTCCTACTCACTAGGCTGATAGAAAAGTCCATATCAATCTTCATTAAGAAGGCTACCACATGCATTCCCCCAGGATTATGTTCTGGGTCCTTCAGAGTGCAGACCATCCAGGGGGTTTACTCTAGTTATGGCTGATGTGTTCCCGGTTCAGGGTCACAAGCTTCTGTTGCCAAACTTGGGTAAGCAGTTTTTCCTGGTGGCTCTAAAAGTTCTCACTTCTCATATTCTGTCACATCAGCATCCCCAAGTTATCCCATCAGAGGTATTATCACCTCCAAGGAAAAGGGAGGTTAGTGACCACACAGGGGATGGGGAAGTGCTGTTGATTAATCCTTGAGGGCCCCACACTCCAATTCCATTCCCAGTTCAGGGGAGAAACTCAAATCTTACAGCTTTTACCTTCTCTGCTCCACCTACTGAGAGAATTCAGCATAAATCGTGTCAACTGATTTTTGCAGGATAAAATATGCCTTCCTTGTTGAGCACCTGTGATCTGGAGCAGACTAGCTGGATTCAAGCCCCAGCTTTGATGCTTACTAACTCTATGAATGCTTTTGTTTCATTCTGCCATAACAAATCACTACAAACATGGTGACTTAAAACAACAGAAATTTGTTAACTCATGGTCTGGAGGCCAGAAGTCCAAAATCAAAGTGTCATCAGAGTGGATTTCTTCTGGAAGCTTTGAGTGGAAATTTGGTCCATACCTCTCTCCCAGCTTCTGGTGGTGGCCAGCAATCCTCGGTTTTCCTTGGCTTGTAGATGTGTCACTCCAATCTCTGCCTCTGTCTTCATGTCACCTTTCTTCATTTATAAGGACACTTCTCATTCAATTTTTTCATTCAGTTTAATGCAGGATGATGTCATCTCAAGATTTTTAACTTAATTACATCTACAAAAAACATTCTTCCAATTTTGTTCAGATTCACAAGTTCTGGGTGGACATATCTTTTGGAGGATTACCCTTCAACTCACTACAATAAACTAAAAGCAATTTTTTTTTTAACTCTACAATGTCCATTGTGACCTATTGTATAATGGGGATGATGAAAACAATAGTAAACTCTCCCATACGTTTATTGGGGATAAATGAGTTTATCCATGTAAAGCACTTAAAGACTGCCTGGTAAATAGCAAATATTCTTTGCTAAACAATATATGCTATAATGGGGAGTTAACTTCTGAATAGCTATTAATTTCTGCTCTTGGGTTAATTCAAAGTCCCATTAACAAAACCCAAGACAGGAAACCACGAAGGCTAATAAACTTCTGTTTATGAAGTTGGGGGACTGGACGTGCACATTGGCAAGGATTCTGCCACGTTTCTGTAGCTATTTTGCCTTAGTACTAAGAGATAGTTTTCATAGTGGAAATATAAATAACCTGGCATGGTTGCCTTGTATTTAGCCCAAAGAATATAAAAATTTCCAGGGATAGGATGTTGGGATGAAAGGGGGACACCAGGTTTTAACATAGGGAATTTAATATAGGGAACTGGTTAATCAGGGAGTTAATAAAGCTTTTTTTGAAAATCCAAAAAGGAAGCACAAAGGTAACAGTTATCACAGGAGACAGCTACCTCTCCCAGGTGAGGGAACAGAAGGATCATTCTCCTCACTTCACCATATCACGTGGGCATCTTATGACCTCACATGGTCACAAGAAGGGTCAATACAGTTCAGTAAGTTATTCTGAGATAGAAACCACATTCATATAAATTTTATGACAGTATATTGTTTTAATCATTCTATTTTATTATTAGTTATTGTTGTTAATCTCAGTATGCCTAATTTATAAATTAAACTTTATGATAGCTATGTATGTATGTATAGGAAAAAAGCATAGTATATTTAGGGTTTTGTAATCTCTGTGATTTCAGGAATCCACTGGGGTCTTGGAACATATCCCATGGATAAGGAGGCACTACTGTATGTATATAGAAATACATATCTATATATGTGTAGCCACGTGAGTATATATAGAGAGATAGTCATATATGATGTAATAATATAATCAATCAACACATTAAAACTAAACTAAACTACAGTTAGGAAAGCCAAGTCCTTCAGCATCTAATGCTAATAAGTGGCTAGGCCAGTATAATAACCAAGATCTGTCTGACTTTAAAGACCATAGTCTTTTAAATCTGAATTACCATCTAGATATCAGAACTAAAATATGAAATGTTCTCAGCAATCTCGAATACTGGTAAAAACTGAAAAAGCATTTCCTATACCAAACATAAATGCAACATTCTGCACCTGAACTAAAAAAAAATATCACAATTGTCAGGGAAAGAATATATGCACCTATATCGCCCCATCCCAATATTAATAAACAATGTGATCTAGCTATCAAAAAATAAATGTGACCATTTTCTGCAGTATCCAAAACAAGCAAAGGGATAACCCATTTTTATTCAGCAATGGTCAGGTCACAACTGGAATATTTTGTTCAATCTGAAGTATTATATCATTAAAGAAACTTTGAAAAACTGAACTTAATTAGATGAGAGTGACCACCATGAGGACAAGATGATGCCACCATCCTGATTTCTACTCACCTCCATTTGCTTCATAAAGTAATAGGCTCCTGACTGGGCTCCTGGCCTGTCATGTCATCATGCAGGAGGGTGGTCTGTCTAAATACAGGTGTGCTCACATTGTACCTGCTCCAGTTCACCCCAAAGCCTTGGGAATGATGTCCAAATCACCTGACAAAGTTTAAAAAGTCCTCAGGTTCTTGTATATGTTTGCTTCTCCAGACACATGTGTAGGCACACACACACACACACACACACACACACACACACACCCCATAGCTGGATCTTGCTAATTTGTATTTCCTATCCTTTGGGCATTCAGCTCTTCTTACTGCATCACTTTCCTACCTCTGATTTCCACTTATACACTTGTCCTCTACCCACCCCTTGCCTGCTAGTCCTGCTCATTCTTCTAGGGGTCAGCTCAGGCTTCACTTTATCTTGAAAGCTCTCAACAGCCCTGCTCCAGATTTCAGGGTCTCTTGGCTCCTCCTTTACATCTCCATACCCCTCTAAGATTCCCCAATATTAGCACATTATCACACTTTGCTGTAATTGCCACTTTATTGTTTCCTCTACTGGATAGAAAGTTATGTAAGGACAAAGTTTGCTTTCTCACTATTTTACCTCCACCACCAAACACAGTCCTCAGTGAATAATTGTGTCTTGAAAGACTTCATTCTTGAATAAAAGAGGAAGGGATTTGAATGGAATAAGGATATCTGCAGAGAGGAGTGTGAAAGCCATCTCCCAGGTGTAAAGCAATATACTCTGATTTTTCCATTTGGACCTGAAAGCAGAATTAGGATCAATGGCAGATGTGAACTGAAAGTAGATTTAATGAATTTAATACAAGAAAGAACTTTCAATAATGAGAATGGTGTGAAAACATGGCATGCTGGTGTTAAACATGAGGATTCCCTGCCATTGAAATGTTCAAGTTGAGAGGCCATTCATGGAAGTCTAATAGGATATATTTTAAATGTCAGTTTGACAAATTGGTAGTTTTCTAGGGTTGAGCTGTGTTGAGAAAGAGTCTGAGGGACAGGGAGAAAAAAAATTATATAATTATATAATCAATTATTGCTGTCTGTCTAGAGCTTTCTTAGGATTGAAAAAATACGCAGTAATACTCCATATCCATTCTTCTCCATCCTTATTTCTGTTCTGCCCACCCCCAATGCACAGAGAAATACACAATTATAAAATGAGAGTCTTAATAGAGAGACTATTACTTTGTCAGTCAAAACTCACCAACCTCAGTGGCTACACAGCCTGGAAACTCTTATGTTGTTGTTGCTTTTTTGAGTCAGTGGGTAACGCTAATGTCCACTGCCCCTTCTCTTAACTGGAATGTGGGGAACTTCATACTGGAATTCATTACTGTTTTTGTCTTGAAACAGCAAAAAGGAGAAGTGGGTAGATAGCTGTGGGCAGAGAAGATGCTAAGGAATCATGGATTCAAAGAATTCCCAATGGGGTCGTGCCCTGCGCTGCCCAGACTAGCGAACAATACAGTCAGGATGGCTAAAGGTGATCCCAGGAAACCAAAGGGGAAGATGTCTCCTTATGCCTTCTTTGTGCAGACGTGCCGAGAGGAACATAAGAAGAAAAACCCAGAGGTCCCTGTCAGTTTTGCAGAATTTTCCAAGAAGTGCTCTGAGAGGAGGAAGACAATGTCTGGGAAGGAGAAGTCTAAATCTGAGGAGTGTGAAAGCCATCTCCCAGGTGTAAAGCAATATACTCTGATTTTTCCATTTGGACCTGAAAGCAGAATTAGGATCAATGGCAGATGTGAACTGAAAGTAGATTTAATGCATTTAATACAAGAAAGAACTTTCAATAATGAGAATGGTGTGAAAACATGGCATGCTGGTGTTAAACATGAGGATTCCCTGCCATTGAAATGTTCAAGTTGAGAGGCCATTCATGGAAGTCTAATAGGATATATTTTAAATGTCAGTTTGACAAATTGGTAGTTTTCTAGGGTTGAGCTGTGTTGAGAAAGAGTCTGAGGGACAGGGAGAAAAAAAATTATATAATTATAAAATCAATTATTGCTGTCTGTCTAGAGCTTTCTTAGGATTGAAAAAATACGCAGTAATACTCCATATCCATTCTTCTCCATCCTTATTTCTGTTCTGCCCACCCCCAATGCACAGAGAAATACACAATTATAAAATGAGAGTCTTAATAGAGAGACTATTACTTTGTCAGTCAAAACTCACCAACCTCAGTGGCTACACAGCCTGGAAACTCTTATGTTGTTGTTGCTTTTTTGAGTCAGTGGGTAACGCTAATGTCCACTGCCCCTTCTCTTAACTGGAATGTGGGGAACTTCATACTGGAATTCATTACTGTTTTTGTCTTGAAACAGCAAAAAGGAGAAGTGGGTAGATAGCTGTGGGCAGAGAAGATGCTAAGGAATCATGGATTCAAAGAATTCCCAATGGGGTCGTGCCCTGCGCTGCCCAGACTAGCGAACAATACAGTCAGGATGGCTAAAGGTGATCCCAAGAAACCAAAGGGGAAGATGTCTGCTTATGCCTTCTTTGTGCAGACGTGCCGAGAGGAACATAAGAAGAAAAACCCAGAGGTCCCTGTCAATTTTGCAGAATTTTCCAAGAAGTGCTCTGAGAGGTGGAAGACAATGTCTGGGAAGGAGAAGTCTAAATTTGATGAGATGGCAAAGGCAGATAAAGTGCGCTATGATCGAGAAATGAAGGACTATGGACCAGCTAAGCGAGGCAAGAAGAAGAAGGATCCTAATGCCCCCAAAAGGCCACCGTCTGGATTCTTCCTGTTCTGTTCAGAATTCCGCCCTAAGATCAAATCTACCAACCCCGGTATCTCCATTGGAGACGTGGCTAAGAAGCTGGGGGAGAGGTGGAATAACCTAAGCGACAGCCGAAAGCAACCTTACAACAACAAGGCAGCGAAGCTGAAGGGGAAGTACGAGAAGGACGTCGCCGACTATAAGTCTAAAGGAAAGTTTGATGGCACAAAGGGTCCCGCCAAAGTTGCCTGGAAAAAGGTGGAAGAGGAAGATGAAGAAGATGAGGAGGAAGAGGAGGAGGAGGAGGAGGAGGAGGAGAAGGATGAATAAAAAAAACTGTTGATCTGTCTCCTTGTGAATACCTTAGAGTAGGGAGCACCGTCGTTGACATTGATACCCCTCTTATTCGAGGTGTGTCTGTTGCCCTCGTTAGGTTTAATCACACAATTGGGTCATGGTCATATTGTAGTTTCTCAAAGTGCTCTAGAAATTGTCAGTGGTTTACATGAAGTGGCCATGGGTGTCCGGAGCACCCTGAAACTGTATCAAAGTTGTACATATTTCCAAACATTTTTAAAATGAAAAGGTTCTCGTGTTCTCCTCACTCTGTGCACTTTGCTGTTTGGTGTGACAAGGCATTTTTTTTTTATTTGTAAGGTGGTGTTAACTATATGGTTATTGGCTAGAAATCCTGAGTTCTTAACTGTACATATCTATAGTTTGTAAAAAGAACAAAACAACAGAGACAAACTGTTGATGCTCCTTGCTTGGCGTTGAGGGTGTGGGGAAGATGCCTTTTGGAGGGGCTGTAGCTGAGGGCGTGCACTGTGAGGCTGGACTTGTGGACACTGCAGTGGGCATCCATTTAGCTTCAGGTTGTCTTGTTTCTGTATATAGTGACCTAGCATTCTGCTGCCATTCTTAGCTGTGGAGAAGGGGGGGGGTCAGCTGGCATGAGAAGTGTTTGGATCCTTTAGAGTTAAGTGTGGTAGTTTAAACTGTTTGCTTTTAAACAAACTGCAGAACTCTTCATTGTCAGCAAAGCGAAGAGCCACTGCACCAATGAAAGTTCAAGAACCTTCTGTACTAAACACGATTTGCAACATTCTGTTATTTTTTTGTGTGTTTAGAATGCTGAAATGTTTTCGAAGTTAAATAAACAGTATTACATTTAAAAAAGAAAAGAAAAAGAATTCCCAATGGCTTGTACCTGAGGAGCAGCGCCCAACAAGAATAGTAGATTTTGCTAAGCATTGGACTTGATCACAAAACAGGAAACTAAGTCTCAGCACGTGATATTTAAGTCATGCAGTTCTCAGAAGAGTATCAGAGTTCACATTATCCTGGTTAAGGCTCCAGCTACCTGTAGTATCAGAGGAACCACTCTGGGTCACTGCATTTTATACAGTAATTTTTTAAAGATTTTATTTGTTTAATTGAGAAAGAGAGAAAGCAAGAGACAGAACATGGGTGGAGGGTGGAGGGACAGAGGGAGAGGGAGAAGCAGGCTCCCCACTGAGCAGGGTCGGATCCCATAACCCTGAGATTATGACTTGAGCCAAAGGCAGACACTTAACCAACTGAGTCACCCAGGCGCCCCTGCATTTTGTACATTAAATAAAGATCTTGAAGTAGTTAAAGAGGAGCTTGTTTATTAGCTGTGATGTTATTCTCCTTTCAGGGCTGACTTTTCTTACCACATTAATCTTGGGTGAGCTGCTAATGTCTTTTCTGCATTGAAGTCAGGAGGCCGGTTGATATGAAGGCAGTGAACCATGAAATGCCTGTGTGGGTAATATATGGGTTCTGGCAGCTAGACTCTTCGGAGGCACAAATAAATAGACTCCTTTCTTGCTTGATGGGAGTATTAAATGCATGGGTGCAGGTACAGTACTTAGACTGGATACATATTAAATATTTAACAAATGCTATATGTTGCTATTTCATCATAATATTATTTTTATGTACTATCAAGTGTCAAGTCAAGAGTTTTGCTCTCCAAGTTTGACTTTTAGGGCAAATGTCAGACTTTGGTCTGTAGTTCCAGGACTGAATTACTTAAAGCCCAGAAAGGAAGCAGCATGGTTTAGGGACCAAGTACAGATTTTGGAACCACATATTTACATTTGAATCCTGGTTTACCTACTTATTAACTATGTGAACCTGAGGAACTTATTTGTTTCTCTGACCTCAGTTCATGATTGGATTATGTAAAATTGTGCATGTAATCGACCTAGTGTGTAATAGTAAAATGAAAATACAAAATAAAAATAAAATAAAAATGCTTATAAGTTAATAATCTTTTTAGTTCGTATATTTATTTTTATTTTTTAAGATTTTATTTATTTATTTCAGGGAGAGTTAGGGAGTGAGGGTAGGGAGAAGGGTAGAGGGAGAGAGAGCCCCAAGTACACTCCACTTAGAGCTTAGAACCCACACGGCACCTGCTCTCATGACCCTGAGATCACAACCCAAGCAAAACCAAGAGTCCAATGCCCAAGTGGCTATGCCACAAAGTTTTCCCTGTACATTTATTTATATTTGGGTTTCCTCCCTTTGATCACTTCTCCATGCTGTACCCAATCTGACCAATCACTGCCCTTCCTCAGTCTCATTACTGGTTCTCCTTTACACTTGGGATAATCATAACAGCAGGCAGTATTAATGGTTCTGTATGAGTACCAAGGACTGTTCCCCCCAATTCTTTTGGATGGATCTCTTCCTGGCCTCAAGTATTTGGCTTCATCAAGATTCGGTATTCTGCTGGATATTTAATGGAGATGCTCTGCATGTGTGCAAAGTTCTGTCTGTGCAGCTTTCTCCTCTCTAGCACTTGAAAATATAGCTACCCATGTCTCCCCAGACTCTGTTTCTTCAACTCAAGGATTCTACCAGGACTTGTCCATGTTTTCCCTCCTTGTCCATACTGCAGCCTGAAAATGTTCTTATGGGGGCAACTGTAGGGTTCACCAAATTGTCTCCTACATCCTAGAAATCACTGCCCTTCGTTACCCATCTCCACTGTCTTAAAAATCATCATTTCATCGCTTTTGTCCAATTTTGCATTTGTTTTAGGGGTGGGGATAAATGGGACCTGTTACTCCATCTTGGCTGAAGGGAGATCTGTAGCAGCTCACTTCTCATGGGGCTCTCAGCTTAGACATTTGCAACCTTGTTCACCAGAGAGAAGGCTCAAGACCTGCTTTTTGCTTCACCAAATATAGCTGTGAGCCTAAATTTCCATCATTCTGCACTCTCTGCCTGGATTTCTGCCTGTTTCCTCCCCTTCAGTTCTACGTTCCTAGTAAAACCCTCCTCTGAAGCCATGGAGACTAGTTTCGACTTTTTCTAGCAGGACCCCACAACCTGCACATAGCCTATGGTCAGTATTTATCTCAGGCTGTTACTGGATGTCAGTTGTTGCTATGCTGCTGCTCTTGGCACTCCCTATACAACATATTCATTATTTCTGGATTAAGCATTCCTGAATACTACTTATGCACTCCTCAGTTGGATATCCATGGATATCCATCCTTACCAAACCAGGAGAGGGTCTATTATAAGGCCCTGGACCTTGAGCCAAATCTCTACCCCCCATTCTCTGCCTGTGATCCATTCCCCACCAACATGTGATCACGAGGATCTAGCACATTCTGAACTCCCAACTAAGGACACTGAGAAGCTAAATAGTGACAACTATGTGCTTTGTCCTTGGAGAAAAATATTCACGTGCAGAGAAATTCCTGTGAATGCTTCGTGAGTTGTCTAGTTAAAACTTCTTTTGCTGTCTCAATTTACAAGTTAAAAAAAAAAAAAAGAAAACAAACAAACAAAAAAACAAGGCCAGCAGAGTTTAATTGAATTTTCCAACATCACAGAGCTAATTAATGTTAATGGTAGTAGTCACACTCAGGTCTTCTGCATCCTAATTAAAATTTCTTTTCTCCTGGCTCTCAAACACTTAGAGAGATCTTTTGGTGAGCTATTCATTATTAAAATTGTTCCTGAATAAGGGGGAAAAAACCCCCACGCAACAACCCAATTATTGTGACCCTCTAATATTTTCTAGACCTGACTCAGAGGAAGAACATTTTCTTAAAGATTTTATAAACTATCTTTCCAAGCCTCTCTCTAAATCCCTTCCCTCCTATAACATGGTAATCTGTGAGGGAGACCAGAGAGAAACTCTCAGCTTCTGTCTTCTTAACTTCTTCTTAATTTCTGAAGAGACATAACCCTACCACAAACTTTCAGACATTGTGTTCTGGCACTGCAAGTTTTAAGTTCCCAAGTTACCTAATTTGTGCCTATCAGAGAAGCAGTGCAGCTTGTACTGTAAATCAGTACACTATAGAAAAATGTTTCTCAAATCGGAGAAGATGGGCCTAGTGGGGGTCCTTGATTTTCTTTTTTCCCCCCTTGGCGCTGTGGTCTAATCCAAGGAAACATAACTATTGTGTTCAGCGCGTGGGTGTGATTAGCACATGGAAGACCATCCCCATGTCATTACTTCCTTGAGATGATTGAAGAAGCAGCCTCCCACCCACGGGGATGGTCAGTAGAAGTTGGTCAGTGGAGCTCGGTGGATCCCCACCTGGATTAAATCTGAGCAGAATTCAAAGCAGAGTAAATATTGTAGCTCTCCTATCCCTTCTTGCCAACTCCCACCTCATTCCCTGGAAGGTTCCTGATGTGGCAAAAGTGGGAAGATAACCAACAATGTCTAAATGAGATAGAGACAAGTTAGGGCCTAAAACACAAGTGCCTCCTCCCCCAGTATCTTACAGATTCAGGGGTTACTATCTTCCATTCCATGCTGAGCTGCTCCAACAATCCACAGAGCAAACTCCTTGAATTCTCGACTTTGCCAAACACTGCAGTAACATTGAAGATTACAGCGAGGGCATACGTGGGAGTCGATAGAAGAGCTATGTTAGAGATTAGTTGGGACATGAAAAGAAAAAAAGCGAATATGAAATAAAGAACTATTTAAAATTATTTAATCTTGAGCAAGTAACAGCTCAGTCTTCTCTTAGACACACATACTCAGACATACTTAGACATACTCGCAAATGATACAGAAGATTTCTAGCTGGTCAGCCTGGCTCATCTTCCCATTTTGTCATTTTTTATCTCATTAGGATCAGTGTTGGCTTTTGCAGCATCAAGTCCTGGGAAGCTTATTTATTAATATCCCACAAACATTGACAATAGCAATAATAATTTTAATTGCACCGGTACTAAAAATTTTCCAGGCACTACCTAAGTCCTTAAACACCTCTAACTTGGACAATAACCAGGTCGACATAAGTATACCATTTTTCCAGCTAAGGAGATAGAATCTCAGAGAAGGTAAGTAACTTGCCCAAGGTCACACGGCTGGCAGGTGGTAGGGTCAGGACTCTGTGTGACACCAAAATCCTTGCTTTTGCAGTCACTAGAATTAGAGCTAAGGGTAAATTATTCCTCCCTGCTCTCTCCGTTCTCCCCAATCCAAGGGTGGTCATCATTATTATAATCTTGGAGCTGCTTCAAAGACCTAGTGGCTCTACACATTCAACTCCAGGATAAGAAAAGCAAACAAAGTGAGTGTTCATTTTCAGCCTTTATGTGGGTCTTTTCATCTTCAAAGTCCTTTGTGAATATTAAACAATTAATCCCCCTGGAAGCCCCAGCACTGGGGGAAGCGAACGTTTCCATTAATGTTGACGAATGTCTCCTGCTATTGGTGAAGTTTCGCCTTTCAGCTTGCGCTTCTAAAGCCTGATAGCCTTTCCATATAAATGAAACACATTTTCATTCACATGTCTCTCCCAGGTGGATGAGGGAGTTGCTGAGATGTCTAAACACAGGGCTTTTTAAGTACCTTTGAGGAGTTAAAAAGCTCTGCTGGTTCTGCTTCCTGAACACACACACACACACACANACACACACACACACACACACACACACACACACACACA
>LNAC01001053.1:181647-270396 GCA_002007465.1 Ailurus styani | reverse complement strand
GTGTGTGTGTGTGTGTGTGTGTGTGTGTGTGTGTGCGTGTATGTGTGTGTGTGAGCATATTGCTGGGTGCTTGTGTTTTATTCCAGACAAAATGGCACATAGAGGTGACTTCTCTGTTGGAGCTAAAGCCATAGCTAAGCTGCACAGTTGTCTCTGTGGTGCACTTGGTTAGCACATCTGGCTGCTAGCTGAAAGGTTGGTGGTTCAAACTCACCCAGGGATAATTTGGTCTTCTTTTCAGAAATATGCGAGCAGTCCATTTTAGGAACTTTTTACTCTTTTGTGAAACACTGGTTCGGTGTTCCCCAAACTGACTTGCTAAATCCCACCCCAGGTGCTTATTAAAATCACAAGTTCCAGAACCTTGAGATTCTGATCCTGTTGTTCTTATGAGGTACCTGAGAATTTGTTTTTAAAGACATATCCTCTGCCCCCAGGAAATTATTATTATCATTCAAGTTTGCAGAGAATTTGTGTGAAAGATAAAATAATTGGCCCCAGAGCCACACGGCCTGGGTCGGGCTCTGCTTCCCCATGTATCGACTGAAAAGTTTTGCAATGTTTGTCTAAAGCGGCCGCCGGTGGCTCTAACACAGCCTCCTGCTGTGATTGTCTCTGCACTGGTATCCGATAGTTTCATCTTTTTAATTGTTTGTTTGTTTATTCTTTTTATAAATACGACTCAACTGCTTTCTTTTTTCTTTTTTTAAAGACTTTATTTATTGACACAGAGTGAGATATAAGTAGGCAGAGAGGCAGGCAGGGAGAGAGGAGGAAGCAGGCTCTCTGCTCAGTCCCGATGCGGGACTTGATCCCAGGACCCCGAGATCATGACCTGAGCCGAAGGCGGAGGCTGTAACCCACCCAGATGCCCCTAATTGTTTGTTTACTGTCTGTCTTTTTTAACTCACTACCACCCACACCTCCCTGTTGCCTCTATGGGGGTGCTGTGCTGTGTCAATTTAGCAAAACTGGAGCTAGATTTCTCGGAATTCCCTTCCTTTAAAGTCCCAGGTTATGGGGGGCACCTGGGTGGCTCAGTTGGTTGAGCGTCCAACTCTTGATCTAGGCTCAGGTCATGATCTCAGGGTTCTGGGATCGAACCCTGTATTGGGCTCTGCACTCAGAGTCTGCTTGTCCCTCTCCGTCTGGACCCCCCTACCCCGATCATGTTCTCTGTCTCTCTGTCTCTCTGTCTCTCTCTCTCTCTCTCTCTCGTTCAAATAAATAAATAAATAAAATCTTAAAAAAAAAAAAAAGGAACCAGATGGGGATCTAAGAGGTGAGAGCAAGTCATCACCAGTCTTTGAAGGTCATCATTGATTAGAGGTGGTAAGGAAGAGAAGCAGAGGGCAGCAGGGTCCAATCTGTGCTCACTGTGCCTCACTCCATGTCCGCGTCCCCTTGCTGACTTCCAGTCCTGCTCACCAACCATGACCACAGGCCCAGAGCCAGCCCCTTCTCCTTGACCTCACAAAGATGGAGCCATGAAAAGCCAACAGCCTTCTGTAGACTGCTGCATCATTCTGGGAGCTGGTCTTGCCCTTCAGCTGGGAATGAATCAGTGCTCGACAAACACCTCATGGCTTTACTTCCAAAGAATGTAAATTCTGTGAAGTCTGAGACCTTGACTAAATTTTCCCATCACGATTTCCTCAGTACCTAGAACGTGGTCTGGCACTTGGTAAGCTTTCAGTATTAGCTGAATGGCTGATGAAAATGATAGTTTCATCCACAAATGGGGGTTATGATGCTTCTTTCATTGAGTTGTGTGAGGACAAATGAAATCACATATGACAAGCTCATGTTCCTGGCAGGTAATACGCACTGATACATGGTTGTTGCTGTTATTCATTCTGTTGTTATGGGTTTGAAAATATCAAATCTGCCACACGGAGCCAACAACATTATACATACGTGTGTGATAAAATCTGTCTCGAGTCAGTGGTCTCTGGACCTGCCTGGGTTTAGTCCCACCTTTGAATCATAATGTCATCCCAGAGAACTCTAAATCCAAAGAGGATGCTAAAGATTCCCAGTATAGCACCCGTGTTTGAAAGATGAAGAAACAGGGACCTGAGAAGTGAAGAGATTTTCCTGAAGTTATCTACTGGTTAGAAGAAGATGTAAAACTAAGAATGTGTTTCATTGAAGCAGTCCAGAGTCCTTTCTGTGACCTTATGGAAAATAAAAATTTTGAGACACTTCATAAAGATGCATACACACATGTATATGTATGTACATGTGTTTAGAGATGTATGCATATATACACACATGGTAATATGTACGTGTCTCTACATTTTATTCACATACTGGTATAGGGTCGCAGTGTTCTGCCTTTCTCAAAGCTAGGGTGATGATACATCTAAGTTGCCTGGGACAATACACTTTATGATTATGCTGTGGTTCAGTGATTAACAGCATCCCCTTCATTCTCAAAAGTGCCTTGGTTTATCCAATAAATTATATAGATTCTCTACCTGTAAGGGAGACCTTTGTTCTCCATTTTCTGTGTACACATTTAGAATTAAGTAGTCTACAGAGATGGACATGTGTGGGTTGGACATCGTCAACTGGGACATCACATTTGCTTGGCAGCAGTGACCACTTTGGGGATGGGTTCATGGTGTGACCGGAGCAGTAAACTGTATGCTGGGACTGCCAAAGGAGAAGCAGTCTCTCTCTTCTCTGGGATGGGCTACGAGTGAAGATGCTGGGCATCTGAAGCCGCCCAAGCTTCCCCAGAGGGCCTGAGCATGAAGCCGACGTGAAACGAAGCACAACCAGGAGATGGGAGAAACTAAATCCTAATCGTTGATATCACGAGCACTTGATCAAGCCCTCCCTGAAGCTACACAAATGCTGGATATTTTTGCTCAAATTAGATGAGATGAATTTTCTGGCACCTGCAATTCACAGCATCCTAACTAAAGTACTGACTGAAAAAACATAAGCGTAATAAAAGGGATGGGATACTTGTGCCATGGTCCCAGTCCTCCACCAAAATTGTTTCCGGGCCGAGTTGTTCCTTTGATAAGTTAGCAGGGGAGGTATGTCGCTGCTTATCCTCACCTCCCCATCCTACCTCCATGCTGTGTAAACTGGCCACCCTGGACTTTGAAAACCTGACTAAGCTGTTCATTCATCAACACACATAAGATGAGCACTTTAATGACCCCAGACATTTATGTTTTACTTGAGGAAAGGATAGAACAGTGAAATGATAACTTCTACACAGACAGTGGCATGCCAGGGCTTTCCAAAAGCTGTCTGTAGGTACCATAACGGACCCAGATTTGGTGCGAAGGTGAGCAGAGAGAAGGCCTCCAGAGGGGAACAGAGATGGAATTAACTCTGAGAGGGTTGGCAGGAATTTACCAGCTAGTCAAGAAATTACAAGGAATCCGATGAAAGAGAGAAGACATGCAACATCATACAGATGACAGATAGTTGAGGAAAGGCAACCATTTGCTAGGAGCTTGGAAGAAAACTCTGGAGAGAGAGAAATGGGACTTCCAGCACACCACACTAAAATCCCTGGATTTCTACACTGTGAGCAATGGAGGAGCATGAGAGGGAATCCCAGATCAGGTTGCCTGGCTTCTCTTGGGCCATTATAACTCGACTGCTTTGGTCTCCCCTTGACTAACTTTCAAGAACCTGCACATAGACTTGCATAGACTTCTTTACTGGTACCCCCCTGTGGCAACTGCACCCCTCCTAGGAAAAGGCAGATTGCGCATGATTCTGAACTCTTCTCTCCTCTCTGAACCCTTCGGCTAATTGATAGACAGCTTCTGCTTTGTTTTACTCCTTCCTCCTGTCCCTAATCAATTTTCTATTGCTTCAGACTAATCCTTCCTTAAGCTCTCATGCCAGGTCCCTCTCTTTCTCTTTTACACATCCAGTGATCAGATTTGCATTTTAGAAAGACTGTTATCCAGGCAAGAGTTTTGAGCAGAGGAGAACCAGAAGCAATGAGAGATGGCAAGTTGTTACAGAAATGCCAGGGAGAGAAGAGGGAGTCGTGGGGAGGATGGAGAGGGGAGGTTGCTTTCCAGTGAGAGCCACCACACATGTGGGATGGGAAGAATACATTTAGGATCTGTGTATCAAAAAGCAGTTAGCATATGTTCTGAGAGAAACCTCAGCATGTGGAGGCTTAAACTGCATTCAGAATTGAATTTCCAGGTTCAGTAAATTTACAATATGCTTCCTCAATCCATCCCATCTCTTTGCTCCTCAGCTCAGTGAAATAGCTAAATAATTAAATGCTAAAATGCTTCTTGGATATGCTTTGTTGTTGAAACACATCTGCTACATGTTGGAGGAACCCTTCCAGGCAGATGTTCCTTTCCTTTGGCTTGTTTGTTTATCTATGGAAATGAATATCTTAAACCTCCTCCCCTGCTAAGCTTAATAAAAAGGAATCCTTTCCATACTCATCTTCTTCACAATGCCCTTTGTGGTCCTTTATCAATCTACTAAGGACATATGCTGTGCAACTATTTTTTTTTTCCTGCTACTGCACTGCCTTGATCCAAGGGAAGGCCATCTTCAGCTCAGGACTTAGTGCAAGGGAACTAATCTTCATATCACATTCTCTCCCAAAGAAAACAGAGTCTCTGTAGTTGAGTGAAAAGAGTCTGCAAGTCAGGACTCTAAAGAGACTATGGTGTCTCTCATTAGCCCTGGTATAACGCAATCTATTCTCTGAGCAATTATGTACTTGATGGAGTTAAGGTTGCCCACTGATAAACTAGAAGATAGAGAAAACAGGAATAAATTGAGATGGCATAGTGTACATTCATCCAATTTGGGGAAGATTGGGAGCCATGGAGAACAAGGAGTAGACAGGATTCAATATGTTTGCCATAAAGACCATGAACATAAGGGAAGATTTAATAAACTTATTGGAGACATTCATGGCCTCTGAATTTATTGAAACCCCTTGGTGAAAGAGTCACTGGGGAATTCTTAAGGAAAGCATTTGCTTTCTGTTTGTGCTTGGAGATGGTCAAGATTATATGGGCTCAATAAAAAAACATAACTAAGATATCTTTGAAATATAAATAAGGGAGGAAGGAAAAGGAAATTTTAATTAAAGTCACATATGGTACAGCTTAGCAGCATGAAAGATCATAGGGGCTATTTAAAAATTATTTACATGTGTCATAACATTGAAATGGGGGAAAACAGATATTTTTTCCTTTAGGGTGAGATAAGCATTTGACTCATGAGCTCCATTTTGCATGGCATTTAATTTCACTAAGTTCTTGGAACCTGAGTTTTTAATCATGATTGGGTTTCCTTAGCAGCATTGGCCTCTATTTTATAGATCAGTATCCTGTTGTAGGAGAAATCTTGTATTATAGAAAGAACTAGTCTACTTTTTGTTCCTGTGTAAGGGAAGCTTGCTTTCTCTCTAGGTGCTTATAACATGTTTGTCTTCAAACTTGAAATTCATGTGTCTGCCAGGATGTGTCTACATATACAACTCTGATTTGCAGAGTATACATGACCTCTTTCAAACATCGGCATCCTTCATTGTTGGCTCAGAGATCTCCTAAATACTCAGAGATTTCCTAAATACTTTTTTTGCATTTATTGGTTTCCTTAGCAGACACAGTACTATTCTGCAAGTATGGGCAGGTCATTCTCTTTCCTGGTCTTGTGTAATGCCCTCTCTCTTGTCCTCTTTATTTTCCCATCTTTGTTTTCTCACGTTCTTCTCTACGATTCTGATTTGATTCTCCACATTCTTATCGTTGCTACTTCCATCTCCCTTCATTATGGTCTGATATTCTGCTACCAGAGTTTTGGTATTTTTGCCTTTTCTTTTTTTTTTTTTTAACTCACCCAACTTTTTAAAAAAATTTTTTAATTTTAAAAATATACAAATTCACTATTTAAAAAAGTTAAAAACACATAGGCAAAAAGAGAAAAAAATAATTAAAACCACGTGGGACCTCAATCCCAAGAAATAAACAACTTTTAACATTTATATCTTTCCATAATTTTTATATAGATATGAAAACTACATACATATTCCTGTAGCTCACCCAATTTTGTTTTCACTCTATTCTGTTTTTCTTTTATTTTAGGATACTTTCCGTTGGGAATTTTTGCTCCTATTTAATAAACACTTTTCTTTTTCTTGGTTTATTTGAATATTCAATTTAAAATTTTTCTTTGGGGTTACAAGATTTCATTTTCAGAAACATGTTCTTCTTATATTTTCCTCTCCCTTTTACAATTTTATATGCTCAATATTTTCTTAATACTCTTCACCCAGCCTTGAATAAGGCAAGGTGTCTACAGGCCAGGGGCTTGCCAATAATTTGTGGATTTCCTTAGCTCTGCTACCTGTTTGTCTAAAGCTGGTTTTTCAGCTCCATTCTATAACTGGAATGATGGGGAAGATTTCCAACCCATTTTCTGGTTTCTGTAAGATACGTGGGTAACATGCCTCTATTTTTTCAAACTGGGAACCTTTCCATCTTCACTACATTCATAACATGTTCTTTCTAATCTCCAAAATGCACTCCTTCTACATATTTTTTGTATTTGCTTTCACTGCTTACTATTGACAGTCATCCTTCCAAAATCTTCCTCCAAAAGCCTTGACACTTTCTGCTTTGCTGGGTTCCTTGGGGATGGAATTAATTGATGGATGAGGAGAGAAAGATAACTGATTACCTGGTGAGGGTAGGGGTGTGTGTGTGTGGAATCAGTGCTTATGCATTAGAAGTGTACTTGTCTTGTTTTAATTTTATGGAAACCTGAATGTCTTCTTCAGAAGAATAATCTAAGATGGGAAAATTTTCTTCCAATCTTTGAAGCACACTTTGAACATGAATGAAATTATTTGCTGAGGACTGGGTAGATATTTTTTTGAACTTTTATTACAATATATTCCATTGAATTTAAAATTATTATGAGGGGCGCCTGGGTGGCTCAGTGGGTTAAGCCTCTGCCTTTGGCTCAGGTCATGATGTCAGTGTCCTGGGATCGAGCCCCACATCAGGCTCCCTGCTCAACAGGGAGCCTGCTTCCTCCTCTCTCTCTCTGCCTCCCTCTCTGCCTACTTGTGATCTCTCTCTCTCTCTCTGTCAAATAAATAAATAAAATCTTTAAAAAAATAAAATTATTATGAATCCTTTCAAAATTTAAGTCTTAATTTCAGGAAGGATGCATTTTTGCCTTGTTCATTGTCGTCATGGGCAGCAGGAGAATGGACATAGCTGAATTAGAAACTGCTCAAATGCCAGATGCCATTTTAAACTGGAAGGCACCCAGCAATTAGCATCTGCTCAGTGCTTGGAACATGGTAAATGACTTACATACAAATGAACCTTTGGGATATTACCCATTCATAATGTGGGCACCAAGTGTACTCTAAATCACCTAATTTCCCTCACATCAGTCCTCATTTTGGTTCTAAGTCAAAGGCTGCAGAATAACTAATTGTTTAAGAAAAAAAGATAAGACGAAGTGAAATCATTACTGTCATCACAGGTTTAAAGATGAGAAACGGATAGAGAAGGGAAAAAGTCTCCTCCATTCTACACATATAATTCTCACAATCACCTATGACTTGTGACTATGATACCATTTCTTAGTTGAGGAAAAAAAGTACAACAGCAAGTAACATGCCCTAGGTGACACAGCCACAAAGTGAGAACCAGGAGCTTTAATTCAGAACCAGATCTGGCTGGCTGAATTCAGAGGTCAATTTTCTACTGTTATGTACATCACCTACGCACAAGCTCAAGACATACTGGAAGGGTCTCTCTCAAATGTATTTCTGGTGACCTCATGCATATGGTACAAGGAAGTCCCGTCTTTGGGTCTTTAATGTCTAATGGAGAGATTTATTCTTGCTTGTTACAGTCTCTTCTTCCCTGGCTTGCCATAAGCCCAAAAGAGAAAGAGAGGCTGGAGGCTAAACAAGTAAAACTCTCCATTGCACTTGACCCTTCTCCTCTCCTCTATTGTCCAGTCCCAATCTTTGGACCAAGCATAGGCTAATTATCAAATACTTAAAAAGAATGACTGTTCAGGCACCTGGGTGGCTCAGTGGGTTAAAGCCTCAGGTCATGATCTCAGGGTCCTGGGATTGAGGCCCAAATCTGGCTCCCTGCTCAGTAGGGAGCCTGCTTTCTCCTCTCTCTCTGCCTGTCTCTCTGCCTACTTGTGATCTCTCTCTGTCTCTGTCAAATAAATAAATAAAATCTTAAAAAAAAAGATTGACTGTTCTTCATACATAAAAACAAATTCACCTAAATTTCATGAATATTATGGATTTTCTTGCAGTGGATACAATGTTTTCTGCATTGCTTCTTCCATTATACCACACTTCTAGCCCTTGGGGATCGTTATTGTTTGATATGTGGGCATGGAGAAAGGGCATGGATATAGAGAGGTCTGGAGATACAATCCTTTTTTAGGAAAAGAGCAAATGCAACTGACTTACAACTCTGCAGAGGAAAGGAAAGTAAATGTTGCTTAAAATTACAATGATCAGTGTCTTCACCCAAAACATCAAATCTGGACTGGAGCTGATCTACCCTCTCTTTAGAATAGACTGGGAGGTAGGAAGTGGGGCATCTTTCATGTACATTGACCTGCCAAATTGTCTGCCACCAGCACTGTATAGGCTGTCCTCTAAAATCTAAAGAGAGATGAGATATTTCCATGAATATCTTTTATGATCAGTGATCTTATATAAATCTTACCAAAAGTGGGTTTTAAAGAACATGCCATCATCATCTCTTGGTGGTATGTGAGCAATAAATAGGTATAGACCATGGGGTATCTCTGGCAATACTAATATAAATAATTAAAATTCCTTCTCCTACTTCCCACACCTTCTTCTTTTCTCTCCTTCCCGTCTTGCTGTGCTTCAAACATTCTTGCTGTGCTAGGAGGTTCCTGTAAAAGTGCTTCACCTGTATTCTCAAAGATCATTTTACAGCAGGGACAAATAAAGATTAAAACCATTTCTGGAGATCAATGACTAATTCTTATTGAACAATCATAGGATATCCTTCAGGAGTAAGAAAGAGCTTCTTCTTGTGTTTTTAAATAAATAGCTAGTATATCATCCATTGTCCTTGGGCATTGTCCTACAAAAGATGTTTCCAAGAATTTCACCTTTACTAGCTGTGTCTACATAGCATCAAGGAATTAGATGGAGGAAAAGAAAAACAACAAACAACAAGCAAAAAAATAAACAAAAAGAAATCAATCATCTGGGTACTGGTTCCATGTACACTAAGTAAATGGATGTTTGATTTTTTTATTTTTTAATCTGGATGTTAGATGTTCACATCTGATTTATTGTTTTACACCCCAAAGCACCTAGCACTCTATCTTGCACCTGGCAGATACCCAATAAATATTTATTGAATGAATAAATGCATGAATGAAGATAATGCATGGATGTGGGTAACTGATGACATTATATGGAAAGGACTTGAAGATATAAAGCCTTGAGACTCTCCTTTTTCATTGACAGTGATAGAATTTAAAGAAAGTGGAACTTCTCTGGGTTTTTCTCATTAGGATTTTATGAATTCCCTAATGCAATATTCTTGATCGTTGTGTGCTAGACAAATGTAGCAGATGAGGGACAGTCCTTTAGCTCAGATGACACTCAAGTTAGAGTTGTAAGACTTAAACTAGAGTCTGTGAGTAGTTCATCCATATGTCTAAATTTACAACTGGTTACATAAAACTAAGAAGTCAAAAGAAGAGCATATCCAGCATTATTGTGTGTAGGACTACAGGACAAAGGTCAAGAGGATAGCAAGAATGAGGAAGCAGATTTTAGTCAAATATAAGAAATGCTGGTCCTGTAACATGAGCTTCCACCTAGGAATGAAAGGAATGAAATATAAAGTACCTAGAGTAGAGATTTGACATATAAGAATATTATATAAGCATTTCTTCAATAGGACAAAAGCTGGAATACCTAAAATATGGAGTAGATGACTCCTGTGTTTTCTAAAAGTTTTGACGTATGGCCTATATGACAGCTGGGTTATTTTGGATGAAAGTCACAAACGGGCTCTAGGATTTGGGGGCCAGAAGAATATTTTTCTGAAAGGCTAATTCAGGAAAGTGGATGAATAAGAGTGAAGAGAGACCAAAAATTTGGTTTGGAATGGGATTCAGGAAGATCCAGAGTCTCCAGTTACCATCTCTGGAATGAATGAGAACTCCAGCTATTTTCAGTCTTTTCACCATGCTAACTCATATTCAAATTACAGAAGGAGAGCATATGATGCACCTCATCTCTTGGGGCATGTACTCAGCCTTTTGACTAGTTTACTTGATTAACTGGAAAACCAGACTGTGACTACTCAGGAGGTAATTCTCAAGAGGAAATAAAGGTATAATTTCCAAAAGGAAGTGTAATGGATACTGGGTAAGCAAACAAACATCAAAGGCCCACTGTTTCTTCTAAGCCTCTTCCAGCTGTATGGTTCTGTGGAGCTCTGGTAATATAACATCATGAACTCTGGTTGGATGGGGTGCATGACCCCTTGACTCACTCCACCAGCATTTTGTCCACAGACAGGACCGTTGCCTAATAATCCTTTCTAATGATGACAGGAAAGACTGAATGCACAACTGGATATGTGCACCTTCTCTTCCCAATGTGCATGTAGTCACTATGGATAGAACAAAGTCATAGGCTAGGGAAGCATTGAATAAGGAACAGGAAAGCCTACTTAGGGAAAGCCAGGTAGGAGGCAACCATGGCTAGAATCTTCCGGGGTGCTGTGTAACCAGGCTCATAGAAATCCCAGAAGTGGGGAAATGGACATGATATTTACAAGAACACCTTGTTTGTGCTCATGATAGTTATAAGTCCACCCTGTTTGTTCTAAATATAGACATGATATTCACAAATCCACCATGATATTGACAAGAAATTTACCAAGTTCTCTGGTCAGTTCCTATAAAAGACCCAACCATAATGGTCCTCAGTGGCAACCCAATAGGGACCCTTCTCACTCTAGAAAACTCCTTTTTTTCCTTTTTATTCTCACTTTAACTTAATAAATTTTCACTTCACTTCACCCTTTTGGTCTGAGGTTCATTCTTCAACCCTGCAATCCTGCAACAGGGCCCTGTGGCCAGACATCTTGACTGAATACTGTGTTAGCCACACACACGTTGTCACTTTATGCAAGTTACTGAACCCATATTCATGTCTCAGTTTATTTCATTGTCCTACCTCATAGTTTTATCATATGTGTAGGTTAAGTTATATTACACACGTAATCAGACTGGCGCCTATTCAGCCATCACAGTAGAGGACTGTAGATGACATTTTGGTTATTATTAATATTACAGCTACCAATAATGTCACCATTGTTACCTTACTGAGTAAGATCCATTTCAGACACCTGTAGCTAGTCCAAGTCACATATGCAAAGATGCAAAGATCCAACCTGTTCTACCAGACATCTTTCTTCAGGAAGAGAGGAAAATTACCTAAGATATAAGCAAAACACTATTGGAGAAGTGGTGGGAGAGAGCTCAAATCCTGCCATTCTTTATGCTCAGAACACCTTGGAAATGGCTCTACTGCCCTGTGCAAAACAGAAACTCTTATATTTTCAAGAATAATCATGCTTAAAGTTAAACAGAACAAATGAAAAGCAAATAATAACAACAAAAACCTTGTTTTCTCTTTCCATCCAGGATGTAGCCTTTTAAAAGACTTGTTTTTTTTTTCCAATAAAATAAAAGGAAATCAGAGAGGGAGATGAACCACAAGAGACTCTTAACTATGCGAAACAGAGTGAGGTTTGCTGGAGGGAAGGTTGGTGGAGGGATAAGGTAACTGGGTGATGGGCATTAAGGAGGGCACGTGATGAAATGAGCACTGGGTGTGATAAGCAACTGATGAATCACTAAACTCTACCTCTGAAACTAACAACAAAAAAGTAAGTCTTCTAATCTATTTTAAAAAAAGACTTTTTTCCCTTACTATTATAAAAATACTATCCATAATCTATCCAAACAGAGAAAACATTACTGGATTGTGCTAGCTAACCAGTACATTAGCCAATTACTGTTGGCATTTCCAGTAGCACCGTCTATGTACATAAATCTCTATAGAAACAGATTTGTATGGAATGTAACTGAAATGCTTTTGGAAATGAAATTTCCACAATTTCATCAGGGTATAATTTTCAGTGGGCTAGCTCTGGATACCCCGTTAAGTAGAAAACCACTTAGGACATAGATCCCCTTTCAGCTACAAAGTAATCTAGAGAGAACCCAATCCCTTGGGAACATCATGGTTGAAGTGAGCCACAATGATCCTTCACCCTATAAAACTTAAGGTATTTCCACTGACTTAATTCATAGAATGCTGTGCTATAGGGGTATCAGTTCTACATCCTTCCTTCAGTGACCCTTATCTAATTGGGGCTTTAATAAGATCTCAAAGTGTTTCAGTTTTATAGGAGTTATTGGACTATTTGGTTCCAACGCTACTGACATAACCATGTGCATTACATGTGGCCATTCTTCCATTCAGTACTCTCAGAAACACTATGGGGAGGAAGTAGCAAACCCACTTCACAGATGAAGAAACTGGAGATCAAATAGATGACAAGATTTGCCCCAGTTCACACAACCTCTAAGTGGCGCAGTAGAACAAGATTCTACATTTTGACATTAAAATCTTTTCTTTACTCCTTACAGTTCTTGTTTCATTGTTTTGAGACTGAGGTTGCCACTTGCCAATTTTTTTTTTAAAGATTTTATTTATTTATTTGACACAGAGAGAGAGATTACAAGTAGGCAGAGAGGCAGGCAGATAGACAGAGAGGAGGAAGCAGGCTCCCCGCTGAGCAGAGAGCCCGATGCGGGCCTCGATCCCAGGACGCTGAGATCATGACCTGAGCCGAAAGCAGAGGCTTTAACCCACTGAGCCACCCAGGCGCCCATCCACTTGCCTTTTTCTAAAAAAAATGCTTTGGGTCCTGAAGTTGGGTTTCCAGGTTGTTGATCCCAGTGACTTCTGCTTAAAATAAGGCAGCCATTGAGATGGCTTTTTAGGAAACCAAACAGATAAGGTGGACAAGGCTCAAAGAGAAAACAAAAACAACACATTTATCTGGGCTTCTTGCCCATTCTCTGAATCATTCAGAGGGGATCATGAGGAAGAGTAAGAACACATTTCACTGTTAATGGATTTTAACTCTCTTTTAATTCAATAGCAAATGGAAGCATCTATTGTTTTTGCAGATCTAACATCCCATTATTCCTCTGAAGTACCATTGGCAAACTGTTTTTATCAATGTTGGCATGGGTACAAGTCTAGTAAAATGCAGAATATTTTAATACAATTTACATTTTTTCCCCAATTATCATTTAATTCACCTGATACTGGCCACATGGCAAACTTGTCCACATTCCAAACATCAGTTCTCTGGTATTTTTTTTTATTTTAGCAATATCATTTAATATAATTTACTTAATTAAAAAATAATATATGTACACTGAAGCACATTTAGAAAATATGCTAATTTATAAATTAATAAAATAAAGATCGCTGTGGTCCAACGATCCAGAAACAAAGACAATTTACAATGTATGATGTGTGATTTTTTTTTCACTATGCATATACACATATTTTTTAACAAAGCTAAGAAATTTTCTATGTAAATTTATAATCTACATTTTAAACTTAATGACATGTTATAAATACTTATTTAATTCATTAGTGTCTCCTAAGACTTTATTTTTAAAAGCTGATTATTTGGCTTCATAATTTAAAGAACTAATTTTTTCTTGTTGGATGTTAGTTTTTGTCTCATTTCTTAACTTTTATAATAACACTCTTAACATATCATTGTACACAAATTTTTGTACACAGCTGTTTCTGTGAGGCATATTTTTGACTGAAAATTCAGAAAATCTAACTACTAGTTTCTTAAATGATAGAGACATTTTCCTAACGTAACAAGACATCTGGAGGTAGAAAACCATGGCTGGAGCACTGGCTAAATGACACTAAAGAATGACCCAAGCTCTTTCTATCTCTTTATGCTCCTGGTCTGAGTATTTGCTTTTCATTTCTATGCTTTTGGAGCTTATTGTTGCAATATGGCTACCATAGCTCAGGCATATGAACTCAACGAAGTAGTGGGGAGGGAATGATATTGGCCATATTCCAACAGTGGGATATCCATATATCCACCCTAGATGCAAAGAACTCTGGGAAAGTGACTATTTAGTTTTCCTAATCTCCATATAAAATGACGTCAAGAGAGAAAGGAGTTGGTAGTAGGTGTTAAGTTGGTCAACCAATGTCTGCCATAGCCTATGCTATAAAATGAGTATTTTCTCCCCATAGGAAAAACCCCTAGAAGGGATAACTTAGAATTTCACTTTTTTTCTGATGTAAAAGAAATATGTTAATTGCAGAAAATTAGAAAAAAAAACTAAGAAAATCATAAAAATGAAAATAAAATATTTTATAACCTCACCAAGCAGACATAACCAGCCAATAACTAGACTGTGCATCTAGTCTTTATCCTATACTAGCACAGACAAGTCTATATGGAAGTAGGGATTAAGGGTTACTGAAATAGATATGATTACTAGTCCTAAGAATCCAGATGAATGGCTTTCAAGTTCAGTTCAAGCAAGAGTTTCTAGTTTTGTATTTGATAAAACTATATCTACTCCAACAAGTTCATTGACTTTCATGGAGGACAAGTACTAAAACAAATAGATATATATAACACTATATTTAACAATACAGTCATACACAAAGTATTAAAATAGTACTGAGCCAAAGTAGTTCTTTTGGGGAGCAGGGAATGGTTCAAGAAAAGCTGCTCAGAAAAGATGATTCCAGAATAAATTTTAAAGCTTAATTGAATTTTTCATGGAGACAATGGCAGGTTGCGGGGATAGAAATGAGTATTCAAGATTCAGAAAACAGCATGCAGAAAGCATAGAGGAGTAAAACCAAGGAGTGTATATTTAAAATTACATGTAGATGAGGGCTTAACATACAAAGTTTGAGAGATGTCTATTTAATAGAAGTAGATAATTCTGGAAAGAGAAATAAGACTCTAAAAAGCTGAGCGGTTCATGCTACGGAAGGGCCGCTTTGTTTTGCTCAGGTGTTAATAGAGAGTCCTGGGGTGGGAGCTGAAGCCAGAGGGTGTCTGGATCACATTACCTGTTAGAAAGATCACCCTATCAGCAATATCTCCTCTAGATACACAAAAGATCACTTGAGTCCATTGCAACAGTGGGTTCTCACGCCTCCAGAAACCTCTCTGAGAACACAGCCCTGAGGAACTTCTGGTATGCTCTAAAGGAAATTTCCATGACCTGAGAGTCCTGAGGATAATCATCATCAACCTCCTCCTCCTCCTATCAGTTACTGTAATATCTCAAACAACTTCCATGTTTCTGTCACCAGAACTAGGAGCTTTATGTATGGTATATCATAAGAATTCCAAGCAGCTGCTTTTAAAACTATATTCTTGGATGCCAGTGCTCTGGATAATTGCTTCAGTCATGCCATGAGGGCTGAGCACGTCAGGCTCAGTTCCTGCTCCGCCCCCACATGTAACTTTAAAGGAACAGTTGTACATTCATTTATTTTACATCATCACAGGATAAGGAGTTTCTCTACCTCCACCTCCTACCTGGGTTCTAAAACCTTCCTACTTTCTTTGTTGGACAGGCATATAGTAAATTAGGAAAAAAGAAGGAGGTCTTTTATGCTATAATGCAAAGCATAGCAAAGAAATGGAAACTGTTTTAGTTTAATAATACCAAAGATCATGGGGGAGGGGGAATGCTGGAATCAATTGAGTTCGAACTGGCTTATGGATGGTTTGACTTTGCAAAGGAATATTCTCTTCACCCTTATTTTCCACCTATCTACAACCCAAACCTTCTCAGGGAAAGATTCCTGAGTCTAAGAAGCCAGGTAATATGGCGGAGCATCTGGGAGAAGGTAAGGATAGAAGAGAGTTTTAGGAGTCAAAGGCATGGCAAGGGAGGAGTTGAAAGGAAGGGGGGCTCAAGAGAGAGGAGCAGTCAGTTAAAGCTAAAGGCTTTAGCATGTCAATTAAAGCTAAAGTCTCTCCATGTTCTCCTAGGAGCTGGCAGTCTGTTTAGAATAGAGTAGAGAACCATTTCCCATTCTCCAAGAATTCCTTGACTCAGTGTGGGTTATTATAATAGGGAAAATAAGCCTGAAAAACGGAAGGACTACATGGGTCCTGGCTGCAGGCTCTGAGAGACTAATGAACACTTCTGTTTCTCAGTTTTCTCATCTATAAGATGAAGATAAAAATACTACATAGTCCTTACCTTGATGAAAGAAATAAAGAAGATCGGGTGCCTGGGTGGCTCAGTGGGTTAAAGCCTCTGCCTTCGGCTCAGGTCATGATCTCAGGGTCCTGGGATCGAGTCCCGCATTGGGCTCTCTGCTCAGCAGGGAGCCTGCTTCCTCCTTTCTCTCTGCTTACCTCTCAGCCTACTTGTGATCTCTCTCCCTCTGTGAAATAAATAAATAAAATCTTTAAAAAAATAAAGAAGATAAAATATGTTAGGAGCTTAGGTTGGTGCTTTGGGGTCAGCAGACTCTCTGTAAAGGGCCAGATAGTAAATATTTTCAGTTTTGCAGAGCATATTGTCTTTGTCACAGCTACTCAACCTTGCTCATACAGTGAGGGAGGCAGCCATAGATACATGTAAACAAATGTGTGTAGTTGTGTTCCAATAAAACTTTATTTACAAAAACAGATGGTGGGCCAGATTTGGCCTGCAGCTGTAGTCTGTGGGCCCATAGCTTAGAACATTCATGGACATACTGTAAATGATTCATAAATATTAACTATTATTGTCATTTTTTATTAATTGATCACCATGTCTTACCAGATTTTGTTTGACAATTAGCCAATAGTAAAAACTTCTACAATAATGTCCTATAGCAATTTTCCAAAGTCAAGGACATAATAAACAGATTATTTTATGTTGGACCTTGCTATAAAATATATTTTTACAAACAAGTCTTGCTTTAAAAAACAAGTCTTGGGTTAAAACTAATAGACTAGATTTGACCAATCTTCCTTCAAATGCCACAAATGCTTATAATCCCAAATGCTCACAACTCCTTTCCATGAAGATTTAGGTTTCAAGACTTCTTGGTAGGATACAGGTTTTGCATGGCTTGTCCATGGGTAAGTGCCAGTTTTTAACAAGACTGGTCCTCCTCGGCACCATCCTTACTGATATCACTGTTACTATCATCCAGAAAATTCTCATTTCTCAAGAAGAACACCCAAGTTCCAGGAGCTGGTTCTGCCAGTGTCTCGGCATCTTTCCAGTGGGCCCATCTGTTTGCACTGCTCAGTCAAGGCCTAAAGGCTCAGAACATATGGTGGGACTTCTTATCTTGGAGAGTTGAAGCTGACAAATACTTGAGAACATGCATTTGGTGTGGGAGGTATGTTGGCTCAAAGAAACCTGGTCTATTTGTAAGCCTGAAGCTCCTGGGGAAATTACCTGAAGTCCTTAAGGGGAAGGAGAACCTTTCCATTTTCAGAGAAATAACTGGAAATTATTTAATATTAGTATGATATTATTCCATCTGTACAAATACACAAAGTTAGTCTCAGAAAGTTTGAAGGACATGCCCCATTTGAAACTGGGATAAAGTGGCAAACACTGAACTAGTTTGCTAGTATTCTCTGCAACAGGGTTCTTTACATTTACTTAATCAGAATAGCCCTTTTTCCAACCACTCCAAATAAGTAGAATTTTACTGTACATTGGAACATTAAATGGCCTGGGAATTGATGCTGTAAGAATGAATCAGGGCATAAATACAGCTGGACAAAATATGCTGGAAAAATCCTGGAGATGGGTGCAAAGTAGGCAAATGGTTTATATCCGAACATGTACAAAAGGACACATTTTTATCAGCTTGTTGGGCTCATCTGCAGTCCTTTCAAGAACTATTTACCCTTGAGGGTGCCTGGGTGGCTCAGTGGGTTAAAGCCTCTGCCTTTGGCTCAGGTCATGATCTCAGGGTCTTGCTTCCTCCTCTCTCTCTGCCTCTCTGCCTCCTGCCTCTCTGCCTACTTGTGATCTGATCTCTCTCTGTGTGTGTCAAATAAATAAATAAAATCTTTAAAAAAAGAACTATTTACCCTTGAGAATGAATCAACAAACAAGGCAGCCATGGTCCCTGCTTTCCTGCAGCTTACAGTCTAGTGGGAGGTTATTAAGTAAGTCCATTAGGACCTCAGGATGGAGGGAACAACATTGTCAAAGGGTTTACTGAAGAGAGTTTAATGAAGTGTCTACTGAATTATGAGCAAAATCAAAGGAACAGGATGGAACAGGGAAGCACCTTAGGACTTACAGTAGTGGGGAGCTGATATCACCGCTAGGACTGAAGAGGCAAGAGGAGGGAACAGTGTCATCAGAGCCTGGCAAGAAAATGAAACCTCAGAAGAGGGCCACCTATCATGATCTGTGGCTGCAGAGGTGCACAGCCGGAGACAGAAGAACCACAGCAAGGCTGAGGGAGAAGTTGTGGGAAATAGATTTTTCTTCTCTCTCCAAACTCCTATCCATGAACCCTCAGTAACCAGATAGCAACAGAATCTGTAGCCTGAAAGTCAGCTTTCTGAGGCACTCTGTGGCAAATACAATTTCGGGTGTGGGAATATTGACAATTAAGAATAACCAGCTTACTTGTGGTAAAGTTCTAGTACCCATGAAGGATATATAGTAGTTCTTCAATTCATGATTATTTAAAATAAATGGCATAATGGAAATAAATGGGCTTTAGAATCATCTCAACATGGACTAGAACCCCATCTCTGTCACTTCAGAGCTGTGAGTATTGGACAATTTCCTTAATCTCTTTGTTCCAATATCCATACCTGTAAGATGGAAATAATACTGTCGTCTTTACAGGGTCTTTATAAAAAAATAAAAGAAAGATTTTTTTAAACACTTGTTATAAGAAACTTTCAAACAATATTATGTTCTTCCCTTCTTTTTTTATATACCATTGCATCCTTATTACTGTGATAATTCCAGGAATTTATAGCCCAGCAAGCATAAAATTCAATGTTGGACATAACTGGCAAATATTTTAACAAACTTAAAAGTGTTAAAAACAATCTTTCAAAATGATGGCAAAAGTAAAATAATGCTGGTCTTAAAAGAGATTAAGGAAACCAACCTAAAGATTATAGTCATCTAAAATTCCACTCCTTAAAATAGCTTTTTGATTTTTTACATCAGAGCATTTTGGACAATCGTTTAAAAATGTTGTAAAAGTTGCCATCCCTGGGGTGATGAATGTGCTTTTAATCTCTCCTTACCCTGCTGCTCTCCTGCCGAGTTATTTGTCCAAAACCAGAATTGATTATATCACTTTCTTCACTTAAACATATTTCCCATGTGCCTATAGCACGAAGTTTAAACTCCTTAGCAGGACATCCAAAGGTTTTCCTAATCAAACTCCAAAGTAGAGCTCTAATCCAATCTCTGAGCGATGCACACTACAGATCAGCTTCACTGAACTATTCACACTTGGCAATACATTTTCCTACCTCTGTTCTTTATTGTTCCCTTTGCCCAAATCTCCCTCCTTGGCCAAGTGAAAACATTCATCTTTTGAATCTTGGCCTCAGTGTTGGTTCCTTGGAAAACAGGTCATTCTTTACCTCTGTTCCCATAGTGCTATATTATAATTCTTAATTCTGCCTTGTGTTATGATTTTTTTGTATCTCTGTCTCCCCAGGCAATTCAACTTAGACGCCTAAGTGCAGAGACTGTATATACCACATACAGTAAACACCATTTAATTAAATAATTATAGTTAGAGTAAGGGGTAAGGAAGAATTCATTATGGTGGTCTTCCAAAGGAAGGCTAATGTGCAGGGAATGTAGAGATACAACAGAGAACGAGACAGACAAAATTCTGGACTTGATAAACCTCATGGCTCACTGACGGAGACAAACAAGGAGTGAATAAATACAAAGTAATATATTTCAAAAAGTGATAAGTGTTGTGAAGACAAAGTTGGATGAAGATCTTAGTGTGATGGGGGTAACAATGTGAGAAGTAACTTTCAACAGAGTGGTCAGGGAGGCATCTCTGTGCAGGCGCTCTAAGATCTGAGATGCACATATTTTGAGGAATGAAGTCACATGGAGATGGTGCAGTTAGATTATGCCAAGAATTTCTCAACTAATTATTGAAACTGTCCATAAGATCATTTCGAAAGTCCTTCAAGTGGAGATCAGATTCAGGGAGCATAATTTTTTCTTCATAGTCCTTCAGTACCCATTACCTATTATTTCATTAGTTTTTGAACATTTTCCCTTACCACTTATTTAATTACTCACTAATTTCTGAAATGAGATTTGGTTTATGTTAACTTCTGGGTTATTTTTTCCATATGCACATTGAAAATTAGAATTTCCTTGCTTAATCATCTCTGTTCTCCCTTTCTTATAAAGTCTTATTGTAACATTTGTGGACCATCTACAAGTTTGATGGATGTCACTGAGAAGCAGAAGAGTGAAGAAGGTCACATATTGGCTCCAGAACATGTAGCATTTGAAGTGCATTCCCCTTAAATCTATTCAAGAAACACCTGTTGAATGTCTTCTATGGGCCAACTACTGTTCTACCTGCTGCATCAGTGAAACAAACACTCAAGTTTCCCTCCTCTCATGGAGCTTACATTCTTATAGGAGACAGACAATAAACATAAGCCATATATAAATTACATATGGATAAAAGTGATGAATGCTATAAAAAAAAGACAATGTTGAGCCAAGTGTGAAGAATTGGTTGGGGTTGCTGGTGCTATGGAGCCCTTTAGGTTTTACAGAGAGAACACTGTATAGTGAGAGATGCCCGTGTGGGGGGAGTGGAAAGAGCTAAAAGAACAGATGCAGAAGACAAGGAGAGATGGGCAACAGGAAGCAGATCCCGTAAAGACATTGGCTTGTGTTCAGAGCTAGGGTTAGTTTTCTATCAATCTGCTGTCTTTCAGTACTAGCCTGAAAATGCAATTCTGAAATGAACAGAGCTAGTGAGCTCCCTGATTGAGGTTACATACCACTTTGGAGTTGACCATGTGTTTTTTACATATATTCATTCATTTAACTCCTCAAATCCTCAAGTTAATATTATTCCAGTTTTAGTATTTTATTTGTTTGTTTGTTTGTTTTGAGAGAGAGAATGCATGTACATAAGCGAGGGGGGAGGGCCAAAGGGAGGGAGAGAGAGAATCCCAAGCAGGCTCCATCCACACTAAGACCCTGAGATCATGACCCAAGCCAAAATCAAGAGTCAGACGTTTAATTGACTGAGCCACCCAGGTGCCCCAATATTATTCCAGTTTTAAAATGAAGAAATGAAGCCCTAGAGAAATAACTATCTTGGTATCTCTGCTAAGGTATGGAAGATCAAGATGTAATTCATATCCAGGAACATCTTGTTGGAACAATATCTGCTACCTCCACCATTAGCTTCCTGTAACCAGCTACACTCTTGTCTTCCTGGGACTACCTCATCTGCCATTGAACTGACACACTTTCATCCACTCTTGCCTTACTGCAGCAGTAGCCAATCTGACCAGGTAACATCCTTATTTCAGTGAGTTCCCAATTATTGGTGTGGTCTGCAGGACCCTGAATGGATAGGTTGTGTCTCTCTGTCTCTCAACCTTGGCACATCCCAACCCTCCTTTCTGGGCTATAGCACTTTCTCTTTTGGTCTTGCTGCAGCTCCAATGCACGTGGTGTTCTCTCTGCAGGGAAAAAAGTCCCTCTCATGCCCCTAATTATTCTATTTTTCATATCTCAGCTCATCATTTCTTCATATTACCCCTTCCTTGTTTTCCTGGGACTTCAAAAACATTTGTTCAATGAAAGAGATGCTGGAATCTCAGTAAGTATTTGTTAGATGAATGGATACACAAATGAGTAAAAGTCTGGATGTAAACGCCACTCTTCTCACATGTTAGTATTTTATACAACCCCATGATTCATACAGAATCATAGAAGGGTAAGCCAGAAGGAACTTTTGCTAAACAGCAAGAATAGAGCTGTGCAGTTAGTTAATACATCATTTATTTTTATGACAAATATGCTAATTCAGGTACTCAACACATATTTGCTGAGTTGTTCATTAAGTTAAAATTGCAATTATGTTCTATTTAACCATAAAACCTATACTTGAATAGGAAATTTACAGCTAGCATTGTACTTTTACCTACTATAGCTCATTGAACCTTTGTAAAGGCCCTATGATGTCATGTTACTACAACATAGCCCTGACTGTCATTGGTTTAACTGTTTTATTAAGGTGCCAGTGATTTAGACAACACAAAACTTAGAGTAATTCATAATTTTGCTGAGACAAGTTCTTGAAACTTGCCTTTCAGTTGTTTAACTAGTTAGTAAACCTAATTAGCCATTTAACATACTCATGATATTGTGGCTTTGTTTTTCTTTGGATAAAGGAAATTTAAGCAAAATGCTGAAGAGAAAGTAGAACTATTTAAGAAATTGGTTCTTGGTTGGGTGCAAATGATTGGCTATAGAGACATTGTCCCATGTAAAGCTGAAAAAGCTCATTTAAAAAGCTGATTTACCTGCCTCATCACCATCCCAGGAAAGTGCCAGGCTCATAAAAAAAAACATATTCAGCAACAAAGTAAGTAAGTTAATATTTTCCCTAAATTTTGTGTACAGGATATAAACTGCTTGTTTCTCTTTCTCTTCCATTCAGTTCTATCACATGTCACAGCTACTCCTGCACCTCATACTTTGGCCCCCTCTAATTGGGCATCTTCTCAGCCAGGTGCCTTTGCCACAGTCCTTCTCTCTTCCCATTTTGTCTGGGTTCTGTATCCAATGTCCGCAGTATGAGACTGTGAAGTTGTCAAGCACTTGGCAACTTGGAAAGCAGGAGGGGGTAAATATTTTATAAGCTCATCCAGAATTCTCCCTTAATGGACAGAGAGAGGGATAAACTGGGACATTTTCACCAAAATTCTGTTCTATTACTGATGAATTTTGAGCTATAGAAAACTGAGTCCTTTACTGGTGAATGCTAAGTGTTTATAAGGAATAGTCCCAGTGCAGAGAGGAAGAAACTGACGCTCAGAAAAGGTGTGTAAATATGACACTGTTTTCTGATAATGTCAATGACAATTTTGTTACCTTTTCATAGTATAGTAGAAAGAGAATTATCTCAATTAACTTGTCCTTTGATTCTACTTGTTTTTGACCTTGAACTTGCTTGAGATCCAAGCTCTGCTTCTATATGTTGTCCCCCATTTTGCACACAAACGCTCTCTCTTAGTGGACCCAAGGGCTAGCTGGTTTTCATCTTTGCTGCTACCGGATCAGTAATGTCAGTTCATCTGTGGATGTCCCAGCTCCATGACCAAGAAGGGGCAGTGCTGTATGTCCAAGATTCAAAGGTAGGAGAATGTAAAACTGGAGCTTGAACTTGGTCCCAAGCACTGTCAGAACAGCCTGGGAGGCTATTTCATGAACTTTCAGACAAAACAAAATTGTGGGGTGAGTCAATTCGATCTCCGCTTTTTTGTTTTTTTCTTTCTCTTTCATCATATACTTGTGCACCTTTTTATTTTGTCTCGACATTAAACTTAATACTCCCAGCCATTTGTATAGCATAGCTTCTCTTACTCTGTCCCAAATTATGCCACCTGCTGAGAGACTCAACTCTTCCTCTCAAAGTTCTTCTATGTTCTTCTCACACAAGTGTGGGAAGACAGCACGGAGTGTCGACTTTGGAATTAGGGAGCCCACAGTTTCATTTCCAGCTCCGCCGTGTGCTGGCACTTGAGGAATAAGCCTCACTTGATGTTCATGTCCATCAGGTAATAGATGTCTGGTTCGCTACCACTTCATCCCTGTGATTTCACGGCAATTTCACATGCTGATCTCCATCAGGTGTTAATTCATTTCCAAGACTTAACACAGTTTACCTTCGAATCGAAAGTCTCTAGAAAGCTCCAACACAGAGGACTCCACCTTAGTCAGTTATCCAATAGACCTTTCTAAGATGACAGAAATGCTCTCTGTCGGCATGCCTGGTACTTAGCCACTGGCCACATGTCGCTATTGAGCATTTGCCATGTGGCTGGTACAAGTAAGAAACTGAATCTTTACATTTATGTTAATGTTAATTATTATGTTTTAAAGATTTTATTTATTTATTTATTTCACAGAGGGAGAGAAATCACAAGGAGGCAGAGAGGCAGGCAGAGAGAGGGGGGAAGCAGGCTCCCTGCTGAGCAGAGAGCCCGATGCGGCCTCGATCCCAGGACCCTGAGATCATGACCTGAGCCAAAGCAGAGGCTTTAACCCACTGAGCCACCCAGGCGCCCAATGTTAATTATTTTAAATTTAAATGTAAATGGCCACATATGGATTGGGCTACAGTACTGAATAGCACAGTCTTAGATGATAAAATTTCAGACATTAAGAGGGTTATAGGATAAATATTTATCGAATGGGCAACTTTCCAGTCCCCCTCAACTCTTAGAAGTTGTACCCACTCGGTCTGTTCTTCAGTTCAATACTATACGACTATTAAACTCCAAAGTTGCTTATGTTTAAGTATACATAGGTTATTATTGCTACCAACTTTTAAAAATATGTCTTTATTATTTTCCAATTATCCAGATTGTTTTTTTTATTTTCCTTTATTCAAGACAGATGCTAAAATAAATTCGGGAGAGAAGCCAGTTTAGAGTCATCATTAATTTCATTTAGTAGATTGTCTCCTCAGTCCCTACTGCTGCTTCTTTGTTTTTCTTATAAATGCATTTTCATTCTTTTAACTCTCTTGGGGTAGGTTTAACTTGCTATTGATGGTCTGATCTCAGCCCTTTATTAAGTCAGAATCCTGCAGTTTGGAAGTTTTCCCTGGTGGAACATTTCCTTCGAATAAAGGATGTATTCCCTATATTTCTTCTGCTTGGATGGGGCATCATTTAATAAATTACTGTTGAAAATTTATATATAGAAGTCTGAATAAAAGCTGGAATGAAATAACTCAACTTTTATTAAATTTTCTCTATACACATTTTATCAGGGTCACACATGATTTGCCTTCTAAGATAGTGAGTTCCTTATCACTGGAATTATCTAAGCAAAGGTGCGAGGTCAAGTTTCAGGTATTCTAAAGATAAGCATCTTGACTCTAAGGTCTTGGCCCTTAAATGGGTTTGACATTGTGATGACAGAATGTCTAGAGTCTTGCCTCCATTTCTTAGACCTTGTCCAGATATAAGAATCTCTCATATTGTGATGCTTCTGGTTTCATTTCTGGGTTGTCTTTTTTTTTACTACCTCTCTGCTGCATTTTTTCCTGGATTTCTTTCAAGAGGCTGTCTTTCTCTACCAATTGCTTGAATGGTTGGTTCCCCCAAATCCTCTCCTCAGCTCCTCAGCCTTCTCTCCATTTCTGTCTCTATATGCTCTTTGTGAGATGACATCTACCACCATGGTTCCCCATGCCCTAGAGGCACTGGTGACTACTAGATATATTCTTATTTTTTTTTGTATTAACATATAACGCATTATTTGTTTCAGGGGTACAGGTCTGTGAATCATCAGTCTTACACAATTCACAGCACTCACCATAGCACATACCCTCCCCAGTGTCCATCACCCAGCCACCCTATCCCTACCCTCCCACCCCCCAGTAACCCTCAGTTCATTTCTTGAGATTAAGAGTCTCTTATGGTTTTTCTCCCTCCCCAGTCCCATCCTGTTTCATTTTTCCTCCCTTCCCCCCACGACCCCCCACCCCGCCTCTCAAATTCCTAAGCAAAGTTCCTCATGCACACATAAAATTGCCTACTTGGAGATCTCCACCTGGCTGTCCAACAAGCACTTCACACACAATGTATCAACAGTTCAACTCAGTGTCATCCTCAAACCACCCAAAATATCTATTCCTCCTACATTTCCAATTTAGGTGGTACTATCATGTGACCAGGTCCCTAAACTAAGAACCTGGGAATCATTTTTGACTTTCCTCCTTTGGATCCCTCTCCCATCTGAAAGGTCACCAAATCCTGTCCATTCTACTGCCATTCATTCATGTATTCATTCAGTAAATATTTATTACTTGCATGCCATATATCTTGCTGGATGCTGTAAGTGGAGAATAAATAAAATAGGCACAGTCAGTGCCCAAATGAAGCTTAGAGTACATTACTGAGAGATACAATTAAAATGAAACAAAAAACCACATAAACAGAAGTAATTTGCAATCCACACCCCGTAGTGTGTGGGCTAGAACTGATCCAGCCCTCTCATGCATCCTTGTCCTCAGAAAAATTCCAAAAAGTGGCCCTGAATTCTTATTTGTACATAAAAAGAACATAGACACCAATACTCTGGAATTCTTTCCAAACAGATGACTGCTTGTCTATGCAAATTGCTTGGAGTCTGCATCATTTGTGCACTGAAGAGTCTCTTTCTTGAAGATTCATATTACTTGTACAGTTCATTTAGTCTAACCCCTAACTTCACACAAGATTCACTTTTACAATGGCATGACCTGCTTTTGAGCCACCAAGCAATGGGCAAGCTCACACCTCACTGAATATTTAATAACTTGGCCTATTAGAAAGTTTTCCCTGAAATTCCTCTCCACTGCTTTTGTTCTGGAGTTACATAACACAGCAGATATTTCTTCTTTGATTGCCTCTCAGATACTAGAAGATAATTATCTGAAACTTATATTCTACACACCAACTTTTCTCACTTCTTTCACCTGTTCCTCATGGAAATGATGCCGTCCCCAGATTTTGCACTGGCCAAATCCTAATGGCACTCTAGTTTTCAAGTGTCCAGGTTTGAATGTGGTATCCAGAACTGGACACAAAGCTCCAGATGTGATATCCTTGTGATTACAATGTCGATGATGACAAAAATCATAAATAACACTACATATTATTGGCTTCCTATGTACCAGACATGGAAAGAACTTAATTATCTCACTGATACTCACAGTAATTTTATAGGCTGCATATGCTTACTATCTCCACTTTTGTTGACCTGGAAAGTGACATGACCTAATTGGTAGCAAATGGCTTGTAAGGGGCAGAGGCCAATGCTTGTACCTATCGTTCATAAGCAAAATTTCTTTACCTCTTTGTGCCTCTGTAATTTCAACTTGTATTTTATGAGAAATCTTAATCTATAATCTTAGAGTAGTGATAATAGTTGCCTCATAGAGTTGTCATAAGAATAAAATGAGGTAATATTGAACATAATATGACTAACATGAATTTAAAAATGTGAGACTTGGGAGACCTGGGTGGCTCAGTGGGTTAAGCCTCTGCCTTTGGCTCAGATCATGATCCCAGGGTCCTGGAATTGAGTCCCACATTGGACTCCTTGCTTGGCAGGGAGCCTGCTTCTCCCTCGCTCCCTCTGCCTCTACCTGCCACTCTGCCTGCTTGTGCTCTCTCTCTCTCTGACAAATAAATAAATAAAATCTTTAAAAATAATGTGAAACTTTTTTTTTTTTTTTAGAGAGAGAGAGAAAGAGAGCAAGTAGGGGGAAGGGCAGAAGGAGAGAGAGAGAATCCCAAGCAAACCCCATGCTCAGCATGGAAGCGGACACGGGGCTTGATCTCACAACCTTGAGATAATGACTTGAATGGAAACAAGAGTCATATGCTCAACTGACTGAGCCACCCAGGTGCCCCTAAAATTTGAACTTTTATTATTATTTCCATTACTGCACCACATGATACTTAATAGTCATTAATAAGTGATTTATAACTGAGACAATCCTAAGGAAATCAGAGATTTGTAGCTAATGACAACTTCCGCAGGAACTCAGAGGTTTCTGTCCTCTCAGAATGTTCCTATAATAGTCAGGATGAGATAGGCTAGGTGGCCCAAATCCTAGTTATTAATGTCTTAACACACAATGACAAAAAGCTTACTTCTCATTTATTCCACATTTTTAGCAGGGCTTTATGGGGGCTCTGCTCCTCTACTCTAGGTCCGAGAATGATGGGGACTCCAGGACCTTATAACTTGCCGCCACCCCATCTGGAATGTGTTGCCACTTTGATGACTGCGGTGGGGAATGTGAAAAATCCAAGAGTCAGTTTTCATGGGGTTCCTTGAACCCTGGAGGAGAGGAAAAGTGGCTACAAATAAAATTAAAATTGTTAGGTAACCATACAGAATGGTTTGCTCTGGGCAGTCCTAGTCTACAATCACTGTCCTGGCATTTAGTCCTCTCAAAAGTGCCCTGGTTTGGATGATAATCTAGAGTTACCCTGAGTAATGTCAACACCATCTTTCTACCTATTTTATGAGAAGTTATCTTCTGAGAAAGGTCTTCTTCTTCACTTACCCAAAAGTAGACCCCCCTCCTCTCTCTAGCCCACCACCCTCCCTACAGGCAACACAGCACATCTCACTACTTTGCTTGTTTGCTTATTGTCTATGGACCTCATTAAAATGTCGGCTCCCTCAGAACAGGGGTCTTGTGTGTCTTGTTCAGTGCTGTCCTCCCAGTTTCTAGCTCAGTAAATGTTTATTGAGTGCACGAAAGAATGTGCCTTTTTTCTCGCTGTAGCATTCATAATTGGGAAATGAACAATAAAGCTACATTAAACATTAAAACTACTCTTACCTGAAAGGAAAACTAAAAATATCTAGTAATAGCAAGTATTGATGAGAATATGGAGAAATGGACACTCTCATCCACTCCACTGCTGTTGAGAATATAACTTGGTAAAACTACTTGGAAAATAGCTTCACATTCCCTAGTAGAGCTGGTCATGATGTTCTCTCTCTACAACCCAGCAACTCCATTTACAAGTGTATAACTTAGGGAATGTGCCCACGATGCCAGAAGACGTGTCTCCAAACATTCTTATCAGGAAAAAAAAGAAAAGTTAATCTAAATGTCCATCCATAGGAAAATATATGAATAAACTATAGATATTCATAAATAGAATATTAGATGGCAGTGAAAATGAAGGAACTACAGTGATAAGAATGAATCTAAAACATCTAATGTTGAGAGATGAAATGTCCCAATCACTAGACCTTATCTCCCTAATGTCTCTAGGTACCAAGAGGTGGTGGGGGGAGGAAAAACAAAAACAAGAATCCTTTGGAAAAGCTGTCTATTATGTTTCCTTCTTGAAGAGCCACAGTCATAGTAGTTATTAAAGGATATAAGAAATTCTGCAATGTAAATTCAACTTTTTAAGATTACATATTCATGTTATGGATTAAGAGCAACAATAACAACCTGTGGCACACATCTTGGAAAAATATAATTAAATTTGTGATTTCCCATCTGGAAAAATTTTACAGCCTAAATATCATCTCCAAATTATATTAAGGTTTTGAGTAATCAGATTATTTTTCTAGCTCCTCAACAGATCTCACTATTGACCACAGTGAAGTTAAGTGCTCAAGTCAGAGCTCCCTGGTTTAGGAAATTACTTTGTGGGTATTTATAATATACACATACACTTATGTTATGTTTTACTTGGCCCTCAATATCGACAAGAAAAAGTCCAGAATAATTAACTGGAGGCCAGTAACAATCAGAATTCATTTATCTTAAGCACTTAAACTGGGGCAAGTTATTTACAGAATCACTGGAAAGGCTGGAGGAGCAAGTTCTAGGGTAGAACTGTAATGACTTCCGGAAAAATACCAGAGATTAGACCTGGTAAGGAGACCAACAGGGATTCAGGGAATGTCTATGTTAATCACTGGCTCATTCGTAGTCTGCCATTGGAAAGCAGCCACTCCAGCAGCTCCTCCAGAACCAACCCCTCACCTTTCAAGGATCTGTCAATGCTGCCAGGACTGGTAACTCCAAAGCCACACCTTGTCCAAAGGATCTGAACTTTGTGGACACCCTCACAGAGCTAGTGTCTGGACCTGGGACATTCAGTGATTGTCTACACATGAGCCCAAAGTCTCCATGTTCATAATGCTGGTAGACACTTCGGAAGGAGCCATAGTATTCCCACCTCACTTCTGCTTTCCTAATCTTTCACAAATCCATCAGACTGGCTAAACCTAGATCACATTCAAACCCTTGCTACAAAAGAAGGTAGAAAATAAGGTTTTGGTTTTTCAGTATCCATATCTGGACACACCAGAAAGCTGAGGAATGGGTGGTGAGCACCACATTACCATGCCCACCGTAAGGCTTTTTAGACTCAGGGCCAAAGAGAAAACAGATAGTGAGGCAAAGGGGAAAAGATTTTGTTTCCTGAAGCAGCTTAGCATGCCTTGGAGATCTGTTCATTATGAGACTTCTGATTTATTGGTTTGAAAAGATTCTCTGCAGTGATACTTCTTTTAATTTTTCCCATGTATGGTAACCATACCATGTGACTTTGATTTTGAGCTAATGCTTTTTGTTTTCTTGGTATGTCTCTACAACCATCAGAATCCCAATACAATAGGAATACTCTAGTCAGCATGTCTAAAATAACATTTTTCCCCCATGTTTGTTTGTCTTTTTCTTTGGGAAATTCTTATCTACTTCAAAGTCTCAAGATGAAGAATTGGTCACAGGGTCCAAGAAGAAAGAGAAAGGAGGCTAAAAATCAAATAAACACATTGTGAAGAGAATCAAGAAATGAAGAGCAAAAGAAAGAAAGAAAGAAAGAAAGAAAGAAAGAAAGAAAGAAAGAAAGAAAGAAAGAAAGAAAGAAAGAAAACTGAGAATTTAGTATCATTTTAGCAAACTTATCTAAGTTCTCAAGATTAATTTTACTGGGATGGCTGCCTTGAAGTGCAAAATGGATCAGCGTGGTTTGTGGCAACAATGCCTGCCACAAAAAAATCAAAACAGAACTAACCTCAAAATGTTTCCTTTAAAATTCATACATTTTTTAAAAAATTCCTGGATATGAAGCTGAGCAGGGAAAAAAATCAGTTGGGTTCTATTGAAGATTCTAAGTTTCAACATCCAAGTGTATCTGATTTAGTAGGTCTGTAGTGGGGCTCCAGAATATACAACTTTGGTAAGGACCTTACGTATAAGAAACCTTCTAAACAGAAGGGACCAATGTAGGTGACCCCTTCACCACATTTTGAGAAATACTATTTGGTTGTAAGAGAGAGAGTCACAGTCATTTTCTCCAGCTGGGGAAAGGGCTTTTATAGGGACTGGGAACCAAGAAAAGGCTGTCATTGCCTTGTCAACAAAGATCACAGGCTGGGTCTCACAGTGGAGTACAAAAAGTGATGTTCTCTTTAAAATGCAGGTACCTGGACTCTGTCTCAGAGCTGCTGAATCAGAATTTCTGAAGTCAGGATGGGAAATAGGCTGTAATTCAGGTTCCTTGCACAATTAGAATGCAACATAATATCTGAAAATCATTGTTGCACATAATGTAGAAGGCATGGTATTATTATTTTCCCCAGAACTCAAAATTCATTGAAGGAGGTTCATGAGCAATGATATATTTTAGTATGTGGTGTCCAGCAATGGCCTCCTAATAATTTATTTTTAAGTAAACTGACAATCATTGAATTAAAAAGTCAGAACTTCTTTCCATTTCTTGGTATAAACTTGGGAAAAATACAACCAATGCAGGAACCGCGATCTAAAGCAATACTCTATCCTCTTGGTAATCTCGAATCCAATCTCTGGAAAATTGTTAGAAGACATAGAGAGATAATCTCTGTAGGGTTGAACTTGTCAAATTATTGCAATGATGAAAGTTGGAAGTGACATTCTATTCCCACAGTTTTTGCAAATGAATCTGTTATTCTACTGTGTACTGACCTTATGAAAACATCCAATAGAGCAGATTGTCATCACCAGGGAAAATTTTCATGCTTAAAAACAAAATGTAGCATCTTTTACTTACTTGTATACCAGAGAAAAAGATCATTACAGCAAACACTTGCTGCTCTAGTTTTAAAACAAATTGAAAGGAAATACAGTTGTGTTTCAACATTGTATTGTTTACTATGCCTATTAAAAACCCCAGATGAAATTCTGAACTTTTATTCCAGTCATTTTGTTAAGATTATTTTGTTCTCCATCAAAACCATAAGTGTGTTGCAAAATCCATCTGCCTTCACTGAGCCTAAATGTAACTACATTAATCCAAGCTGATGGCTGCATGTGAATACAAAGCTGATGTCATTTATGAACAAACATCTCAGCATACTGTTTTAACAACTTATTCTCAGCTTGACAAACACAAACATTTATATTACAAGGTAATTTACATGTGAAATCTCATGCCAACAGCTGATAAGAGAAGATAGAATATTGAATTTTGGCACATAAATAAGCTTTTCCAAAACAACAAAGAGGATTCTAGTAATAGCTTTCATTTAGACAGCATACTTCACCCATTGGGAATTCTAACTAGCACACTTCACAAAAACATATTGGGTAAGTTTGTACTTTTTATAAATAAAAAATGATGAATGTGCCTCATATCCACACTGATTTTGTGTGATAGGTCACTTGAACCCAGGATTTTAATTGGCTTATGTTCCAATGCCTCAGTTTTAGGAACTTATGCATGGACGAATAACTTCACAGCAACTTATACTAGGGCTTAGGAGGATATAAAGAAGTCTGAATTTAAAATCAGAAAAATAAAAATGTAGGCATCTATAGTTACAGGACCACCAGGGGAGTATGGCTCTTTTGTAAATGACCAAATAGCCTTGTCCAAATCTAGAAAACTATTAATGTCCCTTTAAAAAAAAATAATGTGAGCATTTGGATCTCAGTGAATGGGGGTGTGCAGTTGTTAGAATTCTTAATAAAACCAACTATCAGAACTGTGAAACCCATACAAAGGAAAATTGTATTAGTAAAATATTTAACAAATGGCATCTAAGTCTTTTTTTTTTTTAAAGCATTTTTCGACAAGCAGTGAAGCCTAGTATGAAGTGCGAAGGTTTTGAAATGAATCCAAACTGGCTTCCAATCCAGTTTTGCCACTGGCACTGTAATTACAAACTATATGTTGTATGCCAGTGATCTCGTGTGGCCTTAGGAATGTATTTTATTTCTTTAAGCTACTGTTCTTTAAATCTATGAAGTAGGAATCAGAATAATAAATGTAATATCTATTTTGAAGGGCTGTGTTGTATTAATAATTAAATAAAATAATAAATGCATGCGTGATGCTTAGAACAATGTTTAGTACAGAGTAAAATTTCAATAAAAGGGAGAAAAAAATATAACCAATTTTTTTCTAGGACTAACCTGGGACCTATTTTTTAAATTAATAGTTTAGAGGAAATATAAAGATAGAGAAATTACTGCAAAATAAGATAGCAACAATAGGAGGCAGAAGAAGTTAGTGAAAGAAATTTCAAAAAAAGAGAGACCCACTAATTAGAAAGTAAAAATGTCTTATTCTAACAAATGTTGATAAGGATGGGGAACAACCAAAAAATTATATCCACTGTTGATGGAAGTGGAAATTGGCAAAACCAGTTTGGACAATAATTTGACCTTATCTCAAAAAGTATAAAAATATATATATACCCCTAGAACCAGTAATTTTACTTCTAGGCATATACTCTAGAGATGCTTTTATATATGTATATCTGGGACAGGACAAAGATGTTCATAGTAGCCATATTCATTAAAAAAATAAAACAAAGCCAAAACCAAAATAAATTCCAGAAAAACAGAACAAACAATAAATTATGAAAATCCACAATAGGGAGCACTGTAAAGGAGTGAATTTACATTGCTGAACTTTTGATTTTATTGTCTTGCTCTAAAGATTGTTGAGCATTCTTCTGGGTGGTTATTAAGCAACTTAGAGATAAATTTGATTCCCTTGAGATCTGTTTTGCTAGGGTGGGTCTAAACTGGCTTTTATGTTAGTGGTAGTTCAGCAGCAGAAGATACATTTTCCTCATGCTCAAATGTGACATTCATCAAGACAGACCACATTTAGGACTACAAAACATATCTTAACAATTTTTTTAAAAACTGAATCAATAATTAATAACTTTCCCAAATAGAAAGAATCACGCTCACAACTTCACTTGTGAATTCTACCAAATATTCATAGAAATTATGCCAATTCACTATGATCTTTTCCAGATAATAGAATAAAAGGGACCATTTCCTAACTCATCTATGATGCCAGCAAACTCATACCAAACTAAGATAAAGATATTAAAAGCAAGAAAAACTACAGATAATATATTTCATGAATAGAGATTCAAAAATCCCCAATAAAATATTACCAAGTCAAATGCAACAATGTGTAAACAGAATCATACATCCTGACCAAATGGGATTTGTTCCACGTATGCAAGCCTGGTTCAGTATTTAAAAATCAATTACTGTGATCTATCACATCAACAGGTTATAGAAGAAAAAGCATATGATCATATGAACAGATGAAGTAAAAGCATTTGACCAAATCTATAATGGTTAAAAAAAAAAGTTTCAGCAAACTAGGAAAAGAGGAGAATTTCCTCAACTTGGTAAAGAACATTTAAAAAAGTCTATAGTTAACATCATACTTAATGGTGAGAAACTAGATGCTTTCCCCATAAAATAAGAAACAAAGCAAGAATGCCCCCTCTTAACATTGTATTCAACAACTGATTCAAAATCCTACTGAGGTAATTAGGCAAGAAAAGGAAATAAAAGGTAAGTGAATTGGAAAGGAAGAAATGAAACTGTCTTTGTGTGTATATACACACTTGCTATCATCTCTGTAGAAAATCTGAAATAATTGACCAAAAAATCTGATGGAGCTAAGAAGTGAGGATAGCAAGGTTGCAGGATACAAGATTAATTCACAAAAGCCAATTTCTTTTCTATCTACTAACAATGAACAACTGGAATTTGGAATTAAAATCAAGACATCATTTACACTAACACCCCCAAAATGAAATGTTTTGGTATAAAACTGACAAAACATGTACAAAATTTATATAAAGAACACTAAAAAATTCTATTGAAAAATATCAAAAATATCTAAATAAATTGAGAATTAGTCCATGTTTTTGGGTAGGAAGATTCATTATCATGAAGATTCAATTCTTCACAGCTTGATTCAGTGAAATCCTAATCAAAATTACATCAACTTACTTTCCGGGTATTGACACAATCATTCTAAAGCTTAAATGGAAAGTATAAACCTCGAAAACCAACACACTATTGGAGAAGAAGAACAAGGTTGGAGGACTGACACTACCCAACTTAAATACTTACCATAAAGCTACAGGAATCAGAACAGTGTGATATTGATGAAAGAATAGACAAATAGAGATCAATGGAAGAGAATAAAGATCCCAGAAATACTCCCACACAAATGTAGTCAACTGGTCTTTGACAAAGGAGCAAAAGCATTTCAATGGAGAACAATAGTCCTTTCATCAAATAGTGCTGGAACAATTATAAATCCATATGCCAAAAAAAAAAAAAAGAATCTAGACACTGATCTTACATTTTTCACAAAAATTAACTCAAAATGAATCATAGGCCTACATGTAAAATTAAAAAATATGAAACTTCAAAAAATATATAAAACTTTCACAAGATAGAACACAGAGGAAAATCTGGACTGTCTTGTGTTTAATGATGAGTTTTTAATACATTAAAGTCCATGGTTAGTAAGTGAGAACTTCAGTCTGAAGTAGACTTTGCCACCTCACTGGGAAGCTTTGGACAGAATCTGCCTATTGGAGGCACGCTGTGTTGGGCAGAAATCGCCTGGACCAAATGTTCCTGTCATACTCATTCCTTGGCTGGATACTGCCCAAGAATACACAGTCCTTGACTTGAAACCTTGGGCAGATGTTAAAGGTACTAACAGCTAGAGGCTATCAAATAACTGCACTTCTTGTAATGAAATGGCAAGGTCTTCTTGGGTGAAGATCCAAGCATGCACCTTTGTGGCTGTCCTGGGTATGTTGCAAGTGTCAAGAACTGGCCATCCGAATGAGTAATATGCTTGAAAATGTCATCCAGATCTCCCAATTCACAGCCTAGTTCTTTAGTTCCTAATTTCTTTTATATCCCAAGCACATATCTGCCAGGCCATATGGGAATCTTTGTCAACATATATTTGTCTTGGCAAATATTAGACTTTCTATCCTGAAGCTAATTATCAGAAGAGCAATCTTTGGCTGGGTATCCCAATGGCTAATCATCTCACCAGTATGGTTAGTATTATCCACACATTGGCTAGTCTTCTCTCTAATTACAGTTTAAATGAGTGCAATTTGGAATAAGCCCTGAGGAATATTCATTTCAATTTTATGTGCAAATAGGTATTTTTCATGCAATTTATTTTTGTTTTGAGTTTTATGCCCCCATATCCAAAGATAGGCTCTAGTCTTTTTGCTCAGTACACTGCAATTTAATTCTTTGTTAATGATATAAGGATAATAAACTTAAAACATCTATGCGTTACTTTTCTCTCATAGTTTCCATTCATGAAGCTTTTTATTGGTCATAATTACAGCAAAGATGGAATCAGATGGGCCTTCATTTTTAAGCTCCCTCTTCTCTTCTGCTCTCATCAAGTCCTTCTTTCAAAAATTCTATTTGTGGCCTTTTAAATATAATTACCTTTTCTTTTTTTTTCAAAAATGCAAATGGACCAGAACACACCAGTCATTGCCTAAAACTTTTTTCTACCATTACAACCAAATATTACACATGAGCTAGAGAAAAGGTGGGTAGAAATAACAATGATTAAAGTCTAGGGAAGACAAAGAGAGTCTATACTTTTGTTAATTTAGGATAAGGGACTCTGCTTATAACATCATGTAACATGCTTAAGAGCTTTAGGAATATTTGTTCAATCAGGTCCAACTTGTTTTTATTAAGGATAGGATTGGGAACAGAGTGGTCAAAATGGGTGGAACAAAGATGAAGCCCAAGCCCACAGTTTCAGGGGGGAAGGACCCTTCTGAACAGGATATTTGTTCTGTCCACATTCAGGCTACAACTACAAGATACGAGAAGTCACATGTGCCCAAGACTAAGGATCTCTTTTCTCATAGTACTTTGGTAATGTGATATCTGCCTTGAGTGCTGCTGGCTTTCTGATAGAACAGGAAGAATTGTGCATTTGTTAATTGTAGGTGATAAAATGATGATCACAGAAATTACTGATTTTATTAATCTATTTATTCTTCAAACTATGTAATCTCCGCCTTCTTTGCCTGACCTTGTTCCCATCCATATTCCTAAATTTGAATCTCTAGTTCTAAGTCCTAAAAACTCTTGGATTAGGAAGCCAATCTTCAACTTTCTTTCTAGATTTTTCAGTACTTCTGTGATCCTTTGTTAGGCTAAAAGTTGGAAATTACTGTGATTGGGGCCCTCTTTGGTCTAAATGCTACCCTTTTCCTGTCTCATTTAATTAGAAAATGAAAGCTTTAATCTTAGACGTCCCTCAAGGGTCAGCTCAAACCACATATATTCCAGAAAGCATTTTCTGGCTCATTTAAGCACATATGGCCTTTTCTTTTTAGACCTGGCTATAGATTCTAACACTAGAATGTGTATCAAGTTATTGTTCTTCACTGATTGTTTCATGAACTTAAATCCTACCTCAAACATTTGACCCAGAGATCAATTTATTTTGCACACAAAACTTGTTAGTTTGAGTGAACTAAAGTAAAACTAATTTTGAAGGATTTCTTGAAACGCCCCTGAGTTGGTGGTTCTTAACAAGAAGGACACAAGAGATTTGGCTTAAAGAACTGCTTTAAAAGACCTAAGGTGCCTACAGCCTCTCTTCAGAGATTTTGTTTCAATAGATCTGAGGTAGAGCTCCTTTGGAGTCTGTATCTTAAAAAATTCCTCTCACACAGTAAATGTGTACACCCCTAGGTAAAAGCTACCACTTTAAAGCTGTTGGAAAACACTGATATGGTTTCAGTTGCCTGAGTGAATTCTCACTAGGGTTACCATATTTAATAAAAATGCCATATTAAATAAAAATATAGAACACCCAGTTGAATTTTAAAGTAAACAATAATTATTTATTAGTATGAGTGTGTCCAAAATATAGTATGACTTGTATGGTAACCCTAATCCTGACTAACACACAGGCCCATACATATATGAAAGTTTACAGATGATGCAAGCATAACTGTAAATCCCTAGACACGAGAGGGATAATTTAATAACTGTGCCAAGGAAAAAGATTTTTCTTAGGCAAATAAAATAAAATTGGAGCACTACCTCACACTATAAATAAAATGTAATTCCAGATGGCATATATTTGGAAACAAAACTTTAAATTTTAGGAAAAAATATAAAAGGATATCTTATGTCTTCAGGATAGGTATAGGTTCCTTTACAAAGACATGAAAGGGATCATCCAAAGAATACTGATAAATGTCACTATATTAAAATTAAGAATTTCTGTTCAACAAAGGGCACTACAAAAAATGTGAAAATACAAGGATAAAATATTAAATCTCATATGTTCAACAAACAATTAGTAACCATTATGTATAAAAAAAATTCTCAAAGTACTAAAAAAGAACCTAGTAGAAAAATGCAGGCATAAAAATGCAATTCAGAAAATATAAGTACACAGAAAATAAATATGTGAAAATATACTTATTTTATTATTTTATAGTAATGATAGAAATGGAAATTCACAATAATAGTTAATAATAATTAAGAGTAATATCATTTTGGGCACCTGGGTGGCTCAGTGGGTTAATGCTTCTGCCTTCGGCTCAGGTCATGGTCTCAGGGTCCTGGGATCGAGGCCTGCATCGGGCTCTCTGCTCGGCAGGGAGCCTGCTTCTTCCTCTCTCTCTGCCTGCCTCTCTGCCTGCTTGTGATCTGTCTCTCTGTCAAATAAATAAATAAAATCTTAAAAAAAAAAAAGAGTAATATCATTTTATGTCCAGTAGGTTGGCAAAAATTAACAAGTCTGACAAGATGAAATGTTGATGATGTGGAACAATTGAGATATTAGTGAGAGTGTATATTGACAAAAAAATCTTTTAGAAAAATAAGGTCACATTACATTGTAAAGTTGAAAATTATATTTTATGATCCAAAAATTCCAATTCTAGGGATAGAGCACCTGCTGTATAGCTCAGAGAATCTCTTCTATGTTCACTAGGAGACATTTTCAGAAATGTTTGCAATAAAGAAAATACCATAGCGGATAAATGCACCACAGCTACGTGAACCAACATAAATGGATTTGAGAAACAAAATATTAAGTAAAGAAACCCAAAAACAAACAGACAAACAAAAAAACAAAAAAAAGCCCCAATCTCAGAAAACTATATTTAGTATGATACTTTTTTAATGCACAAAATAAATAAAACTAAATAGGAATACTTCCATATTTGACAAAGATATTATTGGGAAAAAGACAAAGGGATTCTATGCAAACTGCAGGCTGGAGGTTACCTTTTATAGGGAGGCCAAAAAATGGAATAAAAGAGTAGCAGGTGCTCTTAGATAGATAAAATGGTATTGGTAATGTTCTCAATTGTATACTAGAATCATGGGCATTCATTTTTTTAACATACATGTATATTAAATATATTGTGTTCTATTGATCTAATATCCTAATAAAGTAACAATGAATAAACTGACATCCTTTGTTCCAATTATTCAATTTTGTTAAGAAAGTGTGATAAAAAGGGTTTTCAACTCACAATAAGAAAGACATTTTTCATTGTTATCTAATACACACACATATATGCACACATTCCTAGAGCAAAGTGCACTTCACATTTTTGTATGAAACAATACATGCTTGGCAATGCATTCTGAAGCTTTTTATTCTGTTCTAGTCTTTAATGCTTACATAGCCCACTCAAATAGATTTCATGAACCACTATTGGCTCATGACCCACAGCTGGAAAAACACTGCACTAGAATTTACCAGTTTTGTTGGCTGTTAATAAATATTATTTAAGGGGCACCTGTGTGGCTCAGTTGGTTAAGCGACTGCCTTTGGCTCGGGTCATGATCCTGGAGTCCTGGGATCGAGTTCCGCTTCAGGCTCCAAGCTCCATGGGGAGTCCTCTTCTCCCTCTGACCTTCTCCCCTCTCATGCTCTCTCTCACTCTCTTTCTCTCTCAAATAAATAAATAAATAAATAAATATTATTTAAGCAGAGTAATCTGCTGTCTAATAAATTTAAGAAATTATAGGTTAAGTCAGTTTATTGTGAGATCCCCCTTTATTCTTAAATGACTTCTATGTTAACATGCAATGTGATTAGTTTCCAAACTTCATGGATCATCGAGTAATCTGTGGGACTAGTGATGTACAGAACATACTCATGTACTAGTCCATCAAGACAATATCTCCTCTTTCAGTCTCCTTCCATTTCCCCATCTCAAAATTCTTTGTTTCACTTGTGGTTTCGCCAAACACAACACTAGTAGTGATTAGGATGCATGAAGCATAGCATTAAAAATACACTTAATTGAAACTGGTGAAAAGCAATTCTATGACCATCCACCCATAAAACTATTGGTGTCTTCATAGTCTCTCATCTTCACAAAACATCCACTGACACTCCTAATCTCCTCTCATTAAGCCTAACTTACCTGTAGAAACAAAAAAGAAATCATTTCAAAATATCTCATTCAATTTTGGTGTCTTTTCAATGTATTGATTTTTACAATAGTTATCATTTTCTACCTTTTAGTGGAAATCTGTAAGAGTTCATTGATCTTAGTAAAATAGACTTTTGTGTAAGGACTGTTTATGTCGTAATTTATATGGGATAATGTGCACTATGTTCCAAACAGCTGACTTACAAATGACTTACAAATGCGTTTTGGAGAGAGCCATCAATAAACTTGGGTCTGCCTAATACTCTGGAATCTTAATAGATTAAACCATTACCAATGATTAAATTCCTTTATAAGTATTTCATTTGGGGGAGGAGTAGAAAGGCCTGAACTCTACGGGCTCTGGCATGCTGTCACAGCTGGAGAGGGAGACATTTCAGGAGTGTACTGCTTGGTGGAGACTCTAAAAGGTGAGAGGTAATCAAAGACAAATTGTATATTTCCTTTTATCTATTTGTTTGTTTGTTTCTTATTTTATTTTGTACGAGGAAACATCCTGCTTCAAATAGAATATGAGATGATTCTCACTTTCTGCTATATGGGGAGGCAAGATGTTTACCACTTGGCGTCTCAGGGCTAGTTGCTTTAGGATTATTGAAATTTCATAAATAGGTCTTTTCTCATAAGTTTTGACTTCAGAACCTTGACTTTCTGAACAGCCATTGTTTGCTTCCCCCAGCTTAGTGGTATGCTAGAGTGGGAATGACTGTCTCATGAGAGCTGATTATGTGCATCTCTTCCCAACTTGGCTTAGAGTCAGCTATGTTGGGAGTGTTTACCCCATGGAAATTATTAAATGCTACAAATTGACTTCTTCTTTCTCCTCCTCTTCCTTCTCTTCTTCTTCCTCCTCTTCTTCTTCCTCCTCTTCCTCTTCTTCTTCGCCTTTTCCTTCCCCTTTCCCTGCTCCTCCTTCTTTTCTTTCTTGTGAGTTGGTTTGTCAACACATAACTCTCTGACATTGATCACCTACCTGCATTACCACAACTGTGTGACATTGTGTAAGTTACTTATTTTCTCCAAACCTTGCTTTAATAGAAGAAAAATAATCCCTTCTCTTCTCTTCCTGATCCACAGAGGCGACCTGAGGTTGCAAAGGTATCTGTGCTTATGTTTTAAAGAGGGCAAAGAACCATGAAAATAAGCCTTATTTTAATTTGAATCCGTTCTGCCTTTTTTATACTTGATCTTGAGCTTCACTCTGTAAGTCCATCCTTTTATTTAGTTCTCATTGTGACGGACTGTTACTTTTGCAGCTCCTGGTGGGACATGTCTCAAGCTATTTAAGCCCCTGTGTCATCCCCTGCCATTGGTTCTACACTAATCTTGTGACAGACCTTGACCAATAGAATGAGCCAGAAGGGAGGTTGTGCCAAGTTTTACTCTAGATCTTAAGGGCCTCGAAGCTTCTTTTACTTTGAGTCAGGCAAAATGTAAGACACTGCCATGCTGTGAAGGGAACTCAGCTAGTTCTGTGGAAAGATTAAGTGAAGAAAAACAGAAATGCTTCACCAACTATCCCAGCAACCAGCAGGCATGGGAGTGAAGAAGCCATCTAGGGGATTTCAGCCTAAGGTGTTCCATATGAAGCAGAAAAAAGCCATCTGCACCAATCCCTCCCTAAATTTCAGAATTATGAGCAAACAAATGATTTTTTTTTTTGGTCATTTTAAGGCACTAGGTTTTGGAGTAGTTTGTTGTCCAGTGTATATATTATGAAAACACGTATGAACCTTCAAGCTAGAAGCATCATCTCCAGAGATGGCGAGTAGCTTGCTCAAGGTCACAGAGAAAGTGAGTGTTGGGTTTAGGCTAAAATCCCTGTGTCCATACTCTAGCCCCGTGCTCTCCGCATTACGCCATTCACTATACGTGAGCATGATTCCAGAGAATACTTAAAACCTGATTGCACAATGAACTTCATTTCAAAGTTATCTTTCCCCATTTTGACCAGTTGAAGATTGCACACTCTTGCCACCTAACCGTGGACTTGGGAGGCTACATGAAAGACAGAGACACTGTGAAAGTTGTATTGTAATCCTAGACTAGTTGCATTCGTCAGGATTCTCCAGAGAAATAGAACTAATGGAATATATATATATATATATATATATATGTGTGTGTGTGTGTGTGTGTGTGTGTGTGTGTGTGTGTGTGTGTGTGTGTGTGTATATATGAGAGGAGTTTATTTTAAGGAACTGACTCCTGTAATTTTGAAGGCTGGTGAATCTGAAATGTATAGCGTGGACCCTCAGGCTGAAGACCCAAGGAAGAGCTGATATTGAAGTTCAAGTCCAAAGGCCTTCTGCTGGCAGAATTCCCTCTTGCTCAGGAGATGCCAGTCTTTTTCTATTTAAATCTTCAACTGATTAACTGAGGCCCACCTGCACGACAGATGCTAATTTACTTTACTTAAAATCTGCCAATTAAAATGTTAATCTCACCCCAAAACACCCTCACAAAAGCAGCCAGGGTAATGTTTGACCAAATATCTGGCATCATGGCCCAGCCAACCATCCCATTAGTCATTCTCCAACGGTTAAGCCTGGCACCAGTCACTTAATTTTTCTGAACTTCAGTTCTTCCATAATATGACAGGAATTTTCATACTTTCCTCACAGAGTAATACAGATGACAAAATGAGGTCTCAGTCCCACACAGGCACACTGGCTAATTTATGTGGTGATGGACATTGTGGGACATGTGAACATGGGCTTGTGCATGAAGTTTTTAAGACCTTGTTCTAGAAAGAAAATACCACTGTGAGGCACTTTCTTGCTTGGTTTCACAGGGCTCTTCTGTCAGAGGAAGGCAGTGTGAACTCATCAGGAAATCCCCCTAAATATACAGGTTGTATTACAATGCAGTGTCATGATGACCCCTTGTCATAAAGCGGGCTCCATAGCACATTGTTGGGGTTTTTTTCCCCTCAAATATCTTTCTTTAAAGAAGAAAGAAAAAAAAAACCCACCTCATTCATTCAAATTGTTTTCTACTTCAAAGTATGTGTGACTACAAATCTGGTTCCAACCTCCCAAAACACCCTGTTTCATGCTAATGACATTAGTACTTCATTCTAACTCCCTCCTTTCTGAGACTGTACATGGACTCTGCCTTCCACTCAGACCCTCACCTGCCACCTCTGATCGAGGTCCCCTCCTGGTCTGGGCCCTCCTGTGGCCCAGTGACTTCTGTCTTCCATTTACAAACTGAGACTCAGGAATTCCTGGGACTTAATCTGTAGGAATTAAAGCTTTGATCCTTGTAAAAATGAAAATCCCCAGGAGCTCTGGCTGAATGAAGGAGCCAGAGAACTTTAATTTAACACTATTGGGGGTATGCACGTGTTTGCGTGTGTGCGTGCATGTGTGTGTGTGTGTGTGTGTGTGTGTGTGTGTGTGTGTGTGAATGCAGTAGAAATAAATGATTCCCTTGCATATGAAAAAGGGACAAGAGGATGCAAAAGATAAAAACAAAACTTCCATCACTTGAAAATCTCTTTTAAAATTGGCCCTTCATTGAGCCTGGAGACCTAACTGAGGGTTCTTTGTTCCAGTGCCTTGGGAAATCCTGGGAGGCAAGCACTGTCACATGGGAACCAAAGACTGTAGACATTCTTTTAATGTGTGTGTGGGGGGAGACCTAAAGGTGCTGGAGGAGTGTTTCTTACTGGCCGAGTAAATTCCTTACTGAATAGGCCTCCTGCTGGCTTTATAGGCTGTGTCTAGTTGAACCATTCACTGGCTAAGAAATAAAAAAGTCATAGGGCAAGATTAGCTTGAATTCCACCCTGAACTCTTAGAAAGGGTTGCATATGCTCTCTCCCGGGTGCCTTTTAGCTGCAGGGAGGAAAGTTTTCCTGGGGAAGCTTCAACGGTCAGCAGAAGAGATATAATAATAACTAAGATTCTTTCTTTCTTTTTTTTTTAAGATTTTATTTACTTATTTGACAGCGAGAGACCACAAGTAGGCAGAGAGGCAGGCAGAGAGAGAGGGGGAAGCAGGCTCCCTGCTGAGCAGAGAGCCCAAAGCAGGGCTCGATCCCAGGACCCTGAGATAGTGACCTGAGCCGAAGGCAGAGGCTTTAACCCACTGAGCCACCCAGGCGCCCCAATTAATATTCTTTCTACAATTAACTCAATTGATTCTCAGTTGAGACTCATACCTATCTTGCAAGGGAGGGAGAGCAGAAGTGTTGGTTAATCTCACTTCCAGAGACGCTAAATGCTTGCCCAAGCCGAGGACTGCTAGACCGAGGGTCTCTCTGGGTAGAGAAGGAAAAAAAATTTTTCAGTCTCTCAGATACCACTGTGGTAAAGCTATAAATCCTCGTACAGAGTACTGGAGAATATAGGGTGATTTCTTAGCTTTGGTCGTTATCATGGAAGCACATATTTAAAATAATAATGATATATCATTTCATTCGTGTACACATGCACACCGTTAGGTTGGCAAATTTTAAAATTCTGTAACAACATGTTGACAAGAATAAGAATGTATAACAACTGTTACACAAGTGGGGTATGAATAGATACTAGAAATGACTATGTTGAAGAACAGTTTGACAATATCCAACAGAGTTGAAGATGTACATACCCCATGACCCAGCAATTTCATTCCGAAGTGCTTTCTCTGGAAAAAATGTCTACATATGTACATAAGGCCAGATTTACATGTAAGGTTCGTTACAGCACTGTTTATAGTGGTTAAAATTGGATTTTAAAATTGGAACAAACCTATGAACATTCACTTATTGTTTTATCCATCTGTGCATTCATCCGTCCATCATGTGTGTGGGTGCGTGCACGGATGCATGTGTGTGTAGAATGTGCTAGAGGAGATTCTAGGTTTGGGTTTTTTTTAAAGATTTTTATTTATTTTATTTGACACAGAGAGAGAGAGAGAGAGAGATCACAAGTAGGCAGATAGGCAGGCAGAGAGAGGAGGAAACAGGCTCCCCACTGAGCAGAGAGCCTGACACAGGGCTTGATCCCAGGACCCTGAGATGACCTGAGCCAAAGGCAGAGGCTTTAACCCACTGAGCCACCCAGGCACCCAGATTCTAGGTTTTGGATACGTAGCAGTGAACAAGACTAAGAAAAAGACCGTGTCCTCATTTACATTTTGGTGGAAATAAGTGATAAGCTAGGAAAGAAATATATAATTTTAGTAAGGGAAAGTGCTATGAAACAAATCAAAGAGTCAGGACCTAGGAGTCACCTTGGTTGGAAAGGAACATATTTTAGATGTATTGGTCAGTCTGGCAGTCCTCTTTGTTAGGACAACATTTAAGCAGGTATTTGGCTGAATGTGGCAAGGCAGCGCATGAGTAAACCACAACCACCCGAATGCCTGGAGACTAACGCATATTAGGGAATGAAATGCACAGGGACATGGGCTCTGAGGTGGGAAGGTATTTTTGGTAGTTTCTGAACCTCAGATGTGTAGAAAATAACCACAGATCGAGGAGCAGTGGAGGATAAAAATAAAGAGAAATTCCATTTACTAGTGGAATTTTTCAATATGATACTCAACTCATCTCAATAAGTAATGCGGATAACAGAAAAGGAGAATTGTCACCTAAATCTAGGTTATTATGGAAATGGACTAAGAATATCGGTGACAACTGACATTTAATAACTACTTAAAATGTGTTATACGCTGTGCTAACCTTTTTTCATCTATCAACTCACCTATTTGTTTATAATAAATAAATGTACTATAATAATTATAATTGTAAATATAATTATGTAATTATAATAATTTATAATAAAAATGTAAATAAATGTATAAATATAATAAATGTAATTGTAAGAATCTTTACTGTGGGTACTAGTACTCTTGCTTTACCAATGAAGAAATTATGGTATGAAACATTTAAGAAACCTGCTTAGTGTGAATGAGTTAGCAAGCAGCAAGGACGAGATTCAACCCCAAATCTGCCTTTATTATAGGTTCACAGCCGCTCCATCAAAAATCCAGGATGTTGGTGCTAGAAGAGCTGTTTTGTTTCTTGGCAAGCCAGATAACCACCGTTCGGACATCTATTTTGACTCTCATTTCTCCAGAGGTCGTGCATGCAGCCCATCTCCCTCAGCCGGCCATCTGCTACTCCTGGTCAAGGAAAGGCCAAAACACAGAGGTGAAAGGTAGATTCTCCCTTGAGTCTGAAGCAATGTTCACTGGGCCATTGCTTCGAGAATGACTGAGATGCTGCCCCATTTTCCCTTCAATCTATTTTCCCATAAATTAAGAGACTGTCCACAACTAGCAGTCCCCAACCTTTGGGCAGGGATGATAAGAATTACAAATCAGTTTTACTCCACATGTTCACTGCAATCATTTGGAGAACAGAATTTAGAATGATTCTGAGACTTATACAGAATTCTGTCAGCCGACAGAACAGTTGGGACAAACTGGCTTAATGAACTCAATCTGTTGGTGCTGTCAATGACCACTCCAGCAGGAAAAAAGCTTGGGATATCTCATATTAGACATTTCTGAACATGTGATGCAGTGTTATCCTGTAAACCAAATTTAATTTGGCTCCAGTTGTGATCTCATCTTTTGCAGCATAAACCCTCCCAAATACCTTCTTGAATCTTCTTCACAGGTGGATTTTATCCAAACCACATCTCTTGTCTCCTTGATTATTGTTTTCTTCATCTGTCCATGACTTTTCTTCTTACAATATAACAGCAAGGGGATCTGTTATCTAGGCAACCAGGCATCATGTCTGGCCTGGTTCATCTTTTTTGGGACTTGTGTATGCTTGGAGGGGACTCTTGAATTGTTCTTGATCCAGCCTACTCCTGAGGCTACAAGACATGGGAACAGTGACGTGCCCTTCCTCTCTATTAGATGGACAAGTGCTCTATCACCAATCAGACCACATTCACCATAAGTTCCAGTAGTGTATCTTTTTATTTTCAATATCTCAGTATAAAGTTAAAAGTTTTACAAGCCCTCATATCATTCCTCAGATCTCTTACCTTATCCAACTGTGGATTATAATTTTATAACTTTATATATTTAAATGAATTTTATTAGTACTTCCTATATCTGATACAATTCTTTCCTCTGATACAGAAATTTCTCATTCTAATGTTTCCAGACACACCACACTAAAAAATTCACAGGTTCCATCTTCATTAGAATGCCATATTTGGAAAGATCCTTAGGATCAACCACAATTACACCTTCACTTTATAGATGGGGAAAGTAAGGGCCAAAGGAGTGGACCAGGCCCTAGAAGCTACATTAGAGCCATACTCATACATTGCAAGACTAGTCATTCATTAAATTGTGTATTCTTCTAGTTATTCAGAATATATATCACTATGTGCCTATCCCTGTTCTAGGTGTTAAGAAATGAGCAATAAAAAAATAAATAAACAAACAAAAGATCTTATCTTCAAGGAACACTTTAACGAAAACAATCCAGAAGCATAATCAGGACGCAAACCCTAAAAGGCTTAGAGCTATTCTAACCAAACTAAGTTTGAATACCCACACTTTCATTCAAACACCAAAATTAAGGCCACAAGATGTGAAGTAAGGAGTTATGGTTTTAGTCTTATTTGAGTCAATAACTAGGTAGATGAGACAATTTTCTTGATCCCACTGATCTTACCTATAAAGCAACAGCATAGGACTAAATCATTTTAAAAGTATCTCTTATGAATCCAGAGAATAAGGATTTCCAACAGAATCACATGGGAAACCCTAAAATAATAGACATATCCAGGCTCCACATTGGTCTTTGAATCATAACTCATATGGATGAGGCCTTGATAGTGGGAAGGGCTTCTGATGAGTCTTTGACTCTACGTTTTGATCATCATGAGTACCCCTTGACTGACTGCTTCCTATGCAAACTACCTGTTATTTATAATTGTTCCCTAACATTAACTGTTATGAAAATAAAAAAATAATAATAACTTGAACAAATTTGGGAGAAGCCTGAATATTTGATAACTATGATAAAAAGTAGTCATCAAACAGATTTTATACTTGCTTAATTAATCAAATACAGTTCTACAGCCATGGTAAAAACAACCACTACAACTGGTTTTATACTCATTTAATCAATCAGTGATTTACTCCAGTGAACAAACTTCTTAAAACCAACTAGTTAGGAATAGCTTTTTACTTTTGAAAGTCAATCAAGCAGACACAAAAACTTCCCATGTATATCTTTTAATAACAATCTCATCTAAGTAATCATGATTTTATTTATTTATTTACTTACTTACTTACTTACTTTTAGTAATCATGTTTTTAGAACTGATTTTAATCTGCTCAGTCCTGCTAGAAGTCCACCAAAACCTGGATATCATTCTTTCCAAAACACTACATAAGGCCGGAAGTCTGCTTTGCTTGGAGAGATCATACTTGATGAACATAGCTCTCCCTTACTTAAATAAGCAATAAATTGAGCTTTGCGTTTTTGTTTCAGATATTGAGTAGTGATATTGTCTTTAGGCAATTCTGGAGGTACCATCAAGATTACTATAAGTTTTCCACAGAACCACTGGATCAATAAGAATATTCTTAAGTTTTCTCATGCAAATCCCATTAGCACCTCAACATTACTTTAAACTGTACATTGTAACAGTGGGTTCTCATTCATGACTTCATTTTTGCTACTCTAGGATTTGCAGCAAACAAGGAATGTTTTATATAATAAACTTTGAGTTTAATTTGGAGACCTTTGATTTCAAATTACTCTCTCTCTCTCTCTCTTTCTCTCTCTCTCTCTCTCTCTATATATATATATATACATATAGTGTGTGTGTGTGTGTGCATGTGCATATATGTGTTTTATGAACATATGGACATATGGCTGGGGTTCTTTTGTCCTGGATGGCCTTCTTTCTGTTGCACGTTTCTGTTGCATGTGTTCCATAAGTAACAGACGAAGGCACAGGCTTGATCAGAATCCAATCCATCTTCCCAATTCACGAAAATAGATCTTTTCTTTAATTTTGTTTATTTCATCTTCCCAGGTACACACTTGTGTTTTGATCACACAGCCCATTCCTAGCCTCTGCATGGTTAGGGAACCCAGAATTATTCATACACATTCTTAACCAACCATAGTGGCCTTTTTCTTGTCTGTCATGAGTTGATCTGGAGCAAAGCCATAACCTGCTCTGGGCAAAACAGCTACTTCTCTATAAAGTCTCAAAACACGAATTTTGGGGCTTATCTTGGTGAATGGCAAAATTATTTTTATTTTGAATAACAATAGCTATTATGTGGAACTTTTTACATGTCAAAATGTAGAGGCGCTTCAGAAAAAAATAGGAAGCAAGAAAATCAATCATTCAGTAGTCAGCTTTTTTCAGTTTATATGCTGGCTTCAAATAAACAAAATCCTGACTTTACGAAAACCTCTTAAAAAGGCTCCCTTGCTCACTCCTGTTCAACCTTTTGAAATCCATACTTCTTACCTATCATATCTCACCCTCCACTGCCTTCTTTCTGTTCCTTCTCCTGACCTTCTGTCTCTATTGCCTATTGTGGGGGGTGGGGTTCTCAGGAAAGGAGCAATCACACTGCACACAATCTCTTTCAATTCCTACATCAGAAGGCAACATATAAAAGCTGCATTTAAACCCAGGTCTAGAGAGAAGTTGAGGGCTACAATTAAAATTTCTCCTAAGCCTAGAGGTTTGACCAGAATTTGCAATAGAATTCAGGATTTTACTAGGTAAAATTGTCCTGGATGATCATAGCTATCCTAGTTTCTTCACTAAATTATTAGTTCTTTAGATAGGGAAGATTGCTAAAAGTACCCAGGAGGGAAAGACCACTGGGGAATTTAAATAGCCCTGTTATGCTTATTTTTAAAATGGTCCTGATGAGGCAGAAAGGAAGAAAAAGAAAGAAAGAAAGAAAGAAAGAAAGAAAGAAAGAAAGAAAGAAAGAAAGAGGAAGAGAAAGGCTACATAAAAGCAATTTCAGGAGGCTTTCTCTTAGAATTAGATCGCATAAAAAATAGAAACTGTAAGCCGAACAAAGGCGAATGAATAGCAGTCTTCAAAAAAATATCCTTTAAAACTCCCAAACACAATTTTGTGTAGACACAACAGTTTCAGAAAAGAGAAGCTTGGTTTCTTTTCTCATAAATAAGCTCAGACCTGAATTAGGGGACTTTATCGGAAAAAAACTAAAGTAAAATGGGTAATTCTCGATTCAGAGTATCTTCAACATGTAACTGAATATTTCCAAAGACTCTTCAGAGAGTAAACAAGCTAAAAATCTAAACATACTTCAGTTTAATAGGTAGAATTTACCTTACAAATGGAAATTCTGTATAAAATTTATTACAGAATAATTATCATTAGAAGTCTTAATAAAATATTCTGGGTATGGTTAGTATTTCTATATTATGTGTGACTGAAGAAATAATAATTAGCTTTAATTCCAGAATTCTTATGGGGAAAAAACCTCATGTACTGAGATAGAATAATTAGCACAGAGCGCATAAGAACCCCAATCAATTTTTCTCAGATTTTCATAAAATTCTTCTTTGTATTTATTAATATGGTAGGCCATATTCTAGAGCTATTAACTCAATCACATATTACACTTCAAAGACCCACTGTTATGCCTTGATCCAGCAGCCAGGGCTCCTCTTTGCCTCAATAATTACAGACTCAGTTAAACTATTCAAAGTATCTTTAGATTTCACACCAGTATCACCTTTAAATCTGCTGGTATCACATGCAACATAATTCCTATTCCTAACTTATAACCACCAACATTTTTTTTTTGCTAGACAACTACTTAATTATGAAATACTGTTACTGTCTCTCAATCTAAAAACTCTCCTACATTTACTTAATGAAAGAAAATGTCTTGATTGTGTTTCCATGGTTCAAGAAGTACCCATGACTAGACCAGGTCTTTTGGATACTCCCTTAAGTCTTGACTTAATATATTTTTGTTACTAGGTCTTATCTTAAAAATGAAAAGGGATAATAGCAAGTTAGATATGCAGTAACTAGTCTCTTGTAGATACTAATCCCTTACTGGAAACCAAATTGATTCAAATAACTGAAAAATGATTCTTTCTAGAACACATCAAATTGTTAAAAGTAAAAGGGTAAATATATTCTTTGATATAATTTTGAAATAGTTTGACTAGCTTAGAATGATGTTCAAACTAAGAAATTTCCTTCCCCCCCAAAAAATTGTTATTCTCAATGTGGAGGCTCATAGTAAAAAAGAGAAGATTAAAGTTACATAAAATGAAAAATTGCTATCCTAAATGTGGATGATCATACTAAAAGAGATACCATCAAAGTTCCATAAAATGCTTTAGCATACCAGCATGCTAGTATGCATCCCTAAATATAGTCCTTACATGTGAACCTCTTATAATACAAAGAGAATTCCATGTTAAAGTTAAAGGATTCTACTAGAGACGAAAAAATTTTGAACCAAATTCTAAAAGAAATACTGGAAGCAAATGGGTTTTAAGATCCATAAGAATTATATCTAGCAAAGCCAAGATGGTTGCTTTCTAGCACTAGATGAAACCTCAAATGGACACTTGCCAAAATCCAGCAGGAGATATGTCACAACAGAGGAAAATTGTCCACAGTATAAAACACCGATGGGGAAAATTTCTAGATGTGGCTCATCCATGCTATACCTATAACTAAGACCTATAAAGATTAGATGTGGAATAGAACTGATCTAAAGGATTTTATATAGTTGCCTCCTGCTATATTCATACCATCATGAATATATGTTTCATACCAATGTTTATTTTCTGAATGGGATAAAACATTCTATTGTCAAAAGTCATATCACTCACTATGGCTGAAAAACATACGAACAACAACAACAAACGTAAATTTTGTGTTCTTACATGTGGCATGACAACCTATGTAGACAGGGATGGAGCACACTTTAGTGACAGATACTTGTGAATTACATATGGCTTTACCCCTTACTCTGAAATATCACTGTCATTATCAGCCCCAAGTCTCTGAAAACATGGACAGGATCTTCTCAGAATTGCAAAATTTGTGACAATTAGAGACTTTAAACTAAGTGTCTCTGGAAAACCACCAGAAACAATTGGTCCATAGAAGTCCAATAGCTAAAGCCAAGTTCATTGGCAAAAACCGATGATAGAAACAATCAGTAGGAAAGAATATCCACTCCGTATACTTTTTTTCATTATACTTTTGGCCATATTTACCTATTCACTAGCTTCAGTTTATATGCTTCTAACTTAGCACTACCAAAGATAGAATCTAGAAGTTGAAGAAAATTATTTTCTTAATAAAGCCTATAACTTGTGGTTCCAGAGTGCCTTTTAGTCCCTTCTCATAAATGTTTAGTTACATTTGTTTGTCTTATAGTTTTTTGATGTCCATCAGTTTCCTCAGTCTTAAGTTCTTCTGTGTAGTCTCTATCCAAATAAATGACTCTACAATTAATTCAAAGACAAAAACAAGATGAAATCATACTGATAGCATTTGAACTAAAAATAATACCTTGTATAGATACTGTATATACTATATATTATTTATTATACTACGCATCTTTTATAGCCCACAGCTCATAGCATGGTGCCTAATATCTATTTTTTCCTTTTTTAAAATTTAAATTCAAATTTAGTTAGAATATAGTGTATTATTAGTTTCAGGGGTAGAATTTAGTGATTCATCAGTTGCATGTAACTCCCAATGCTCCTTAATGCCCATCACCAATTACCTCTTCTCCCTACCCACCTCCCCTCTAGCAACCCTCAGTTTGTCCCTATAGTTAAGAATGTCTTATAGTTTGTTAACTTCTCAGTCTTCATCTTATTTTATTTTTCCTTCCCTTCCCCTATGTTCATCTTTTTTTTATTTCTTAAATTCAGTATATGAGTGAAATCATATGGTATTTGTCTTTCTCTGACTGACTTATTTCACTTAGCATAATACACTCTTGTTCTATCCACATCATTGCAAATGGCAAGATTTCACTCTTTTTGATGGCTGAGTAATATTTCATCCCAGCTTCTTTATTCCTTCATTTATGGATGGACATTTGGGTTCTTTCCATAGTTAGGGTATGATGGACATTACTGCTATAAACATCAGGGGCATGTGCTCCTTCAGGTCACTATTTTTATATCCTTTGGATAAATAGCTAGTAGTGCAATTGTTGGGTAATAAGGTGTTCTATTTTTCACTTTTTTGAGGAACCTCCATACTGTTTTCCAGAGTGGCTGTACCAGCTTGCATTCCAACAAACAGTATAAGAGGGTTCCCTTTTTCTGCATCCTCACCAATATCTGTTTTTTCCTGACTTCTTAATTTTAGCCATTCTAACCAACATGAGATGGTGTCTCATTGTGGTTTTGATTTGTATTTCCCTGATGCCAAGTGATGTTGAGAGTCTTTCCATGTGTTTGTTAGCTATTTGTATGTCTTCTTTGGAGAAATGTCTGTTCATGTCTTCTGTCAATTTCTTGACTGAATTATTTGGGTTTATTTTGGATGTGAGTTTGATAAGTTTTTTATAGATCTTGGATATCAGCCCTTTATCTGATATGTCATTTGCATGTATCTTCTCTCCTTTTGTAGGTTACCTTTTAGCTTTGTTGATTGCTTCCTTTGCTGTGCAAAAAATTTTTACCCTGATGAAGTCCCAATAGTTCATTTTTATTTTTGTTTCCCTTGCCTCTGGGGATGTGTCTAACAATAAGTTGCTGCAGCTGAGGTCAAAGAGGTTGCTGCCTGTGTTATTCTCTGGGATTTTGATGGATTTCTATCTCACATTTAGGTCTTTCACCCATTCTGAATTTATTTTTGTGTATAGTGTAAGAGAGTAGTCCAGTTTTATCTTCAGCATGTGGCTGTCTTTTTTCCACTGGATATTCTTTACTGTTTTGTCAAAGATTAGTTGACCATAGAGTTGAGGGTCCATTTCTGGGTTCTCTATTCTGTTATTGATCTATGCATCTGTTTTTGTGCCAGTACCATACTTTCTTGATGATTACAGTTTTGCAATACAGATTGAAGTCCAGAATTGTGATGCCTCCATCTTTGGTTTCCTTTCTCAACTTTCCTTTGGCTATTTGGGGTCTTTTCTGGTTCCATACAAATTTTAGAATTGTTTGTTCCAGGTCTGTCGAAAATGCTGGTGTTATTTTGATAAGGATTGCCTTCAATGTGTAGATTCCTTTGGGTAGTATAGACATTTTAACAATATTTGTTCTTCCAATCCATGAGCATGGAACATTTTTCATTCTTTGTGTCTTCCTCAATTTCTATAGTTTTTAGAGTACAGAATTTTTACCTCTTTGGTTAGATTTATTTCTGGGAATCTTATGGTTTTTGGTGCAGTTGTAAACAGTATTGATTCCTTGATTTCTCTTTCTGTTGCTTCATTGTTGGTTTAGAAAAATGCAACAGACTTCCGTGCAATAATTTTATATCCTGTGACTTTGCTGAATTCCTGTATTGGTTCTAGCAATTTTCAGGTTTTCTACACAGTGTATCATTTTGTATGCAAATAGTGAAAGTTTGACTTCTTTGCTGATTTGGATGCCTTTTATTTCTTTTTTTTGTCTGACTGCTGAGGCTAAGACTTCCAGTATCATATTGAACAGCAGTGGTGAGGATATCCTGTTGTGTTCCTGACCTTAGGGAGAAAAAGCTCTCAGTTTTCCCACACTGAGGACAATTACTAACTGTGGATCTTTTATATATGGCCTTTATGACATTGAGGTGTTTCCTCTATCCCTACTTTTTGAGGGGTTTTATCAGGAAAAGATTCAGGATTTTGCCAAATGTTTTTTCTGCATCTATTGTGAGGAACTTATGGTTCTTTTTTTTTTTTTTAAGACCTTATGGTTCTTATCCTTTCTTTTAAGGATGTGGTGTATCACGTTGATTGACTTGTGGATGTTGAACCACCTCTGCAGCCCAGGAATAAATCCCACTTGGTCATGGTGAATAATCCTTTTAATATACTGTTGGATCCTATTAGCTAGTATCTTTGTGAGAGTTTTTGCATCCATGTTCATCAAGGCTATTGGTCTGCAATTCTTTTTTAGTGGGGTCTCTCTCTGGTTTAGGGATCAAGGTAGTGCTGGCCTCATAGAATGAATTTTGATGTTTTCCTTTCATTTCTATTTTTTTTAACAGTTTCAGAAGAATAGGTATTAATTCTTCTTTAAATGTTTGGTAGAAATCCCCTCGGAAACCATCTGGGCCTGGACTCTTACTGTTTGGGAGATTTCTTATTACTGATTAATTTCTTTGCTGGTTATAGGTCTGTTCAGATTTTCTATTTCTTCCTGCTTCTGTCTCGGTAGTTTATATGTTTCTAGGAATTTATCCATTTATTCCAGATTGCCTAATTTGTTGGCATGTAATTGCTCATAATATTCTTTTATAATTGTATGTATTGCTGTGGTATTTGTTGTGATCTTTCCTCTTTCAGTCATGATTTTATTTATTTGGGCCTGTTCTTTTTTATTTTTTTTAAATTTTTTAAAAGATGTATTTATTTATTTGAATGAGAGAGAGAGAGAGAGAGAGAGAGAGAGAGAGAGAGAGAGAAAGATTGAGAGAGGCAGAGGGAGAAGGAGAAAGAAAATCTCAAGCAGACTCCATGTTGAGTGTGGAGCCTGACACGGGGCTCCATCCCAGGACCCTGAGATTACAACCTGAGCTGAAACCAAGTCAGATGCTTAATTGACTGTGCTACTCAGGTTACCCAAGTGTCCTTTCTCTTTCCTTTCTTATAAGTCAGGCTAGGGGTTTATCAATCTTGTTAATTCTTTCAAAGAACCAGCTCCTAGTTTTGTTGATCTGTGCTACTTTTTAAAAATTTTTCTATATCATTGATTTCTGCTCTAATCTTTATTATTTCCCTTCTCCTGCTGGACTTAAGTTTTATTTATTGTTCTTTTTCCAGAGGTGTAAAGTTAGGTTACATATTTGAGACTTTTCTTGTTTCTTGAGGAAGGCCTGCTATATATACTGCTATATACTTCCCTCTTAGGATTGCCTTTGCTGTATCCCAAAGGTTTTGAACTGTTGGGTTTCATTTTCAATTGCTTCCATGTATCTTTTTAATTCTTTAAGTTCCTTGTTGACCCACTTATTCTTTGGGGGGATGTTCTTTAACCTCTATGTATTTGTGGTCCTTCCAAATTTTTTCTTGTGGTTGACTTCAAGTTTCATAGCATTGTGGTCTGAAAAGATGTGTGGTATAATCTCAATCTTTTTGTACCAGTTGAGGCCTAATTTGTGACCCAATATATGATTTATCCTGGAGAATGTTCTGTGTGAACTTGAGAAGAATGTGTATTCTGCTGCTTTAGGATGAAATGCTCTGTATATATCTGTTGAGCCCATCTGGTCCAGTGAGTCATTTAAAGCCCTTGTTTCCTTGTTGATCTGCTTAGATGACCTGTCCATTGCTGTGAGTGGGGTATTGTACTATTTTGTACTATTGTATTATTATTGTAATATTATTAATAAGTTTCTTTAAGTTTGTTATTAATTGATTTACATATTTCACTGCTCCCAAGTTAGGGGGATAAATATTTACAATTGTTAGATCTTCTTGTTGGATAGACCTCTTTATTTTGATATAGCGACCTTTTTTATTTCTTATTTAGTCTTTGGTTTAAAATCTAGTTTTTCTGATATAAATATGGCTACTCCAGCTTTCTTTTGATGTCCATTAGCATGATAAATTGTTCTCCATGCCCTCACTTTCAATCTGGAGGTGTCTTTCGGTCTAAACTGAGTCTCTTGTAAGCAGCATATTGATGGGTCTTTTTTTTTTAATCCATCCTGATACCCTATGTCTTTTGATTGGAACATTTAGTCCATTTACATCCAGAGTAATTATCGAGAAATAATTTAGTGCCATTGCACTACCTATAAAGTTCCTGTTCCTGTAGATTATCTCTGTTCCTTTCTAGCCTTTGTTACTTTTGGTCTCTCTTTCCCACTCAAAGGTCCCTTAAGATTTCTTGCAGAGCTGGTTTAGTGTTCATGAAATCCTTTAGTTTTTGTTTGTCTTGGAAACTCTTTATCTCATCTATTCTGAATGACAGCTTTGCTGAATAAAGTATTCTTGGCTGCATATTTTTCATATTTAACAAGATGAATATATTATGCTACTCCTCTCTGGCCTGTGGGCTCTCTGCAAACAGGTCTGCTGCTAGCCCTATGTGTCTACTTTTGTAGGTTAAGGACTTTCTTTCCCTAGTTGCTTTCAGAATTCTCTTTATCTCTGTGTTTTGCAAGTTTCACTATGATATATTGTGGTGTTGATTTTGAGGGGAGTTCTCTGTGGCTCTTAGAATTGAATGTCTGTTTCCTTCCCCAGATTAGGGAAGTTCTCACTATAATTTCTTCAAATAAACCTTCAGCCCCCTTTTTCCCTGCTCTTCTTCTTCTGGGACTCCTATGATATGGATATTATTTTGATGTATGGAATCACTGAGTTCCCTAAATCTACCTTCATGATCTAATAGTTTTCTTTCCCTCTTCTTTTTGTGTTCATTATTTTCCATGACTTTATCTTCCATATCACCTATCCTCTCCTCTGCTTCTTCAATCCTCATAGTGACTATATCCAGTCAGTTTTGTGTCTCAGTTATAGCATTTTTATTTCAGCCTGACTAGTTTTTATGTATTTTACCTCTGTAGCAAGGGTTTCTCTGCTGTCTTCTATGATTTTTTTCAAGTCCAGCTAGTAGTCTTATGACTGTTGATCTAAATTCTTGGTCAGATATATTGCTTATATCTGTTTTCAGCAAGTCCTCAGCTGTAATAGCTTCCTGACCTTTTTTGGGGGGAGAATTCCTCCATCTTGTCATTTGGCTAAGTTTCTACACTTGTGTGTTATGAAAGTTTGTTATGTTTCCTGTGACTCAGAATAATGCTATATACACTATCCAGTGCCTGGCACTTCAGGAAGTGTTTCTGGTGTATGCTGTGCGCACTCTGCTGTTGCATTTTGGCTGATCTTTCTCACTGGTCAGTCCTCTGTAGAGTTCCTCCTTGCTTGCAGTGGGGAGTGCTTGGATCTTTATCCAGGTGTGCTTTGATTTATTTGTTTTAAAAAGCCTGGGAAAAAAGGAAGGAAGGAAGGGAGAAAGGAAGGAAAGAAGGAAGGAAGGAAGGAAGGAAGGAAGGAAGGAAGGAAGGAAGGAAGGAAAAGAAAGAGAGAGAAAGAGAGAAAAAGAAAGAAAGAATGGAACAAAGACAGAAAGAAAGAAAGAAGGAAGGAAAGAAAGAAAGAAAGAAACCTGCTCCAAAAAGGAAAGGGGAAAAAAAGTAACAACAAAAAAACCATCCCTCTCTCTCAAAAAAAATAATCTTTTTTTAAAAAAGGGTGGGGGGAGCCTGGGTGATGCAGTCAGTTAAGTGTCAGACTCTTGGTCTCGGCTCAGATTGCGGTCTCAGGATCAGCCCCGTGCTCAGCAGGAAGTTTTCTTGAGATTATCTCTCCCTATCCCTTTGTCCCTCCCACTCATGCTCACTCTCTCTTTCTCTAAAACAAATAAATAAATCTTAAAAGAAAAAGAAAAAAAAAACAAAAACAAAACATAAGCCTGATTCCAAAGAAAAAGAAAGGAAAACTAATAAAGAAAAGGAAAAGCAAAAAAGAAGCCTGATCCCTCCCCCAAAAAGAGCGAAAAGGAAATGATAAAGAAACTAAAGAAACACACACACACACACACACACACAAACTGTAAGCCTGATTGTAAAGAAAAAAAGAAAAGAAGAGGAGGAGGAGAATAGTAATTATTAAAAGAAAAATGCAGCCTGGTCCTATTTCCACCAGAACTGGGGGCATGCTGCGAAGCACTGTATGATGAGTAGAACTGGTGCATGTGGCCGGCGGTCTGTGCTGCTCTTTTAGGGGAGAGGCCCGCCGCCCAGGCTGAGTCACTCCTGCCCCAGTAAAAAATAGCATTTGCCAAGGGCAGCCGGCGGGGTTTGACATGAGCAGCCCCCGCCTCCCCCAGGGGCCGCCCCACTGCTCTCTGATGTCCCACCATGTTGGTAGCGGGGATAAAATGGTGACAGGCAGCTCTCCTGTCCCAGGACAGGGGACTCTCACACCACCTGCTGTTCAAGAAGCCCTCACAAAAAAGAGAGGGCCATCAGCGTGCCCAGGGCCCTGCTCTCCTATGTTTCATCTTTGGCCAGGGGCTGGAATTCAAAAACGAAGGCGCCAACATTCAGATCCGCTCCCTGCACCAGATTAGAGACTCACTGTGCTCTGACTAGGAGTGCCCTTTGTCCCAGACAAAGGTCCCCCACCTGCACAGGTTGCCGATTCTATGCTGGGGCACCACGAAAAGCAGTGACCAGGTGATCCAGCCTCTGCCTGCACCTTTGTTCACTGCCAACTAAAGGCTATTTGCTGATGCCTGCGGGGTCTTTTGTCCTTGGGAAGGCAATATACCTTCTTCCAAATGTACTCCAGGAAGGAGAATGATCTCTCTCAGTGCACCCCTAGAGATCCCTACACCACTTTCCCCCCCCCCCCCCCCACCGTAGCCTCCTCTCTGGGAGTGTACCTTACAGCTCCTCTCACAAGCAAGTTGAGCACTTCCAAAATCTCCGAGATTGAGCTCCACTCACTGTTTGCAAAAGCCTACACCGCCCAGTTCCCCTAGCTCTGCAGTCTGTGGTCCAAGAGGTTGCCTCAACTCCTCTCTCCCTCCCCCCACCCCCATGGCAAGGGTTTCCTCCCCTCTACAGCAGAGCAACTTTTCTCTCCCCCAGTTCACTTCCATGCACCTCACACCTGACACTTTCTCTCTCTCAAGCTGTGGAAATCCTTCTTCTAATTCACAGATCAATTTCCTGGGTATTCCAAGTGATCTGACCTCAATGCAGTTGTGTGGAGGGATGACGAAAGCCCAGGGTCCCCCTACCTTTCCACCATCTTAACTCCTCCCTCTATATTCATTGACATGATTTGAGTTAGTAAAATACGATATCTACCCTAGATCCTGAATATATAACTCCTAAATGGAGAACTAATGATTTCATTTAGGATACTTTATTGCCAAAAATAAAGGTTGATGGAAGCATCTATAAAAGAGTTGAAAAAATAAAATTGGCTGAGAAGAATAAGAAAAAACAAGTATGTCTCGGTTAACAGGTTATTAGTGAGAAATCTAAGTAAGGGAAATGTGGTGGTTTTTATAAAACTCTTAGAAAAGAAAAAAATTAATATTTTTTTAAAAAGAAAAGAAGAAAATCAGAAAAATATGATCACAGAACTGTCATGGGGAAAATACATGTGAAAAGGCAAAGAAGCTAGGATAACTAAAACAATTTTGGAAAAAAAATGAGAGAAGTCTGTCTACCTGTCTACTATCAAGACTGTGGTATTGGTGGGAGATAGACATATAGATCAACCGAGCAGAATAGACCCAGACCAAACTGGGAATAGAACCACACAATCAAATCTAACTGATTTTTGATAGAGGTGCAAAAGAAATTCAATGTGGGAAAAGTTGTGGAATCTAAGGGTAGGCAAAGCGTTCTTAGATTCAACAATAAAAACAACACATAAAATGAAAAAATTAATAAATTGGATTTCATGAAAATTACAACTTTTGCTCTGCAAATATATAACGTCTGCAAAAGATATTGTTAAGAGGATAAAAAGGTAAGCTTTGGAGTGGGAGAAAATATTTGCAAACCGCATACCTGACAAAGGACTAATATCAATAATATATCAAAATTCAATAGAAAAAAAAGCAACCATCCAATTAAAATATGGGCAAAAGACATAAGAGACATGTTAATGAACAAGATATACAGTACAGATGGAAAATAAGCACATGAAAGCATGTTCAATATCATTAGTCATTAGGAAAATTCAAATCAAATCCACAATGAGCTATTACTACATATCTACCAAAATGACTAACTTAAAAAAAAAATAGTGACAGCCCTAAATGCTGGCGAGGATGCAGAAAAACTGAGCCACTCATACATCGCTAGTGGAAATGTAGAATGGTATAGCCATTCTGGAAAACAGTTTGACAGTTTCTTAAAAACTAAATATGCAACTACCATGTGATCCAACAATTTCATTTATCCCAAAGAAAAGCACACACATACCAAAAAAAAAAAATCCCCCAAAAACCTGTACATAAATGTTCACAGCGGCTTTATTCAAATCAGCCAAAAACTAGAAACAACCCAGATGTCCATCAATGTATGAATGTTTGGACCATCTGTAGTATATCCATACCATGGAATACCATTCAGCAATAAAAAGCCACAAACTATTGATATATGCAAAAACCTGGGTGAATCTCCAGAGAATTATGCTGAGTGTAAAAAAGCCAATCCACTAAGTTTACATACCATGTGATTCCATTTATACAACACTCTTGAAATGACAGAATTGTAGAAATAGAGAACAGACTCGTGGTTGCTCGTTGTTAGGTTGAGGGTAGTGGCTGGAGAGGAGGGAATGTGACTAAAAGGGAAACATTAGGAATGCTTATGATGATGAAAATATTCTGCATCTTGACTGCATCAGTGTCAATATCCTGGTTTGATATTTTATTATACAGTTGACTCCTTGAATAACAACACATGCATTTGAGCTGCTCAGGTCCACTCATATGTGAATTTTTTTTTTTTATTGACACAATCCAATACTGTCAATGTATTTTCTCTTCCTTATGAAGTTTTTTAAATCACATTTTGTTTTCTTTAACTTTCTCTATTGTAAGAACACAGCATATAATACATGTAACATACAAATGTGTGTTAATCCACGGTTTATGTTATCATAAGGCTTCTTGTCAATAGTGGGATATCAGTATTTTAGTTTTGGGCAGTCCAAAGTTAAAGGTGGATTTTCGACTGTGCTGAGGGTCGGCAACCCATCCCCTATGTTATTCAAGGGTAAACTGTACTTTGGAAGGGTGTTTACCATCAAGCGAAAATGGGTGAAGCATAACCATATCTCTGTATTATTTCTTACAATTGCATATGAATCTGTAATTATCTCAAAGTAGTTTAATTATTTTTAAATCTAAAAGCATTCATTACTTACCAAACAACTGTGTCTTTTTAGAAATACTATCATCAGAATGATTTATAATAGGAGCGCCTGTGTGGCTCAGTCAGTTAAGTGTCCAGCTCTTGACTTTGGCTCAGGTCATGATCTCAGGGTTGTGAGATGGAGCCCCATGATAGACTCCAAGCTGGGGAGGTGGGTAGCCTGCTTAAGATTCTCTCTCCCCCTCTTCCTCTGCCCCTCCCCTCCACATACCTGTGCTCTTCTCTCTCTCGTTCTAAAACAAAACAAAACAAAACACCACAATGGTTTATAATCAAAATATTTTTCTGATTCTTTAAATCAGAAAGTTTAAGGAGCCAGAATCCTCCATTACTCTCAGCTGACATAAAAAAGGGCACTAAGTCTATTTTGGACCTCTGAGAAATGGATATCTTATTCTTAAAGTAGGGATAATAATATCTATTTCACTGAGTTGCTGTAAGAACTGCATGAGATAAAATACAGAAGCACACACCTGTATGTTCTTGTAATAAACCTGCTAATTCCAAAGTGCTTACACACACATACACACACACGCACACACACACACACACACAATCCTACTGTAGCTCATGAAGTTATGTGCGTTTTTATATAACGGTGTATCTGTGTCTCTGTGTGTGATTGATAATATAATATCACTGTCATATAGGTATAGAAACGGGTATTTCAGGAGTGGTGATTGTCAGAATAAATGACTTTCTTTTTTAAAAAAAATGCAAGCACAGACTACATTGCCTAGTAAATTATGAGGGTTCAACAAATGTGAGTTCCCATCTCTTTCCCATTCTGAGTCATGGGAACTCTTACTTTATTTTGTACATAAAACCAGATACAAGAAGGAGAGAAATGGCAGGCTATGTCTGCAGTTCAAATTGCCTTGCAGGAAAAAAAAATTAAGATGAGTTACCAGCATGAAAAATAATCTTCCCAACAGAGTTCAAAGAGACTCAGAAATGGTCTCTATGGGGAGAGCTTCCACTAACCAGGGGAACCAGGAAAGAGAGACAACAGTAGTGGCCTGAGAGGGTAATGGCCAATTTGACCTATTATGTGTTTACCACATCCAGTTTATTTGTTGTTCTTATCACAGGCCGCTATGGAGGCACTAGGGGTGAAGAAAGACCGTCCACTTCGCAGCCATTTCTTCTAGGTTCTTTCTTTTGCCAATTGGCCCTGACAGAATGTTTCAAGTACTGACAGACAACCTCTTTTCCCTACAGCCTTCCCCAGGATGGGAGGCTATTGAAGGAAATATATATTTGAGTTGGGGTCGGTGAGGGAATATATCAGACCAACGTAAGGTGCAATAAAAGAAGGTTGAAGTAGGAACATCAGAAAATTAATTTCCTGGCTCCAAGTGTTATTGGATGGTAGCTCAGTAATCCTCCTGGGACTGGTTAGGAGCTCATCATGGGAAATGGTCGAGCTGAGTGGATGGAAATAGCAAATGATGAATCATAGAAAGATGTCTGAACATCTTAGTAACCCCAGGAAGCCTTGCTTGCCTGTTTCTACAATGCAGAAGATTTTGTTGCCTGCTGACAAGTCACCTCAAACAAATCAGCTTCTCTAGAAAGCTTATTTGCATTTTAATGGGACAGGCGGGCATTGGTTCCTGGCACCAAGTACCTCCACCAGCCTCCTTGAGGCTGTCCTGAAAGCTGCTGGTTGATTATGGCTTTCCTAGATTTTGCCTTTCTAGTAAATTCATTAGAACAAACAGGGCAATGGCAGATTTCAAACTGGATGAAGACTTCAAAAAATTGTTGCTTTAAAGTTTATCTTCTCCCAAATCAGAAAGAATTGCCTACAGATCCAAGATACTTGACAATGGTCAATAATCAACTTCATATATTTGTTTAGCACGTTAGAATTGACAGAGCACTTCTCCACAAGCTATCGCTTTAGATCCATATAAAATCCTTTAAAGCAAGTGGGGCATATGTTATGACACAGATAATCATCCACAATGAGGAAACCTGGGCTTGAAGAAAATGATTGTCTAATGTCACCAAAGAACGAAGTCAAAGCTAGATAATTCTCCCCCCCAAATGCTATTGATATTGAATCAATAGCCAAAAATACAGACATTTTGAGGCTGTGGATTTTTTTCATCATTTTTTGCATTTTCTTTCCTGGTGGGAAAGGAGGGTTAAGATGGTTTTGGGTGTGATAACATTGTATCTTAGCAGATAATTGTGAAAGTATAGATCTCAGGCCTGTAAACCTTCCACCTGTGTTGGGAATAGATGTACAATTGTGGAATGATTTATGACCCTCAAAGGGGATATCTGAATATATGTTGAAATGTGGACAGAGACATTAACTGCCAGTGAAATTCTAACTAATTACATCCTTATAATCTAGAGTAGAAGCAGAAGGTTATGTGGTGAAGGCCATTATAAGCAAAGACAGAATGAAAAGGACTTACAGATAAAGGAGGAAAGGAAAGGGGTGGGATATTTCAAGGAAGAAAGAGTCTGAGCAAAGAAATAGTTTGAGCAAAACAGTTGACCGTATGTTTTAGAACTATGATCACTGGTATTAGAGGCTGGAAAGAATACTGTAGTATATATTTAAGGTAGGGAGTTCTGAAATTAGATTTTGGGAGTTCAAATGTCCATCACTTACTAGATGAGTTATATGATGGGATTTTCTATCTGTAAATGGAGCCAGGATTAGTGCCAACTTCATAGAGTTTTATGAGAATTACATAAAATAGTACATAAAACCTCTTCTTAGAATAGCACCTTTACTTAGTTGACATTAAAACAACAACTGCTACCTTTTTTAAAAGTCATCAGGGGCCAGGGAGTGGTTGGACTTGGAGTAGAGACAGAGTTAGCATATAAGTTATCATTTAAATCATTTAGCCTTCGAAATGAAAGGGGATGTTATTCATGATTATGCCAGGGCACTGAGAATGAAGGAGAAATATTTGGGACAAACCACAAGGTGTGGAGACCCGACATATAGGAGATCCTGATCTAAGTTCTTCCTTGTTCAACTCAAACTTCCCAGATATGTCATAGACAAAATTCTATAATCAAATAGCACTATGTAGGCCAAATATTATAAGTTATTTGTGTAATAAAATCTCAAGTGTTGAACTTTGGAGCAAGAATGTCAAAGGTAGCCAAGATGTTAGAGGTCACCTAAATTCCTTCAGCATTTTCAGTTGGAGAGGGGACCTCACCGAGAGCAGGTGCTGATAGAGTGCCTGTGATTTCTTTGGGCAGCAGTGACACAAAGGACCCACAGCTGGACAGAACTGCTGGAGACACTTTACGGATTTCTAATTATCATAAGAGTCCAGGGCTTATAACACAGATGAGGGAATTGCTTTGCATTAGCTGAGAGCCTTGTTCAGGATCTCCTAACATTCAGTTCAGGAGTTTTTTCAACATATCAGCATTAACCAAAGTATGTTCCAGTTCACAGGAGCCCTGCAAGTTGCTCGAGCAGTAAGGGATTGTAAGCTTAGTTTATGCTGCTTACTGTCACAGCACACTCTCAGAAACTCACGATATACATTAGATACTCTGAGAAGTCCTTGAATAAAAAACCAATCCAATTTTGTTCAAAACAGTATTTCCCAAATGTGTTTTACCACAAAACCCTTTTATCATGCAATATTAATTAACACCCTGCAGAATTAGCATTCTGGTACAACCTGCTTTGCAAAAGACAATACTGCACAATTTAGTAACTTGGGAAGAACTTCCAAACCAGTAAGAATGAGAAATAAATAGATCATTAGAACATTTTCTCATTTTACATGGATTTACATGCAGTCATAAAATCAACACGTCTCTCATCAAATGCATTCTTTTAGTTGTTTTAAGTAACATATTCAATCAGGCTTAAGACAATTTTATCTGCCCAATTGATTACTTCTTTATTAATGAAAAATTTGCTTTAGCTTTGCCAAAAATGGCAACATTAATATAATAAAATAATTTTCACGTGATTAAATATTTTATTATATCAAAAAAAGGGGAAAATACTTCAGTGGGTAGTCTAACCATAGAATGTGGGGGTACTTTTCAATTTTAAAAGCAAAGGATGAATGCAAATGAACAGAGATTAATTTTTTAAAAGGTATACTTCAATATGTCCTAAAAATAAAGCCAATTAAAGAAATAGTAAATAGGTTTTATAGTTAAATATGACAGCAAGGGAAACCTATCTTAAGTACATAAATGGCTTACACAAATTTCCAAAAGCATACAAACAAACAGCAACAAAACCCATTAAGAGAACAACAGAAAAAAGGACCAAGAATCTGAACACAGGAAGCAGAAAGGGAATGAATGAAGAAGGAACTTGACTTCCCACATCCAACTCACTAGAGGCCACCCTTTCTCCCCAAGCATCGACTGACTCCTACTACACGACTTTTCCTAGTCTGTTTCCACCTTCCAAACCCCCGCTGCATAATAGTCCTGTGTGAGCTGCAATCTAGAGCCACAGCACCCACAGGAGTCATTGTTAGCTGTTACATAGTAGTTTTTGTTCTGGGAGAACTTCCTCTTATACCTAAGTCTATTGTTGAACTTGAGACATTTAGTTTAGGACACACACAAAAGAAGGGAACTTCCCTAGACGTGGTGACCTTGGGGTACACTTGCTTCCAAGCATAGCCTCCCAGATTCCCAGGACATCCCTGCAGGAGCTGATTCAAGAAAGAAGCCAGCTAAAACTTTCATCTCAAACTGTCATCTCTGTTCCCCACTGGCAGTATTTGACTAACTTGGTTTCACATTTCTGATTATTTGTCATGTCAAATGCTCACTGTTCATCTTCTAAAAAGCCACAAGCCCCCTGGTAAGTTTGGAATCTTGTCTCCTCTCCATCTGAGTCATCTGTATCAATCAGTTGCCTGTGTTTCCCGAAAAGGGGAATTTAATTACTTTTTCTGACTACCTCAGTTATCATAACAAACCATATGCTACAGAATAAGCCATCTCCAAATTCAGTGGCTTCCAACATTTATTATTATCTTTCCTGGTCCTGTGGGCTGACTGGGGCTTGGCCAGGTGGTTCCTACTTGGATGTCTTGTGTCACTGCAGCAGACTGTGGCTGAGCCATGCACTTGTGTCTCTCAGCCTGTGGACAGGCTATCGGGTAGGAAAACCTGGTGACTCACCTGGGCCCTACTACTTGTGGTGAGACTAACAGACGTTTCCCTGACCTGAGTCAACATTGTGGCTGGACCAGCCCATGTGGTTCTTATTTTGATTTCAGGACACATCTCAACAACAACCATCAGGGGATTTTGAAAAAAAAAAGTAAATAAATAAGGTTTATTACTGATAAGTCCTGAAGGGTACATAGCATGCCCAGGCCACACAGTGAGGTTGAAGGTAGAGACAGAATGAGCACAGACCTGAATTCTTCCTTTATTGGGGTTGCGAGTGGGGCAACTAGGGTTTTACAGATTCACTCTTTATTGGTGAATTTAAGATTTTATTTATTTATTTCACAGAGGGAGAGAGATCACAAGGAGGCAGAGAGACAGGCAGAGAGAGAGGGGGAAGCAGGCTCCTCGCTGAGCAGAGAGCCCGATGCGGGCCTCGATCCCAGGACCCTGAGATCATGACCTGAGCCGAAAGCAGAGGCTTTAACCCACTGAGCCACCCAGGCGCCCATTATTGGTGAATTTAAAACAGAAGAGCAAGAATTAAAGCATGGGAGGGGAAATAGGGTCACTCAAGTGGTCAGTTGTCTAGGTCATCCAGGGCTCTCTAAAGTGGGGAACTTCATGGGTGAGGCAGCCTGTCCCTTTATTGAGTTGTGTAGCTGGTAATGTGCTTATTGGAGAAGCACGTCTTTGAAATGAATGCCTCAGCAAGCAAAAGCTTAATGTCAGAGGCTTACATTATAATTAAAAAAAAAAAAAGCTAGTTATCAGGCACTTCCATTACCTGTGTACACTCAAGTGGGCTGGAGGTGTTAGAGGGCTCACTCCCAAGTCTGGTCCCTCCGTGTCTTCCATGAGGCCTCTCTCCCAATAGAGTGGTCAAGTCTTCCTGTGTAAGGTGTCAAGTACCCAAGAAAGAATGTCCCAAGAGCTAATGCTCTGAGTGATCCTGGCAGGAGCTGCTAAGGTTCTTATAATCTAGCCTCAAAAAGACAAATGCAGCACTTCTGCCGAGTACTATTGTGCAACAGGTCATGAAGACCAATCAAGATTTAAGGGGAGGGGAATCAGACTCCACCTTTTGAAACACTTGAACATGGAAGAGGAGGAATTGCTTGGGGTCATTTTCAGAGACTATGGCCCCCCCCGCCACTCACCATCTTGTTTTTCTTCTTCTCTGTTTTGCTTTGACTTGTGCAATCCAGCTACTTTTGTTTTAACCCAGCTCTTAATCGCCCCATGGGAATAACACATTCAAATAGAAGAATGTTGTACCTAAGTGACAGGATCTGACTTCTCCAGGGGACTTCAGATTCTTTCTTGCTGTGCCCATCAAGCTGATGATGTGAACTAAGTGGCCTGCTATCAAAGTAGATAGCAGCTCAGTGCCACAACCACCCCACATTGCGTAAAGCATGACACACATCCCATGATCAAGATCAGTTGACTATCTAACTGACAGAACAAGGGAGCGCAGGCTGTGTTCCAAGGGAGAAGCTGTCCTCAATTTGGCATCGGGGTGCCTGAAATGCAGAGGTCAAAAGAAACTGAAAAGAGAAATTAGCATACTGCATTTTGAATTAGGAATGGAAACTACAGAGAAGAAAAGCATTTTAGGAAAAGACCCAGAGAATTTATGTGTCACTCTGCAGACCCATCAATTTTCCCACTTTAGATAGTGAATTAGTGTTTCAGATGGCACTTTCCAAGAGAGAGTATTCTGTACCTAACCTATGAAATGCATGTGTCATAATTAATGTCTCAAGGGGAAAATTCTCCTGACTGAGCTTTGAATTTGCCGGGCAATTGGCTAGGACTGACAATAGCTGTAGTGAAGTCAAATCCAAGGAGATTTCCTTCTTTCCCTGCTCTCTACACCAGGAGCCAGTAAACTATAGCCCATGAGCCCAAATTCCATCCACCACCTGTTTTTGTAAATAAAGATTTATTGGAATACAGGCACACCCACTTGTTTACACATTATCTTTGGCTTTTTTCATGTTACAAGGAGTTGAGTAAAACTGAAGCTGTTTACTATCTGGCCCTTCATAGAAACGTTTGTCAACACTTGCACTACCACAGTCCTCAGAAAACATTATTTTTTTTGCCATAGTTTATGACTAATAATTCTAATGTGGCCCTAGATTGTAATTTACTGGGCTTTGGGACACCATATATTTTACTTGAAAATTATATTGAATAAGGAAGTTATTATTTTACCATAAGTTATGGCAGTGGTAATATTTGACCCTGTGATTGGATTATTCATTTTGAATATTGTGTCTGCTTTGGTTTGAAGTGGGTGCTTCACCAGTTTTTGTTTTGATCTTTGTGCTGTGCACTCTAATCAAGACCTCCCGACCCCATGTGTTATGAAAGCAAACAATAGTGAAGGTGTGTCTCGGGGAGAATGAGGTGTAGTGGAAGCAAGTCCATCTTGCTTCTCATCTAGGCAAAGTGTACCACTTTGCAGTCATGGGGGATCTTCCCAGATCACCAGAATGAGGGGTCCTGCTAGTCTGAGTAGCTACTATAACTTCCATTCACTGTACACTCACCACATGTGGTTCTCGGAGCTGCTCACTTTTCATACGTTATTTTATTTAATGCTTATAATATATTATTGTTGGAGGAAGTCATCAAGAGGATGTGACCGCCAATTGACCCCCAAGCTGGACCTGGGGAACCAGAGAGTCCTCATGCCCCCTTCCTCATCCTTGGAATGTATGTTCTGCCCACTGTTCCCACAGTGAGAACCACTTTCAAGGAAGCAAGCCTGAGAGAGCAATGTGTTGTCGAGATCATCCTGCCAGTATACATGTCCGAACCAGTTCAGACCCCTAAAATAACTGCTCAGATTCTGTCCAGGCAGATGCAGAGATCTCCTTGTCTTGCAGCTGCCCAAGACCAGCCTTATACGTCAATGTTCCTCGCTTATTAAATCTGCCACCTACCAATCTGGAGTGGCCTGCCTCTTTCTTCTGACTCTCCTTGCCCCCCCCCCCCACCTAATGGGGCCAGTTTGAGAACCAACTATTATGAGGTTGATTTTGTGACAGATGTGTTCCAAAAGATATAGAGATGACAAAATGTTAAATAATTTGTCTAAAGTAGCATAGCCAGTAAATGTCAAAGCCACAATTTGACCCCAGTGCTATCTGACTTCAAAATCTGTGCTTTTAATAACTATGTTATTGTTAATGGGGCTCTTACCACTATGCGTATATGCCCCAGTATTCGGATAACCGTGACAGACTTAAGACCCAAGGAGGACCTAGACATTGTAATTCTGGCTATATATGGACACAACTGACACCTTGAAAATGAAAAATATATATATTGGAATTACAGTTAAACACTATCTATAGATTACAGTTAAACACTATCTATAGACGTGTCACACTGAAGGAAATGTTTTCAAACTTATATTCAAAACACATTTAGTATAGTTAACATATAAAATAAAACGGACAAATAGATGTGCATGAATAGTTGTTATAAGGTCCCCGGCAGGGTACATGTGAATCAACATCTTTCCTTCTTATTGCCAAATATCTTCCATTGTATGGAGGTATCAGAACTTTTATCCATATTTTATCCATTCACCTGTTGAAGAACATTTTGGTTATATCTGATTCCTATTGATCATAAATAAAGCTGCTATGAACATTTGTTTACAGGATACTTCATGGACATTAAGTTTTCAATTCACTTGGGTAAATACCTAAAAGTAAGACCATTGGATCATAGTAAGTACATGATAAATATATGACAAATTGTTTTCCCAAGTTGCTGTACCATTTTTCCTTTTACTCTTCCTTCTCACCAACATCTGGCATTGTCAGTGCTTTCCCTCTAACCAATCTAATAAGTATGCATTGGAGGTAGTATCTCATTGTGGTTTTGATTTCCATTCTCTAATGACTAATGATACTGAGTGTCTCCTCATTTGATTTTTTGCTATATAGTATCTTCTTTGGAGAAGTGTATCTTTGCCCAGTTTTTAACTGGCTTGATGAGTTTTCTTGTTCTTGTTGTTGAGTTTTAAGAGTCCTTTATATATTCTAGATCCATGCCCTTTATCAGCCTTGTAATTTGAAAATATTTTCTCCTGGTCTGTGATTTGTCTTTTCATTCTCTTAACAGCGTCTTCCACAGAGCAAAAGTTTTAAATTTTTACAGTCTAATTTATCCTTTTTCATTTTTTATTTATGACTTGCACATTTGACATCTCATCTAAAAACTCATTAACAAACCAAAGGTTACAGATTTTCTTCCAACATATTCAACATTTGTGTATATATCTAATTCTATATACATCTATTGATTCGCTTGTTTCTTTAAAAAAGATGTTTATTTCTTCTCTTGTTTCTTTGTGTGTTGCAATTTGTGGTTGGAAGCAGAACATTTTATGTAGTACAGTAGCAAGTGAGACAAGTAATTTTATGCCAGGAAATAGGTAAACTGTTTGCTAGGCTTTAGTGTAGGAATTCTGAGTTAATCTAACCAAAATGTGAGCTGGATTTGGATTTTAGTCTTGCTCTGGTTATATCCAGTATCAGCTTCACATTCCTCTAGTAATACTTTGTGCTTAGAATGGGGGCTGGTTTATCAGAGGATTTTTCTCAGTGATTGCTTCACCTTTAGCTTTATGCCTTTCCTTTCCTCCTACACCTCAAGACACCCCTTCTGGGTTCTTGACCTTCTCTAATACCAGCTCAGTATATGTGTGGTGTATGGGTGCTGGGGGGAGAGTATGGATCGTGTGGGTCACTGTAGTTCAGCCTCATTCTTAGGTAGGTGTTCTGATCCTGGGTCTCAGGGTTCTTCTCTGTATCCGTATCTATCACTTGGGGAGGAATAGGTAGTGAATCTACCCTTCCCCAAGAGGTAGGGGATCTTTAACTGTTTAGCCTCAGCATATACCGTTTAGCCTCAGAATATACTCCTGCCTCTTCCAAAGGAGTTTGGAGAGGTTTGGTTTTGTGTTCTTCTCTCCCCTTCCCTTAATTGCCGTGGGTCTTGACCTGTGTCCTCATAGTTGAAGGTTTTTGTTCCATAAAGGAAAGAGAGGAGAATAATCCAGGCAAAGCTCTGTTCCTTTCCCTCGACAGCTACTGTTCCCCTCTTCCAAGACTGTATCACAAAGGCCGCTTTATCTATGCTTTCATCCTGCCTTTAGACTTCCTTGTGAGGACCCGATGGACATCTGTGGAAAAGAGCCTGCAAGTGGATGCAGATTCTTTTTGTTTCAGTGGCTCCTGGGGCCACTATACTTTGTGGCGGTCCATACTCTGCCTTCAGCAATTTGTCAAAATTTGTAACTGAATTATTTCTGGCTTGCATGGCAGATGGCATCTGTGGAGAGTACTTACATTACATTCCTCCTCGGAGAGATTTATCTTTCCTGAGATTTCAAATTACTATTTGGTTGTCCTGAAACCTCATCTTTTTGGTAGATTGCTAAAAGTTGTGATCTTGCAAATTATTCAGATTTTTTTTCATTGTAACAGTGAGATCTATGCTCTTTCTCACTTTCCATATTCAGAACCTGGAAATTTTCTATTTTATTTTGAAAAATAGGAAAAAAGTAGCCATTGAAGATTTTTAAGCTGGAGAATGAAAAGTTCAGATCCATTGCAGATCTGGCTGCATGATACAGAATGGGTTGGAGAAAACGAGAGTCCGGAGGCAAGTTGGGAGGTTGTTGGAGTAATCTGGGCAAAAGATGAGCAAACCCCAAACACAGCATGGCATGGGGACTAAAGATAAAGATATATTTGAGAAGTTTAGGATTTAACAGGATTTCCTGACAGATTGTGGACGTGGGTGCATAGATGCATATTCATGCAATTCAATGTGCTGGATTATGGTGTGAAAAAGAGGGAAGATTAAAAAAAAAGTGCCCATGTTTCTAACCTAGGCAGCCAGGAGAATAATGATAAAGGAGTCAATATAATATTAAGGTTGTAAGCAAAACAGAGATGCAGAGAGAATATATAGGTGAGTGTTAACCTTGGAAAACAGGTGGTTAGTTCTCTGCAGAGACTAAACAAACACAACAGAGGACCTCAGTGGATCAGTAAATGATCAGTAAATGAATGAATGAGTGGTTGAATCAATATTTCAGAGCTTTAATTGGGAGCTAAATCTATTTAATAAGACTTATTTGTTTCTTTTTATTCCAGCAAGGGCAATAGGTTTTATGACATTTAAAAGAATTCAGTGGGGATAACATGTGTAACTTGAAATGCCCCAGAAAATATGAACTGAGCTATTCTAGCCCTTCCCTGGTTCAGATGCTTTGGGAGCTTTCTCATCTCTCCTCCATCACCGGGATTCTCAAATACTGTGTGCTAACTGCATGGGTCAATTAGTATGAAATTCAATTTGTTACAATCTGTCTGAGGCCACTTAATAAGCCCGACACATAAACCTCAGGTCTGGGGACAATTAAGAGAAATTCTTGGTGTGAAGGTATTTAAGTACCTGTTAGGAATGAAGAGAAATATTTAATGCCCAATTCCCTAATCCATCTTTCAGAAACAGGAAGAGATCATTATATCACAAACAAGTTAACGCGATAGTGATTGTTACAGGAAAAGTAATGAAAGCACATTGTCTATATCATGATATCATGGATTTCCCCCTTCCTTCCTCCCTCAAGCAAGCACTGATACAGACTCATGCTCATTCAGCTTGGTGCATCTCATCATGCACTTGGTGTTTTGGATGAAAACTGAGAATTTCCCCCTTTTAGAGGAGCTTCAGCCCCCCAGGGAAATGCCCACAACAAACATTTGCTCCTGTAAAATGATGGGTGCTCAACTTGGAGTGGAGAAGGGGCCAGGAAGGCGGGGGGGGGGTAGGAGTGTCACTAACTCGGACTGGAGTCATAGGACTTACCCCTTCAAATGAACATTGTTCTTCAAATAATCACTATGAAAAATAGAATACACGTCTCAATCATGTTCTAGTCACTTAGAATATTTTAGACTTTCCTCTGAGAGTTATCCTCAGAGAACATTTGCAAGTTATACCAAAATTTTGATTGTCTTTCATTTTCATCAAATTATACTAACTAGCTTGGTTCTTCCCAAAATGTATTTCCTTGCTTAGTTATCTGTATAGATGCCCCATGACACATCTTTCCATGGTCAAATAAATTTAAGAAAAATCTACCTACATTCACCCCTTATTTGATGAGCATTAGCAGCAGATCCAAATCTCTGAAAAGGTCTTCAATAAATTTATTTAACTCTGTAGACCAGTGCTTCTTCAAGTTAATTTCATCAAATCTAAGACACCTTCTATTATAAGATGCACCATTAATTTATGTAGAAGTTGTGCAGAAAACAATTTGCTGATTAAGCTGGGACTTGATACTTTCTTAACATGTAGAGGAATTTTTATTTTATACTTACTGAAATAATTCTTTTAGCACTATTTTTACAAATATTATATATTATTCTTGGATATATTCTATATATGAAACAAGTCATTCAAAGAATTCCTAAAACTTCTAAAACAGATCCCAACTCTTCTGAGTCACTTTTTATCTCAGAATAATTGATACCCATGTTTTCCACACTCTGTCAGTATCTGTATTTCCAAGAATATGCTGCTGTTTTAAGCATGTTTCATTATTTTCTCCATGATTTTTTTTTTAAAGATTATTTATTTATTAATTTATTTCACAGAGGGAGAGAGATCACAAGGAGGCAGAGAGGCAGGCAGAGAGAGAGGAGGAAGCAGGCTCCCCGCTGAGCAGGGAGCCCGATGCGGGCCTTGATCCCAGGACCCTGAGATCATGACCTGAGCCGAAAGCAGAGGCTTTAACCCACTGAGCCACCCAGGCGCCCCATGATTTTTATCCAAGCACCAGACACCTATCGTGCAAGTGTTGATATATTTGTGTAAGAAAAACAAGCACATCAAAACTGCCACCTAGACAACGGAGATAGTAAGGTGCATTTTAATCTCCGAGATGTTAAAATTTGAAAAGAAAAACAAGTGTTATGGAATCAGTGAAAAAACATCATATTCCCTCAAGGCTCCCTGTTTGTGGATCCCATTGGAGCTAGGGTTTTTGGGGAGCCTTTGAGAAAGCTGATCCAGTCTGTTTGATCAAAGTTGGATTGAAGCTAACGATAGCCGATCTTCCATAAAATAAGTATAGAACCACTCTCCATACGTCATAGCAGCATTGAACATAGGGAGCTCAGAAGGAAATTCCTGGAAGGTGATACACACAACAGTTGTAAGCGCAGGACCTGGAGCAGACTGGCCTCAGGGTTGCATGCGTGTTTGACCACTTCTTAGCTCAGATCCCAGGAAAATTGCTTACTCCCCCTCAGGGTCAGTTACCTTACCTTTGCAGTGGGGATTATAATAATGTGCCTCCCATGTGGACCTATTCTGAGGCTTAGATTTTAAAAAAATTGTAGGAGCAACTGGGCAGCTCATTCCACTGAGCCTCCAACTCTTAATTTCAGCTCAGGTCACCATCTCAGGGTCCTGAGATCAAGTCTTGTGTCAGGCTCCATGCTGAGTGTAGACCCTGCCTGGGATTCTCTTTCTCCCTCTCCCTCTGCCCCACCCCCAGACCTTGTGCTCTTGCTCTTTCTCAAAAAAAAAAAAAAAAAAAAAAAAAAAGTAAAACCCTGACCACTATCTGCAATCAACACCTTTTAGCTATTATTACTTTTCCAGGCATTCATGACAAATAACCACCTTCCTCAATTTAGCTCTGAAAGAATCTCAGCTATTTCTTTTCTTTTCTTTTCTTTTTTTAAGATTTTATTTATTTATTTGACAGAGAGAAAGAGATTACAAGTAGGCAGAGAGAGAGGAGGAAGCAGGTTCCCTGCTGAGCAGGCAGCCCGAAGCAGGGCTTGATCCAATCCCAGGACCCTGAGACCATGACCTGAGCCAAAGGAAGAGTCTTTAACCCACTGAGCCACACAGACGCCCCGAATCTCAGCTATTTCTGAGGATTAAAATGACTCTTACAGGATGAATGATTTCTCATATGAAGAGGCTCCCAGGATGTGTTGCAGAGGCTGATGATGATTACTGAGTGAGGCATTTTAAAAAGTACTTTGGCAACGGCAGCATTATCAAAGTAAGTGCATGACCTCTCACGTACCTATTATGAAAGCAGCTAGACTCATTTTCAAAAAGCAGTTCTGGTGTAATTACTACCATATCCCTCTGCATGGATAAAAACTGGATTGAAATCTGTATTCTGTTTTCTGCTTTCCATCCCTCTTCCCTCCCAAGTCCAATCCATTCGAAAGTCTATAGCAAAATATTGGTGGGGAGTGGGGGTGGCTGACAGTGTTGGCTTTTTTTAAGCATGCTTTTCACTCACTAAGTATGTAACTTGGGCAAGCCAATTGATCTTTCTGAACGCTGATCTCATCTCTAAAATATGGATGAAAAAAGTGCCGATCTCATAGAGTATTTGGACATTCCATCATATACCAACACGTGTCAAGCTCTGTAACCCAATTCTAGGCACACAGTAAGTATTGACTAAATGTTGATATTACCATTCTTATAATTAGCATTAGAATTAGCATTGCTACTTTAATTTCTTATTGTAACAAGTTACCATAAACTTGGTAGCTTGAAACAACACGAATGTACCATCTTACAGCTCTGGAAGTCGGAAGACCAAAAGGGTTTCACTGGGTTAAAATAAAGGTGTCAGCAGGACTGTTTGTTGTTGTTGTTGTTGTTTGTTTGTTTGTTTGTTTTTCTGAAAGCCCTGGAGGAGAGTATGCTTCCTTGTCTTCTCCAGCTTCTAGAAGCTAAAATCATCTTCACTCTATCAATTATGTATGGCTGCATAACACATTACCTCAAAAGGCAATGGCTCAAAGTAACAACATTTGTCTCACAGACTCTGGGTCAGGAATTTGGGTGTGGTTTAACTGGATCCTCTGATTCAGAGTCTCCCATACTTGCAACCAGGGTGTCCAATGAGGCTTTAGTCGCTACAGGGCTTGCCTGGGGGGAGGGTGGAATCCAAGCTCACTCACCTGGTGGTTGGCAGAATCCAGGTGCTCATGGGCCATTGGGCAGAAGCTTCCCTTAGCACCTAGCCACATGGACCTCCCATAGACAGCCGCTCACAACAGCAGCTGGCTAACAGGACAGAAGTCACAGTCTTTTGGAATAAAATCTCAGAAGTGATATTCCATCAACTTTGCTACATTTTTTAAAAAGATTTTATTTATTTATTTGACAGAGAGAGAGATCACAAGTAGGCAGAGAGAGAGGGGGAAGCAGGCTCCCCGCTGAGCAGGGAGCCCGATGCGGGGCTTGATCCCAGGACCCTGAGATCATGACCTGAGCCGAAGGCAGAGGCTTAACCCACTGAGCCACCCAAGCGCCCACTGCATTTTATTCATTAGAAGCAAGTCACTGGGTCCCGTCCACTTCCAAAGAGAGGGTTTTTCACATGAGCATGAATACTGGTGGCAAAAATTGTTGGAAGTCACTTTGGAAGCCTGCCTGCCACAGTCACCATCATTGTTTCCACCAAATCCATCTTCTTCACCTGGTCACATGTGAGCCCAGACCAATTTCTAACTAATTATATTGGAATATCTGGAGGCAGAGCCCAGGTCCTGTCCTTTTTAAGGCCTCCCTTTGTGATTTTATTATGCAACCAACCTTGAGAGCCACGGCTCTGCACCTCACCACTACAGTGGTAATTTATGTACAATGCACTGTGCCTGTCATTCTTTACTGAAAATCCTGTCACACATTTTTGATCATGTGCAGCAGAGGGTAGAAGCTCTGTACTTGCTTATAAGTCCCTCTCTGACTCACATCCACCCCCTCAAATTTGTCTGCACCCATCCACACCTCACTCACTACACACGCTCCTTTAATACCTCACGGTTTATGTCCCTCCCCAAGCAGTGGGCTGTTTGCCAACTCTGTGCCTTGGCAGATGCTGTTCTCTCTGCCCACAGGCCCAAGCGACTCCCAGGAAATGCCTATGCTTTTTTAAAATGTAGTAATTATTGACCATATTCAAGGGAATGCTTATGCAATGTTTATACAGAAGCTTATTGAAGTGTCAAGTCCGAACAGCAACAATAAAACATCCATGACCCACCAATTAGCTTAGGCAGAGAATAGTGCCTTGAACTTTGAAGTTTCCTTGTGCTAATTCTGTGTCCCGTTCCTTTTACTCCATCACAAAAGTAATCAAAGCCATAAATGCTGTGTTTAAAATTCCTGTGCTCTTATCCAAAATTGTAAATCCCAAATAACAAAGTGACTTGGTTCTGCACGTTGCATGGAGTCATGCCCTGGTATTCCTCGGAGTGTCATCTGTTTTGTTCCTGATAGCTAAAATACATCTCTTTCTACCACTGTCCAGCAACTACTTTTTAAAAATACATCTCAGTTTATTTACTCGACTACTGATAGATCTGGAATACTTCCAGAATTTCTGGTATTGATGACACTCCTGCTGCAAATTACTGTCTATGTCCAATGGTGCCCATGTGAAAACATTTCTCTGGGGGTGGACCTAAGAATGAACTTGATGGTCCCCTTGATGTAGGATGCTCAGGTTTATTAGCTACCATTAGAGTTTTCCAACATGCTTATGCCAATATACATTTCCTCTGGCAGTGGATGAATGTTCCCACTAATCTATATGCTTCTTCATCACTTTATACCGCCAGACTTTTTAATTTTTGCCAGTCTAGTGGATCTGATTAGTGACATAAACACTGATGAGTGGAACATCTTTTTATGTTTATTTGCCACTCAGGTTGCTTCTTCTGGAAAGTGCTAGGCAAGTCTTTTGCCCATTTTCCTAATGGAGATCTTTTTAATTTGGAGGAGTTTTTTATATATTTTGAGCCCTCACTATTACATTTCATGGTTTGTCTTTCATCCTTTTTATGGTGCATTTTGATAAACAGATGCTCTTTTTAATTATCATTCATTTGATTTGTCTTTCAAATTATGACCTTTTTGTGTTTCCTTTATGAAATGCCTCCCAATGTAAGGTCAGAAAGATGTTCTCTCCTATTGTCTTCTAAAAGCTATACAATTCTGACTTTTTAACCTTATGGGATAGAATCTTATTTTCATGTGAGGTAAAAATTAAAATTCCATCATTTCCCTATGGTTAATTATTAAAGCATTATCAATTTATTAGTTACATTGTCCATCATTTCTATGAGGACCCTTAAGGCCGGTTGTTTTATAAATAAGGTTGACAATTACATGTTTCACTTTCTGGCTTCTTGATTCTGTCTTATTTGCCAAATTGTCTATCACTGCACTGCATTATTTATTACAATTTTAGACTTTTATAATTATTTTTGTCTGATAAGGCAAATTCTTATTCTTTAAAAAAGTATGTTAACTATTCTTTGCCCTTTGAGCTTCCCAAATTTTAGAATCAACTAATCATATTTAGGGTTTTAATTATGTTTTGTTCTGATATTAACTCAAGTTTTAGAGTGTCAAAGGATAGGTGATGCCAAGAGAAATGACTAGACACACACACATGCACACTCACAGGGTGTGAAACTTACATTTATTCCCTTCAACATGTCAACCAGGCAGTTGACTCTTGGGGAAAGGGCAGGGTTTCAAACATGCACTATTTATTTATTTATTTATATTTTTAAAAGATTTTATTTATTTAATGAATTTATAAATTTAATAAATAAAACACCAGGTGTCCCTACAAATACTTTTTTTAAAAAATCCCACATATTAGTAATTAGAATAGTTCCTAGGGCACCTTGGTGGCTCAGTCAGTTGAGCATCAGATTCTTGGTCTCAGTTCAGGTCTTAGACTCAGGGTAGTGAGTTTAGGCCCCATGTTGGGCTCTGTACTGTGCATGGAGCCTACTCAAAAAGAAGGAGGGGCATCTGGGTGGCTCAGTGGGTTAGGGGTCTGCCTTCAGCTTAGGTGATGATCCCACAGTCCTGGGATCAAGCCCCACGTTGGGATCCCTGCTCAGTGGGGAGTCTACTTCTCCTTCCCCTCCCCCTGCTCATGTGCTCTCTCTCTCTCTCTCTCTCTCTCTCTCTCACTAGCTCACCCTCTCTCTCAAATACATAAAATATTTAAAAAATAAAAATTAAAAAATTAAAAGAAGGGGGAAAATTGTTTTTAATTGATTGAAGGATTTGGAAAGATTTCTCAGCTTTATGACATTGAGTCTTCTAATCCATAGATAGAATATGGTACTTTACTTATTCAGGTTTTCTTTAATATTGTTAACAGAGTCATAATTTTCTCCTTAGAAGTGTTTTATATATTTTGCTAAATTTATTCCTATTTGTATTTTTCTTAACACCATTGTAAACATTATTTTTTTAAAATTTACTTTCTATCTAGTATTTTTAGATGGAATTGTAATTGATTTTACATTTTCTATCTAACAAGCTTGATAAGTTCTCTTATAATTGTAGTAATTCATCTATATATTCTTATAGCATTTTCTATAGAGCCAATCTTACCAGAGAATAATGAAAGGTTTCTTTCTTCATTTTCAATCTTCATAAATTATAAATTTTTCTGGTTTTCCTATACTGGTCAGGGTTTCCAGGAAAATGTTGAATAGAAGTGATTATAGCTATACTTTCCTTACTCCTAATTTAAAGGAAATTCTTTATTCACCATTATACATGATATTTTCTTTGTCTCTTTTCAATACCCTATATCAACTTCTCGAAAGGCCTTTAATGAATAAGTATTGAATTCTAATGCTTTTTCTACAACTAATGAACTGCTTTTATGATTTATTATTTTTCTCTTGTAAGCTTTATGTTGATTTTCTAATGTTAATCTAAATTTATTCCTTGAAACTAGCCCATTTTGATCATGATGTATTTTCTTTTTATTGGATTTTTAGATTTAGTTACTAATGTTTTATTTATAATTGCATTTATGTTCAAGAGTTAAGCTGGCCTATAATTTTCCTTTTTCATAGTGCCTTTGTAAGGTTTTGGTATCAAAGTTATGAAAATATCCCTAAATGCACTGAGTATTATTTCTTTTCTTTTCTCTTTTCTTTTCTTTCCTTTTCTTATTTATCTTTTGTTTTCTATGCTCAGGAATAGTTTGTATAGGATTAAATTTTTTTCTTGAACATCCAGTAGATCTTTGTTGGAAAATCTTAGTTATTTGTTCAATTACTCTAATGGTTATGTCACTATTTAAGTGTTTGATTTCTTTATGAATCAGTGTTCCAGTCTGAAATCCGGCAGTCTTTCAGTTTCAGTTCAAGTCCAAACGCCAGAAAAAACTATGTCTCAGCTCAAGTTGTTGGCAAGAAAAATTCCCTCCTATTCAGCCTTTCTGTTCTATCCAGGTCTTCATCTGATTTGATGAGGCCCACCCACATTAGGGAGGGAAATGGGCTTTACTCAGTCTACAGATTCAAACATTAATGTCATCCAGAAACAACATCATAAACACATCCAGAATAATGTTTGGCTAAATGTCTGCACATTCTGTGACCAAGCCAAACTGATGCATAAAATTTATCATTACCCTTGGTTTGTGGCTACATCACACCAATCTTCTGTTGTTGTCACATTGTCTTCTTCCTTTGACTTTCTTGTGACACTATGATACGTTTAGGGCACAACCAGGTAATTCAGAATGATCTCCCAATCTCAAGATCTTGAGATTCTTAATCACACCTGCAAATGTTTTATGGTTTTGCTGCTGTTGTTGTTGTTTTCCCATTTAACATAATTGTTACAGATTCCAGGGATTAGAATATATATGGTGGACGGGCATTATTCAGCCTACTATGTTAAAGAAGTACCTTTCAAGTCTCTTGATACTTTCTATTTTAATTTTTACCATTGCTTCCTTTTATATGATAGTGATTTCTTATTCACTTTTACACTTTTTAATAGGATACTAAACCATTATACTCAGCATTTTCCCATTTCTAAAATTAGAATTGAAAGCTAAATGTTTTCCTCAAAATACTGTTTTAGGTGCATCCACAAAAATCTGATACATAGAATTTTCACAATTGTCTAACTCTATTGAATTTAACTTCCCTTTTTGATTTCTCCTTTGAACCATGAGTAATTTGAAAGTGGGTTTCTTCATTTCCAAACACATGAAAGTTTTCTAGTTCTCTTTTGGTATTGCTCCTAACCTAATTGCATTATGTGATCTATAGGATGTTTGTTCTTTAAAATTGGTTGAGACTTGCTCTATGGGCCAGTATGTGACCAATTCTCACATAACATCAAATAAATTTTTACAGAACAGGTGACCGATAATTGGGATCGGTTTTCTCTACAGCTTACAACCTGTAATCTTGATCACAATCCTCAATCAGTTGAGATGTTCATTTCCTCCAAGAAGCCTTCCTGACCACTGGACTAAGTGTCCCCTTATGGGCTCTCATTGCACTCCATGTATAATTAAACACAGCTTTGTTCAATATTGTAGTATCTGTTCCCTTATTTACCTGTCCTGTAAGTTTTTTAAGATCCTCCAGGACAAGGAGCAGATGTTATTTATCTTTGTTTTTCTTGTTCCCACCACTCTACCTGCCTTATAGTCTCTCAACAAGTAGTGATTGAACTAAACAATTGAATGAGGCTAATTTTTTTAAGAAGCTTGCCCAATTCTCCTCTTCCATGTAAATGATATTCATTGCACTCTAGAAATAGTGCCAATCTGCCACATTAAATTTAGTGGAATGGAAGGCAAACTTTCTGCTCTATTGAGAAGTTTTATTTACCAAGACAAAAGTGCTTGTTTTTCAAAGTCATACACAGGTCACTGAGGTGAGAACACATAATCTTTGAATTTGGGTTTTGGCTCCTAAGAAGTACATGTGCCTTAATTCTGCTAGGATTACAGTGTTGTGTGAATACACAGGTGAGCCACTACAGGGCTTGACTGTATGGCATCTGGGACATTAATACAATATAATCATGTCATAACTAAAGAGAAGAGTCTAACTTTAATTAATTGTAGACTCAGAGTTGGGGGAAAAAATTAAAATCTTCTAGTCTAGCCTAATTCTTATATCCCTTCTCCAAGATCCTAGGCAAGAATGAAAGTTTTTGCTTGAATATCTCTAGTGATGGAGGACTCACTATCTTTAACATTTTTAATATCAATATTATTGCCTATCAAGGATGTGCTAGGCTGACAGTAAATTAATCTGATTTAGTTAGATAAAAAGAGCACAATAATTCCTTTTTCATAGCTCAGTAACACTCCTCTTTCCTCTAGACAAAGGAATCCTTCTATGCATCATCTGATTTTCTCAGTCTTGAGTGTGGTCACAAGCCAGGATCTATCATAGCATCACAGCTTATCTACTATAGAAAGCAATCCCCAAACGAAGTAAAATTCCTATGCAAAACTTTACTTTGGACTATTCAATAGAAAAAAAGATGAGTTTATTTCATAAAAACTGCAACATTGAAAAATTTCTCAATTTAGAACTTAGCAAGTATTAGATTGTAGCATTTGTTAGTAAAATTTATTTCAAATACAGTTAAGCATTTTGAATTCCCAAATATGTATACAAAATTTAGAAATCCTGAGTGCTCCCAATCCAGAACTAGAGAATTCTAAAGTGCATAAAAATTTTTGTGATTCAAGGAAGATTGAATAATGCCTGCATGCTTCCAAACACAGGAGTTCTTAGAGGTGAGACTGTTTCAGAAGTACGGTAAAGGTAAAAGACAATAGCACTTTTATACTAGAAAATGCCTAGCATATATATCCCAAGGCCCATCAATATCGATATTTTCTTACCAAGGGCTTTTACTTCAGTTTATAATAATTTTACTACAAACAAACACAGTCCATACTCTCAACTTTCTCTATATCCACATCCTTTGCTGCAAAACTCTGCAGTGCCCTCACACTCTGTTGGTACATGAGACCATGTGACTTGCCATCAGCAAAGGGATATCAACAAATGTGACACCCAGAGAGGTTCCAAGAGCGTTTGGATATAGGGATGGCCTTAGCTCTTGCACCTCTGCCTTTCCCATGAGAACATGCATAGGCTAGCCTGCTGGAGGGACAGGAGTCACGTGAAGCAAAGTCAAGTCTCTCCAGCTAGCTGCCAGGCACCCCACGGTTGCAGCATTTACCCTCTGACAGACTCTACCCAGACAAGCGAGCAATTTCAGTTTAGACCTGAAGAGCTGTCCAGTCTGGATGGCTGACGTGTAGATTCATGAACTAAAACAACAACAACAAAAATCTCTTGTTTTTAGTCAATATGTTTTTGACTCAATATCTGCTTATTTCCTTGTTTTCCCCTGTCCATTATCACCACAAAATATCCCCTGCTTTGACAGGCTGGAGAGTGAACTCTTGGAGTGGATAAAACAGCATTCAAAGGAAAGAAGACATTTTCCTCAAAGCAAGGGCTGGGACTCATGTGGTAAAATGGAGAGTAACTAAGCCAAGATGCTAACTCCAAAGGCTCTCTGCTCAAAAACACTCTCCCCACTATTCCCACTTCCTCAGCACACCTGGAGGTATGGCCTGTGATTTGACCGCATCCCCCAGGTCACATATCAACCATAATAATGGACATTACCAATGAAATATGAAACAACAGGGGGAAACAGAGATGTGAACCACAACCATTAAAAAAAAAAAACTCTAAGAGCCACATACTGAGCGATTTTTCTAGTTGAAGTAGAATAAGCACGCATGAGAGAAACAAGAGTTTTATGTTTTCACACTTAAACATTCAAAGAGAGAAGTCAGGGTATTGAAAATGCCAGGGAGAAATAAGCAATTATAGAAAAGAATTAATTGGAAATAAGTGGTATAAAGACAGAATTGTTGAAATAAAAAACTGAATAGATAGGCTGAATAATAGACTAGATCCCATTAAAAAGTAAAAAACTGAGCTGAAATATCATGCCTAAGACTCTCACAGGAGGCAGAAATATAACATTAAGTGAAAAAGAACAATTTAAAAAGCAAGATAAGGGATAGGAGATGTATTCATAGTCCCATAACAAGTATTATAAAATCAGAGAGGAAAAAAAACTAAAGGGGAGGAAATAGATAAACAAATCATTTGGAATATCCCAAAATTAAAGAAATATGGAAGAATCAGATTCAATAGGTTCATAGAGATTAGAAAAGTAAATCTGTAACTAGTTGTCAAATTAAAGTATGTCCAAACAAAAGGGAAAGATCTCCATGAAAAAGGCAGATCACCTGGAAAGAAATGACAAGAATCATGGATACCTGAGATGAAACATAATGATGTAATAACAACAAAGTGATGACGGAAAAGAATTGCAAATACAGGATACTGTAACCAGCTAAATGATCACTTAAATAGGAGATTGAAATAGCAATATTTTTTAAAGGTTTCATTTATTTATTTGACAGAGAGAGCGAGAAGGGGACAGCACAAGCAGGGGGAGCAGCAGAGGGAGAAGCAGACTCCCCACTGAGCAGAGAGTCTGATGTGGGGCTCCATCCCAGCACTCTGAGATCGTGATCTGACCCAGAGGCAGATGCCTAACTGACTGAGCCACCCAGGTGCCCCCCAAATAGAAATATTCTTAGTAATGAATGCCTCAGAAATTTTACCACAGCTTAGAGTAAGTACTCCAACAGTAGGACAGTGAGAGCAGTTAACATGTAAGAAATAACTTAATAAAAATGTTGCTGGATAAATAAATAATAACCAATTATATACCCTCCCCTCAAATTACTAAAGTGTATCCAGAGTCCATTTTTAAGTGATAACTATATGGGATGATGTAGCAGGACCCAGAAGAAAGACAAGAGATTATATGAGGAAATTTCACTTTAAGGGTAGACAAAAATTGACAAACTTAAGAGGTTAGTTGGGAGGAAATAATAACTATAAGCTTCAATAAATTCAGGATAACTGTCAAAATTCAAGCAGAGCATAAGACCTTCAGACTACCAAATAAAATTTATCTATGCCAGTTAGTAAAAAAGGAAGACAAAAACAGTAAGAACGTGTTATAATTAGAAAACATGAAATGAGATTCAGAAATAACTAAAATGTATAACAAATTTAACTGAGTTAAATACACCCATCAAAAGACAAAGATTTCAACTGGATAATTGGACAGGGACAAGGCTAACTGTTCACCCACATTTCCTCTTCTTGGGCAGAGAGAAAGAAGGCATATCCTAGTCTGCCTAACAGCTAATTTGGGGACACATGACTGACTTCTGGACTGCTGATGGTCCGGAAGTGCCGTAAGTCACTCTCAAGCCTGGTTCCTAAAAATATGATGCTCTAATTCTCCTTTCCCCGACGATCAACCCAGGGGCCTGTGTATTACAGTACTTGCTGCAGCTGGACTCCTGAGTCACTTGGGAGTAGAACCATGGAGAACAGCCATGTTTTCCATATGTGAGTGAAAATAATGAATCACTGCTGCATTCTTTTGGGTATTTTATTTCTAACCACGTATGAGTTTAGCTTCATCCTGACTAATATTGAGGAAGAACTGCAGCCATGATTATTTCCAAGAAACAATCTGAATAAGGCAGGATCTTTCAAAGCCCTGGAAATCTGAAAGTAAAGATATTATTCAAGGACACCATCCCCAGCCCTGCATTGGTAAGGAATTTAGTTCAAGAATCTGGTGCTGAATTTAGTTCAAGAATTTAGTTCTGGTGATGGGCTCTCTGGTGCTAAATTTAGTTCAAGAATCAAGAGTACTATGTTTATATGCTTCCTCATTAATGAAGACAAAATGATTTGTAGTGTAAGCTGTTTTAGAATTGCACAGTGAGCCTGAACTAAAAAGAAGTGTGATAAAAATTTAGTATTTTACTTCACCCTGGCAGGGCCCAGTCTTTCTGGAAAGTGTCCCTTGCAGCAGGAATCACAAAGAAACAAAGCAATGAAGCAGTCACGCAAAGATAGGTTTCTGTCCTTGGTTGCTTTATCATCTTCATTCCATTAAGCTCTGATGCTCTTGTGAAATAAGTAAGTAATTTATAAATTTATAAATCACACATTTATAGCAGGTAAATATGGTGTTCTTTTCTCATCAACTCATAGCCTTGTGTGCCACACTGAACACACTTAAAATGAAAAAGAAGAAAGTGAAAAATAACATACCAGGCAAATGTTGCCAAAAGAAACAGGGTATAGCAACATTAATTTCAAACTAAATAGGATTTAAAGCAAAAAAACATAACAAAACAAAAAAACACCTCTCTCTCTATATATATAGATAGATAAAACTTTACCTTGTACGTGGGCTGATAAAAGGAACGAAAGATCCAAAAGATATGATAATCATAAATATACTAACATATAAATATATATACATAATCCCTGACAGCAGCCTGAGAATGATGACGAGAAATAGCTAAATCAGTAGTTGTAGTTAGAGATTTTAAAGCCTGCATATCAGACACAGATAGCTTAAGGAAACAAATTAAAAATTCATACACATGATAATTAATAACTATGAACCAAAAGATACATAGGCAGCTTTATACCTGGTGAGCATACTTTTTCTTTTCCAAGCACACATAAAACATTCATACAATTCAATCAAATAGTGAGTCCCAATAAAAGCCTCAATAAATTGCCAAGAAGCAATATCTTACAGCGTTCCCCAACTACTATTCAGTAAAATAAAAAATCAAAGCCAAATGTAAAGTTTATGGAAACCCCGAATATCTGTAAACCAAAACACCATACAACTACATAGCACTCAGGTTAAAGAGAAATTCATATGTGAAAATAATAAATTTGCAGCTAAGTGAGCATAAAAGCGGGCCCTGTCAAAATTTCTAAGAACCAGCAAAAGCAGT
>LNAC01001053.1:238-178204 GCA_002007465.1 Ailurus styani | reverse complement strand
TCTCTCTCTGTCAAATAAATAAATAAATAAAAATCTTTAAAAGGAAGTAACTTAAGTAAATATAAATAAGATCAAGTGTGTACTAAGCTAAACTAAACAATGGAGATTCACTGAATATCTGAATCATTTCTAAGCAAGATGAAAGTTAAATGCCAAACATAAATTTATCTATTTTGGGGTTTTTAATTTTTACAGAGAAACAAAATATCTGGGCCTCTTAATGAATGTATTTTCTACCATACTGAAACAAAATGATAATGAGGAAGGAAGAATATACTTCTGAAACTTTTGAAATGCATTTATGTTTGCTAGTCCCCTGCAAGGTGCTTCTACAAGATAGCTCACAATTGCCCGTTTCCTAGTCTTCACTGGAAAACAAAGATTACAAATAGGTTAAAAAGTGGGAAGAAGAGCTGAGAATGCAAAAAGAAGCAAAGAGAAAATATCAGAACACTTGGAATAATAATACAGCAATACAGATGCTATGCCTCAGCACCCAGAGAATGGGCCAGAGGAACTCCCGTGAGAACTTTCTTCTCTTTGGGAAGGATTTAATATAACTTCTTGTTTTTCAAACTGTGGTCACACACTACTGGGGGCTTATGATGAACATTTATTTAAATAGAAAATATGCTGAGGGTTTTGGAGGGGGGGGGTGTGGGGGGATGGATGAGCCTGGGGGTGGGTATTAAGGACGGCAGGTATTGCATGGAACACTGGGTGTGGTGCATAAACAATGAATCTTGGATCACTGAAAAAGTTAAATTAAATCATAAATAAATAAATAATATGCATAGTATCAATATCTATGTCTATGTATGTAGATAAACGGATAATATAATATAAAAATCTTCAATTTTATTTGTAATTTACAAGTGGATTTGTTTATTATCTATATAGCAATAAAGAGAATCATTTCGTAAAATACAAAATAGAGTGCAACATGGCATATACCAAAAATAGGAAATATGTGTCAGTTAATCCAACTTTGATTTCAGTTACTTATATTGTTTACTGTGAGTAAGTATGTGCTGGCTATAATATACAGTATATTTCTTGCTCTGGAATGATCCAACATATTGGAAATCCACTGCATTTAAACCACAGCCAACTGAGCAACAACAGGGTCTGTGCGACCAGCTGAAAAGGCTAATTCAGGAACAACCACCCTTGCTGTCCTGTTCAGGCACAGTGACAACTTCCCAAATCCAGGCTGTGATCACTGTTTGATAGGCTTATACCTCGTTGCCTTGGTTTTTCAGGTTTGCAACTAGTCAGCAATCTTTGTTTAAAAGAACCCCTTCCATTTCTTATTGCCTTATTTCTTATTTCTTTCTACTTGCTAGGCTGGGAATTTCTGGTGGTGCCCTCCAGAACATTTATAGCTTTACCATCAGTTTAGGTGTCTCATCTTTCAAATCTGTATTCTTTCCTCAAGTTGGAGCCACCTGCTTCAGCAATAATGTGGGGATCCTGTGGCCCCCGACTGTTCGGTTATTCCCAGTCTAGCAGAGCAACGTCAGGCTACACCTGTACACATCAGTGAATCTCATAATGTAATTTCCAAAAGCCTCATGGTTTAACTATATCATGTAGAAGGAGTTTATATTCATTTAATGCATGGCATAGGCAATTATGCTACCCTCTCAGAGTAAAACTATAATTATTCTGTAACAAGTGCCTTACATCATGTCTTTTCTAGAGAAGCTGGGTAAGCTTTGAAATCGAGAAAATAGCATTTGAACTAATAAAATTGAAATTGTTAACCAAAAAAAAGAGAGCTTTTTTTAAAAACAAAACTATGAGAAATGATAAAGATGAAAGAGAATTACTATATATAAAGAGTGGGATGTATGTTTTTTTGTAAAAGAAGGGATGAGAAAGGAAGATGCATTTTTGGTAGGGGAGAAAAAAGAAAGTAATTTTGTCCTAAAGTAAAATTATTTTTCCTAAATAAGACAGGAGAAAGATAGTACAAAACCAAAATGGATATGGAAAGTTATAGAAGGTTTATGGAAAATAAATCTTGAGAAGGAATTTTATGTGTGATCAAGCTAAGATTAGAATGGATTTATTTAAGTTAAAAAAAAGGAAGAATTTTAATATTGAAAGTACACTGGTACAAAACTAGAATTTTTCTCTCTGTTAAGAGGACAAGGTTTTCTTAGACTATTAGTCTGCTTTTAATAGGAATACAAAGGATTTTCTTTACCTTTAATGTAAGCGGCCAAGAAAACAAAGATTCTATGTTTTGTCTTTATCAGGTCTTTGATTACTTACGTAAACTGAGTTTTCTCTATTACTAAAGCTAAGTGTGTTTTTCGTACAGCTATGCAGCATTTTGTGTATTTGTGTTATTATTTTACTCTGATGTTTGTACAAAAATGTTCTTGCAAAAATTCTTCACCTTTAAGGAGATTCATGGAAAACCTGCATTCTGGAATGCAAGTTTCTGATAATTTTTAAATCATCACACAGAGCTTGGTAAGAATTTCTAAAACTTTGATGGAAAATTAGCAAATTCATAAATTGGTAAGAAAAGATCAAGATCAAGAAGAATTAATTGTGGGAGGTTAAATGAACTAATGAAAATGATAATAATTCTTATGATTTCATTTTTAAAACATTGCTGGTTCTTTAATATTTTGCTTGTTAGATTTAAAGGACCCCTCTTCTCGTTTATAAGTGGTCTATAACTTACAGTGAATTAGGAAAGTGTGTCTTCACAATAAAGGTTAACAATATATATGTTTACATAAATCCACTAAGAATCTGTTCTCCTTGTAACGGGACACAATTAGACAAGTCCTTAGCTTGGGCTGGACAAGCTTTTAAAGAGACTTTCAAAGTCTAGTCTGAGATTCCTTATGAAAAGTTCCAGCAAAGCAGATTCAAAAGAACCTATATGGCCAGTCACTATTCTCACTGTGATTCTATAAATAATCAGGACAAGTTTATTTAAACTAGTCTTAATTTGCAAACAAATTGGCCTTGCTATAGTTTATGGAAATAGAAATGATTATGGAGAGAAAATTATGCTTCAATAATACATAAGAGGAAATTTTAACACCCCATTACAAGTCATAAAATATAGCTTAAAAAATAGAGAAATTACTACATTAATGAAGGATTTGCCTTAACATCGTAAAGATTTCAATTATCTCCAAAAAAAAAAAAAGTTTTTTGTGTTTTGAATTTTTTTTTTTTATAATTTCACTGGCACTGGTGATTAAGTCCTTCCTCCAGACATCACCCTAGATGATCTATGAAATGAGAGGGAAGTGTGGATATGAGGATCTTATAACTAAATCACAAAACAAACAGATTGTGAAAAATACATTGGGGGGGAAAAGGATTCTTGATTTAATGTGGGTGGAAACTGGTAGTGTGGGGTAGACAAATGCCAATGTCACTGTCAGAGAACAGGGTGGGGGAGAGCTGTATTATTTTTAACTTTTCATATAGAATAAACATGGACAAAAATAAAGAATAGTATGTGAAATTCCCTTATATCCGTTACCCTGTTTTACTAATTCTCAACTCATGTAAACTTTTTTAACCTTTAGCCCCTACATCTCCTGCTCACCTAGATAATTTTGCCCAGCTGACTTCAAGAGCCCCTCTTAACATTAATCTTCAAACAATGACCGAGCAAAGAGAGAAAATGATTCCATAGCACTTATGAACAATCATGACGTGAAAATCTTACATATCAGGTGATGAAATTCAACAATTACTTTAAAAGGAATATTTAAAAAGATTATGTTTCATAATGCAACTTAGCAATAGCATACAATACCACTGATCCCTCCATCTCTCCATTTTTCTCTTCTTCCTTCCTTTCTTCCTTTCTCTCTCTCTCTTTTCTTTCTTTCTTTCTTTTTCTTTCTTTCTTCCTTCCTTCCTTCCTTCCTTCCTTCCTTCCTTCCTTCCTTCCTTTCTTTCTTTCTTTCTTTCTTTCTTTCTTTCTTCTCTTTTAGCTTAAAGGACACCACTTTCTCTTGATTCTCCTCCTAGCTAAAGAATTATCCCTTCTGTTTTCTCTTCTGGTTTCTCTCCATCTTCCAAATATTTAGCATTGAAGTTCACCAAGGCTATTTCCTCAGACCTCTCCTCTATCTAAACTTACTCCCCAACTAACCTCAACCATTCTCATAACATGAAATACCATCTAATCACTGATGAATTCCAAATTTTTATCTCTACCTTGGACTTGCTCCCTGAACTCTAGGCACATGTATGCAATTGTTTATTCCATGTTTACATTTTCATGTTTAATAAACAATACATTCTAAGGCAAAAACTTGATCTTCCTTCTTCTAACTACCCAATGCCCTAAATAGCCTTCTTCTCCTAATTTCTTTATTTCATTAAATATCAATTCCATTCTTTAGTGCTCAGAAAACCCTGGATTCACCTATAATTCCACTATCTTTAATAACTCCTATCCAATCTATCAGAAATCCTGTTTAATGTGCCTTCAAACATCAAGAATTGGATAGCTTTGTACCACCCTACAACTACCACTTGTTCAGCACTTAATGATTTCTTACCTGGATTATTGTAAAGCCTCCTCACTAATCTCCTTAAACTTACCCCTTAAACCTATTCTCTACATCCCAGCTAGAGGTTTGCTCATTGTTGGTTTTTTTTTTCCATTTTTTGTTTATTTTACATCTTTTAATAGACTTTATTTTGTAAAGCAATTTTAGGTGCACAGGAAAATGGAGCATGAAGTACAGAAAGCTCCCACATACCCTGTGCCTCATACATGTACAGCCTCTCCCACTCTCAGTGTCCCCTAGAGAGGTACATTTGCTACCATTGATGAACCTTCACTGACCTATAAGCATCCCAAGTCTAGAGTTTGCACTGGGGTCCATTCTTGGTGCTCTGTTTTCCATGGATTCTGACAAATATATTACAACAGGTGCCCACAATTATAACATCATAAAGAATGATTTCACTGCCTCAAAAATCCTCTCTATACCGCCTATTTATCCCTGCCTCCCTCAAATTCCTGGCAACCACTGATCTTTTTACTATCTCCATAGTTTTGCCTTCTCCAGAAGGTAATAGTGTTGGCATCATAGTATGCAGCCTTTTTAGACTGGCTTTTTTCTTATCAATATGCATTTAAGTTTCCTGCATGTCTTTCAAGGGTTGAGAGCTAATTTCTTTTTAGCACTGAGTAATAATCCACTGTCTGGATGTACCACAATTTATTTATCCATTCACCTACTGAAGAGCATCTTCGTTGCTTACCAGTTTTGGCAACTGTGAATAAAGCTCCTATAAAGATCTGTGTGTGTGTGTGTGTGTGTGTGTGTGTGTGTGTGTTTTCAACTCATGTGGGTAAATACCAAGGATTGTTATTGCTGATCATATTGTCAAGAGTATGTTTTGTTTTGTAAAAAGTGACAAACTGTCTTCTAAAGTGGCTATACCATTTTTCATTTCCACCAGTAGTGAATGAGAATTCCTTTTGCTCTACACCTTCAATATTTGATGCTATTAATATTTTGGATTTTTGCCATTCTAATAGGTGTGTAGTTATGTCTCATTACTTTCATTTGCAACTCCCTAATGACATATGATGTTGAGCATCTTTTCATATGCTTATTTGCCATCTGTATATTTTCTTGAATGAGGTTTCTGTTAAGTTCATTTTTTAATCAGATTGTTCATTTTCTTATCAGTGAATTTTAGAGCCCTTTAAAATATATGTTAGATAAAAAAATAAATAAAATGTATGTTAGATCATGTTACTGTTCTCAAAATAAGAATAATTCATACTTATGCTTCACCACAGATATTTATAAGTGCTTTTCATGTAGCATTCCTTCATTTTTAATATGCACTTTTGTTCTTTCCACACTTTAACATTGTTTAAACTGGTATGTATCTCATTATTGCTGACCAAGCAGTAGTCATGATGTAACTGTCATTGTCTTTGCATGTATGTTGAAAGTTGCCAAAGGTTTCAGTGTCATGAAAGAAAATCTGAGATAATAGTAAAGCATTCTTTTTAAAAACTGCATTATCTACTCTCTTACTAGAAGCAAGAATGATATTGAATGGAAAAACACAGGCATAGAGAATGCTGAAGGAAAAGGTGTAGAAAACCCAAAAGTTACTAATTTTTAGAAACACTTTAATCAATTCATGCAACTTTTAGTTTAGACACTGTGGGTTCTGTCTTAGGACTATGGAAAAGCCATAAATAGACCAACCATCACAAAGGCTGACACTCCTCCTTAAATCATTTTAATACGTGTTTACATCTAGATGATCTGTCCCTTCTTTCTCACTGTCAGAACAAAACATAAACATCCTCTGGAGAAAGAGAATATCACTCACATTTTTCCAATTTTTACACACAACTCTAGAATACAATAAGAATCACTAGACATGATAGAAAGAAGAAATAAATGACAGAAAACCTTCAGATGATACACATATCGAAGTTACCAAACAAGGAGATTAAAATCATGTGACGGATATATTCAAGAAAAAGAATACAAGGCAGGTACCCTCACCTAATAAATGAATCAAATAGAAATTGTAGCACTAAAGAAAGTAAAAATTCAGAACTTAATAGATGAGAATGCAGAACAAACACATAAGAAGAAAGAATTACAGAACGGCACGGTTGGTTAGCACAAAATACTTAGACCAGCACCCCATTTCTCCAGCAGATGAGGCAGACCCAGAGAGGTCAAGGTAATGCATCAAAATTTCATCACTCTCTGGTGCCAAAGCAGAGCCAGGAGTTGAGTTCCATGACTTGACATCCAGTGCTCATTCTCTGATGTCTCCCACTTAACAACATCTTCCTCCCAGAAAGTCTGATCTCTCCAGAATAACATTCCCTCCACAGAGACCCAGAGAAGCTGATGGCTGGAGCTTCTCCATGACCTCCTGACTCTCAGGAGAAGAAAGTTTAACCCAGAATTATAAGGGAAGTGCTAACTCTGAAATTTACCTGTGAAAGGCTAATTTGTTCTCACCACTTGGTTCTCTGGAGTGAGCTGACCGCTCCGCATACCGAGCAATGTCTGGGGACATTTTTGCCATGACTAGGGGGATGCCACTGCCATCTAGATAAAGTCCAGAGGTGTTGATTCACATTCTACAATGCACAGGATAGTTCCCCACAATAACAAAAATGGTCTGGTCCAAAATCTCTGTAATGCCAACACAGAAATCCTGATCTAGACTGAATTACAGGGTGAAAATTAAAAAGGATAACAAAGAAAAGAGAATAAGGGGCATGTGAGACATAGTTGAGAGATCTAAAATGTGGTAATTGGAGTCCCCATATAGAGATAACATAGAGAATGGATGAAAACAATAACACTCAAAGGGCTACAGACCAAGAATATTCCAAAACTCACAAATTGCCTCAAACCACAGACTCAACAGAGTCTTGAAACTCCAAGTATGATCACTTCACAGTAAAATTCCTAAAAATCAAAGACAAAACATCATAAACACATTCAGAGGAGAAAAAAAGATATCCTACTTTCAAAGAAATAAAAGTCTGGCATCAGATCCTCTGAGTCTTTAAAGGACTGTAAACCAAGCATTCTATACCTAGTGAAGATGCCCTTTAAAAATGAAGGGGTGATATTAAAATAAAGGGAAAATAAAAATGTTTTCAGATTTAAAAACATCTCTAAGAACACAAATCTGGGTTAAAAGAAGCATAAAGTATCTTCTTCCAGCAGAAGGAAACTGATTTCAGACAGAAACAGAAATTCAAGAAGAAATGTGATTCCCTTTAAAAAGTAAACATGTGGATAAATCTAAAAGAATACTTACTCCTTAAAACACAGCAGTGTCTTGTGAGGTTTATATATAAAATTAAATTTCATAAAAACAAGACCAAAAAAGATGAACAATGGTTGGTCTTTGTCAGCTTAGGCTGCTATAACAAAATAGCCTAGATGGGGCAGTATAATTAATAGACATTATTTCTCATAGTTCTGGAGGCTGTAAGTCGAAGATCATGGTATCAACAAGATTGTATTCTTGGTGAGAACTGGCTTCCTGTTTTGCAGAAGACTACCTTCTTAACGCATCCTCACACGGCAGAGATGGAGAAAGAGAGAAAACACAGGCTCTCTGGGCTCTTGCCTAAGATCATTATTCCCATGCATGGGAGCTCTCTTCACATGTTCTCTTCTAAACCTAATTATCTCCAGAAGGCCCCGCCTCTAATGTCATCACATTGTGGGTTAAAACTTCAACATATGAACTTTGGAGGACACAAGCATTCAGCCCATGACAGAAGGGACGTGGAGTCCAAGTGTTACTGTGAACTTGCGTTGTTTGCAATGCGGAAAAGTGCAAGTGAAAAGTAGGTTTATTACGTTGATTGTGGTGATGGTTTCACAGGTGTACGCATAGGTCCAAACTCACAAAATTGTATACATTAGAAAGGTGCAGATTTTGTATATCAGTTATATTTCAATAAAGCTGTTTTTCTAAACCTTTGACTTGTGTTTTATTTTTATTTTTTTATTATGTTATGTTAGTCACCATACAGCACATCATTAGTTTTTGATGTAGTGTTTCATGATTCATTGTTTGCGTATAACATCCAGTGCTCCCTGCAATCCATACCTTCCTTAATATCCATCATTGAGCAGTTTTAAAAAAAAAATCAGTGAAAGCATTGGCTACTTGAATAGCGTGTTTAACAAATTCTGTCAAATTGATGTCTAGGATCCTTTAACAATGACAGAATATACATTATTTTTAAGTGCAAATGGGATAATTACCAAAATTGATTATGTAGTAGTCTCTAACACACACCTCTTTGCTTGAATAACATAACATCTATCTATTCAACTTTTTTTGTTAAATCTTTTAATTGTGCACTTAGGGTGAACTTTTTTTTTTCTCCTCTCCTGTCTCCCCTGGGTAACAATTAGGCCCCTACCTTTAAAAAGTGATTTTTAAAAATGAACTCATTGAGACAAAATTGTCATTAAAATGAATTCCAAATATGAGTTTCCAGGAAGACAAGGAGCAGTGATTACTGTTTGTTTGTTTGTTTGTTTTTTCTCTAAACAAGGGCTTGTGTTTCAGGAGCCCAGCCCCCTCCCTTCCAAAAGGAGGCAAAAAGCTCAATACGTAAATAGAAAATAAAATAGGAAAGCATTTATTTTTTAAAACATATTAGGAATAAAGGATATAACCAACCATATCATGCTGACTCATGTTCAAGTTCAAAATCTATGTGTTTTAAATTCTGCCCCTCTTTACAAAGAAGGACCTGCTACTAGTATTGGTAAGAAAAGCTTTTTGGTTCTATCCAATTTGCACAGACTATAAACTGAACTACATGGAACCCAATGAATCATAGTGTATCTACTCATTTACAACCATCATTTATGGAGGATGTTTTTTGGATAGTGAGAATGCCCAACACACTATTTCAAAGAAATTGACAAAATCAGAACTATCAGGAGAAGAAAGAATTGAAAAGTGGCAGCTACATTTTCTAACAGATCTACTTGGGACTCACATGTAATTCCCATCTTTTTCAGTCCATTCTCCAAGGGGCCAAGATGACACTTCAACAAAATGTATTATTTTACATTACATTACAGTGCACAGAAAAAAATAAGAGCCTTACAGAAACCTACACCAAGACTTTTTACATAAGATCCCAGCCTCTCCTACTTGCAAGGATTTGGGGACCCACACTTTCTGACCTTTGTTACCTTGCAATGGCTTCTGTAGGTAGTTTTCTCTAAATGTTCTATTGGTTTCTCCTTCTGTATCTCCTTTTTCTCTTCCTCCAAGTATGATACTTCCTTCATGCATTCCTACTTGGCCCAAAACTTGACCCAAGACCCTACGGGTCTATACAAGAGGACATCTTTATTTCATCCTGAATATAGTGGAAGCACAAAAAGGCTAACTTAAACTGACTTTCTTAAAGACCTCTAGACATTTCCTCAGGGCATGAAAAGAGACAGTGAAGGTTTGATCTGGCAATAGCAATTTATATCCTTATCTGAAACACTGAAGTATCAATTGGCATTACAAGGTAGGCCTAGGCTGCTGTCTGGTGTTTCAATACCCTGACAGCCAGATTGCAAAGCGTGCTATGTGACATGTCCTCAAGTTCCTGTGATAATGAGTCCAGAGATGAACGTGTCTACCTTTAGGTATGGAATTTTCATCCTGTGTACTACAGTCCTCTTATAATTCATTCTGGCCACATTTCTTGATTTCTTGCCAATATAATATCCTCTTAACTTTTCCTATGGACCCAAATTACATGTTTCTGTGGCTTCTTCAAAGTTCTTTTAAATTGCATTATCTTTAAGAAGGTCTAGAAAATTTGCATTTGTTTATATTATGCTTGCCCAACATTTATGTCATGCTTGGCTAATAGCAAGTGAAAACCAAGCCAGGTTTTCTCAGATTGGTCAGGGAAACTGAATGGAAAGTAACTCTCAGCTCATTTTGTTTGAGATTCTGCTAGCATAGTTTAAAATTTCAATGCCGTATTTCTGAAATATAATATTGAAGTGCCAGGGTTCATGTTCATGTGACCTCTGAGTCTCATCACTATCTGTCTCCTCACTATCTTCTTTGATATTATGTGTCTCTATCACTAACTTCTGTGTCTCCATCAGTATACTCTTTGATATTATGAACACTCAAAGGCAGAAAATAAATAGAAAATAATAGATTAGTTGTACACAAATAATTCATAAATTCTATGTAAAACCTTAGAACTTTTTGGTTACAATGTCAACTTCTCATGGGTTTCCATTCCCATTACCACCCCCCAAAATACTAAGAAAATATAGATTTCTACTGAAAATCACACAACACATTTACATTTATATAAAATGTAAATAAAACAAATGAAAATAAACAAACAAAAAGCCTTCAAAATCTGTCTTTTAAAAGATTTTTCCTGCCATTACAACTTGAAATCACCACTACTGAAAATGAGAACAAGATTTTACCAGGGAAAGATAGAAGTATTTTTAGGCATTCTTTATGGCTTTACTAAAGCCTAGAGAAAAAACAGTTACTGGGACACCAACCTTCAGGGTCATGCAATACTTCTATACAGTTCAAGTACATGAATAGAAAATTTAGGAAGTTGAATTGCTTTAGGTTTGAAGCTTCACTAGGCAAGAATGACAGGAGTGTAATAGTGCAAGAGATTCTCAGATTTTGGCTGCTTTAGTTTTTTAAATGGTCCATTTAATCAAGTCTACGCTCTATAAAAGAACATATTAATTGGTGATATTTATTAGATACCTATGATGTGCCAGTCACTGTGCTAAGTGCTTTACATATATTGTCATGTTCTAATACTCAAAATTGTTCTAGGATGTAATAATTACTATCCATCTTTTACAGATAAGGAAGTTGAGTTTCAGCAAAGTTAAATAACTTGCTTGTAGTCTCACAGCAGCAAGTAATGGCTGATACTTTAACTCTAGTCTGTCTTGATATTAACGTCACACATTGACTGCTTCACTATATAAAGGTAGGAGGGAGTAGACAGGATAAAGTGAAGGAGTCTGTGGAGAAGAGATCTCAGCATGGTTGAACAACAGGATTAGTAGGAGTAGATTAGTTACACACACACACACACACACACACACACACACAGGAGTAGAATGCTCTGAATAGAAATTGGAGGCTTAAATTTAGGATTTCAGAGGTGGTCCCATTTTGAATAAAAAAGAGAAACCAGTTCTGTGATTAAAGTGGGTTGAATTGGGATGCCTGGGTGGCTCATCCCATTAAGCATCTGCCTTCTGCTCAGATTATAATCTCAGGGCCCTGGGATTGAGCCCCCCACATCAAGCTCTCTGCTCAGCAGTGAGTTTGCTTCTCTCTCTTCCTCCCCCTCTGTGATATCTCTTTCAAGTAAATAAATAAAATCTTTAAAAAAAAAAAGTNCACACACACACACACACACACACACACACAGGAGTAGAATGCTCTGAATAGAAATTGGAGGCTTAAATTTAGGATTTCAGAGGTGGTCCCATTTTGAATAAAAAAGAGAAACCAGTTCTGTGATTAAAGTGGGTTGAATTGGGATGCCTGGGTGGCTCATCCCATTAAGCATCTGCCTTCTGCTCAGATTATAATCTCAGGGCCCTGGGATTGAGCCCCCCACATCAAGCTCTCTGCTCAGCAGTGAGTTTGCTTCTCTCTCTTCCTCCCCCTCTGTGATATCTCTTTCAAGTAAATAAATAAAATCTTTAAAAAAAAAAGTGGGTTGAATAATGAAATTTTTTGTGANGCAGGCAGAGAGAGAGAGGGGGAAGCAGGCTCCCCGCTGAGCAGGGAGCCCGATGCGGGCCTCGATCCCAGGACCCTGAGATCATGACCTGAGCCGAAAGCAGAGGCTTTAACCCACTGAGCCACCCAGGCGCCCAATAATGAAATTTTTTGTGGAGAAGAAAAAAGAAGTGGAAAGCAAGGGTGTTGACTATGTCATCCATTTTGAGGCTCAAGTTACCAGAATAATGGCTGCCATTGAGTTGTAGAAGATCTGGTTAGTCTGTTTCCAAAGTCTTTATTAAAAGAGAAGCTGAGGTAGATAAGAGTAAAGAGAAAGAATAGAGCACAGAGGGCTGAATGAGACAACAGTTAATGAATTAAGTATTTTCTCATAAGACTGGAAGAGTAACTGTCTAAGAACCTTTATCTTTGGACAACAAAGATATCAGTTCTGACTCACGACCCTGAGACTTGTGAGCTATAAAGTGTGACTGCAGCACAAATTACCTCACACTTAGCACTTGGCACACATTTTTATCTCATAGTTTATGAGGATCAAGAATCTGAGCATGGCTTGCTGGGTTCTCAGCTTTAGGATCTCTCACAAGACTGCAATCATGATGTCAGCTTGGGCTGGGGACTCATCTGAAGGCTCAACTGGAGAAGGATTTACTCTCAAATTCATATGGTTATTGATAGAATATTAATTCTTCAATGTATATTGGATTGAGAGCCTTAGTTCTTAGCTGGCTGTAACTGGAGGATACACCAAATTTCTTCTATGTGGGTCCCTCCTACATGGCAGTTTGCTTCATCAAAGCCAAAAAGGGAGAGTCTCCTAGCAAAATGGAACTCATAATCTTGTAACCTAATGATGAAAGTAACATCCCATCACCTTTGCCATATTCTATTAGTTAGAAGCAAGTCATGAGGCCAGCCTACACTCAAAGAGGGGAAATTACATAAGGGTGTGCATTCCAGGAGGCAAGGGCCATGGGGGACCATATTAGGGGCTGTCTGCCACATGGTGTGAAGGAATGAGAAGCCCTTCTTTGAAAAGAGGGTAGGGAAGACAGCATTCTCAGAGATCAGCCAGGTGTCAGTTAAGGTCAGGGATTATAGTGAACATAAAGTGGGAGTTTGCTAACTCACATTGGGATAGTGATTCTTGCAGGTGCAGGAGAAAAACTTGAGAGAAGAAAAACTTGGAAATTGGGTGAGAGAAGAAAAAGCACAGAAGAATAGGACCCAGAATTTTGTGAAGAGAAAGAGTTTAAGGCAGACATACTGACTTGTTCTCAAAAATGAGTTATTACATGCATTGGTTAAAAACAAAATAAAACAAAACAAAAACCAGAAACAAACCAACAATGACAACAACAACAAAACCAGTCTGGAATTAGAGGTATAACTTCTGTCTAATGACTACAACAAACCAGTTGATCACATGGTGGCCAATCCAAGGTTGAAAATCCTCTCACCTCCCTTTCTTACAATTGTTTTTAAATGTATTTACTTATTTTAGAGAGAGAGAGAGAGTAGGGGGAAGGGCAGAGAGAGAGGGAGAGAGAGAGAGACTCTCAAGCAGACTCCCTGCTGAGCATGGAACCTGATGTGGGGCTCCATCTCAGGACCCTGAGATCTTGACCAGAGCCGAAATCAAGAGTCAGATGTTCAACTGACTGACCCACCAAGGTACCTGCTGCTTACAACTGTTCGGGTGCCTGCTGCTTGCAACTGTTCAACATAAGCTCAGATATCTTCCTATTCTTCATGGAGTGTGGAACCCCACAGATCTTAAGACACAAATGAAGCAATGCTGTTAAGGGGGTGGAGAAGTAATTACATGAACAGGTCAACCAAACTGGGAAAGATGTCATCATACCTGGTTATCCTAAATGGGTTTAAGGGGTTCACGTACTGATTTTATAGCTTCTTCTGCTTAGTTAATGAAATATAAATTGAGGTCTCATATTTTCAAGCTCCTGTTGAATTATGGTAAAATCAAGGAACCAGGGCCTATACCTTTACCAGAGACCATGACCTTGTTGGGGTGGACAACGTCAATGCCTATACACACTGAATCACAGTCCTGGGGAACTCAATCCACAGCCTTTCTGATGTCAAGTGCTGGAAACTGCTATGCACCCATGGAAAGATTGGGGTCCACTGAGTCAGAATACGTATTCCCACCTCATTTGCCTTCCCATCCTCAAAAAGCTATATTTACTTTAAAACCAACCTCATGAAACTTGGATGGAATTAGATGTCTAAAGCTTCTTAATTCTCCTGTCATCTACAATTAAAAGATAAAATCAACCCCTTGCCCCAAACTTTCTTTTGTCTTACTAATAATGAGTACACTCTCTGTGAGAATATAAAATATCTCTCTTTTACTAGTACTCTCTCTAGGGAAGTCATTTTAGGACTTTTTATTATCACTTTAGAGGAGATGTTCTAATCATTATTTAGCATTCAAAGGGAGTTACTAGGCTGTGGGCCTTAGGCCTTTGGAGATATGGGGAATAGGGAGTTTCTGAAAGTGATTCTATTGACTTTAAAAACATTATTGAACAAATATTATCCAACGGTCTGGCATTCAGTGCGATGTTTCTCTGTCTTTTTATCTGTCCATTGGGTACTTTCTGAAAAGAATCCTTAGTGACTGAATCAAACACCAAAGTACCAACTTGTTAGGAATTGGCCAGAAGTGCAAAACCAGAAAAATATCCTTTTGTTTCTTTTCATGCAAAGCAAGTTTGTGGGTAGGGGTAGGGGGTGAAGAGAGGGAGGCCAAACCCCACAGTGCCTGTTCCATTGTTCAGAAAGCTCTGAGGAAGAAGTATTGCTTTGTGTCTTTTGTCATTTTCCTTTCAAACCAGGGTTTTTTTTAAGCATGCTAAAACAGTAGAATAATACTGGTGATAAAATTGGAAAAATTGTCTTTGGGGGGGGGAAATACAGAGATACTGAAACAAATTTATTAGAACTGAGGAGATGGGTGTTGTTTTTTAGGACCTGTGAATATCTTGTCATTTTATGTTTGATTTCAAAAGAAAAAAGGTTTGATCTATTAACCTAACTTTTCTGCAAAAATATAAGCCATAAATTCTTCATTCTTGTGTGTTTCCTAGGTTCCACTAACCATTAATAGCTGTCATACACACTTACCATTAATGTGTTTAAATAAAATTAGCTGATGTCACATATTCCTCGCAAGGGAGAAAATGGAGCACATAAGGGGTGCTTCTACTTACACTTCCATTTTCAATGCAATACAAGCATTGGTTTTAATAAAATTTTTTATTTAAATTTAAGTAAGAACTTGAATATTGCTCTTGAACCACTCATCTTCCATATGACGAAAAATTTTAAATTTTGAATATAATTTTAAAAAAATATAAGACTAAATGCATCTATTACTTAGTATAGAATATTTGGCCATCTAAACAAGTTGGTTTTAGCAAAAGAAAAAATAGAAACATACTTCAAAATTTTCCTATTTGTTCAATGCTGCAAAATTACTGCCATAAATAAAATAGAACATCCATTATTTGAAGTAGAAGGAGAATCTTTCAGGCAGCAGCCTGACATTTTTTTCCTCCTGAATTTCATATTTCCTTTGCTTTTCTTATGATCTGATCATTTCTACCATCTTGTTAGTCCCAGAGTCAGTTTCTTTACCTTCCATAATCTGGCCTAATTTGGGGGTAGTGTAGGGAAACCTTCTTTCAATTCCCCTTAACAATGATGAGCAGTATTGAGTAACTAAAATAATGTTACCCAACAGTAGGGGCAGCATAATGAAATGGTGAAAAATAAATCATAATAAGCATGAATGCAGTCAAGTTCTCTAAACATAGGCTGTTTATTCCCTTTGTTAAGATTACTATACTTTAGGGGTGCCTGGGTGACTCAGTGGGTTAAGCATCTGTCTTTGGCTTAGGTCATGATCTCAGGGTTCTGGGGTGGATGGAGCCAGGCTTCCCCCTCTCCCTCTGCCTGCCTCCTTGCCTACTGGTGATCTTTCTCTCTCTGTCAAATAAATAAATAAAATCTTAAAAGAAGAGATTACTATATTTTACTCCCCAAAAGATGTCAATAGGTTTGTTGCTGATTGCTTTTGAAGTCCCTCATACCTGCCTACACTCTGTCCCTTGAAAGTTAACTTTTATTCACTCAATGCCTTAAAGTCAAAGGAAAAAAATGCTCTCTATTCCTGCCTCCCAACCCTGTTCCAGTCTTGCCTGGGGACATCCATCCATCCAACACGTACTTATAATAAGCTTGCTTATGTACCATGCAGCGTTCTAAGTGCCGGGCATTCAGTGGTAAATGGGAGGGATAAGATCTATAATCCACACTCACATGGGTTTAAAACCTTGGTTGGGGGAAGGCAAAATCAGACGAAAAAAAAAAAATGAGTCATTTCTAAGAGTAACCCGAAAGAGAAACAAGGTGGTGTGATGGAGAGGAACTAACATTAAAGAAGGGAAACTGCCTTGCTATCGTTGTTCTAGAAAGCTTCTCTGAGGAAGCTGCATTTGAGCTGACACAGGAATGGGGAGGAGGAGCCATCTGTGAGAAAATCTGGGGACAAGAAATCAAGGTGGAGGGAATGGAAAGGGCAAACATACCACTGGATGAGCTAGGAGTGTTCCAGATCAGAAGTGAAATCCAGTATGGCTACAGCATGCTGAGCACAAAATCCCACATGAGGTAACAAATAAGCAGAGGCCAGATCTGGTAGAGCCTGGCAGGTCACAATAAGGTCACAGGTTTTATCCCAATTGCCATCATTAGCCACTATATATATATATGCATGCTCCGCCCAAACAACTAACATTGATCAGTCTTAGTAGGTTTTTATTTCAGACATCAGTTTATACTTACCACAGTCTACCAAATTTTCCACAGCAATCATCCATGATTTTATCATTCCCCACTAATAGGAATCACAGACTCTGAGAGAGATGATTTATTTCTAGTGTAAAGGAGGGAAAAGAAAACTTGAGCCTAGAACATCAACATCGTGTTGTGCCTGAAGCAAAGATGTTCTCAAAGGTTGACAGTGCCCTATCAAGACAGGGACACTGAATGGCTAAATGTTTGACAATTTGAGCTTTAACAAACAACAACCACAACAACAACAAAAACTTACAACACATTGACTATTTTTCTTTAAAAATCCCTAGTGTTAAAAGATAAACGGAAGCATGTTAGAATTTTAAGAGTTTGAGTAAAAATCCTTTCAAGTCAGGCAGGATCAGCCTGGTCCATTGATGGGACCTTGGGGAAAGACTTTTATAGAGAAAAGGTAGAAGCAAAGTCAGGAAATTATTGATTGGCTATCTATTGCTTGTAGCCTAGTTGGCTATTTGTGATTTGTTGTCCTTAGGTTTCAATTTCCTAACTGAGGCAGGCTTAGCTTTTCCTTTCCATCTGTAGGCCAGCATGGCATTAGAGTCACCTCAGTATAATTGGGCTCCTTTTAATTAATTTAACACTAGTGATAGCCCTTTATCCTGGGAGAAGAGGGGAGATGGAAAGAGAAAGTTATTTTTGAAGAAGACTGTCAAGTAAAAGTGGAAACAATGGTAATATTTTTTTAAAAAAATGCAACTCCCCCCCCCACCCCTGCCCCACTCATGAAACAGGTGATTTGGGAGACAATCATAATGTTGATCCTTGGGTAAAAAGCTTTAAATAGCAGGATATTGACATGATACTCAAAGTATCATGCTACTGATTACTTACTAATTACAGGGGGAAATGTCTCTTTATAATGAAAGAAAAATTTAATCAAGGGATCAAACAACATCATCAGTATTGAAAACAAACACAAAACCAAGCTGTTATCCTGTGCTTCTTGATGTGATGGCTAAAAGATAATTTTTGAGAAAGATCAGGTTATGACTCTCATAGAGATATAAAATAAATTCATTAAAGAAATTTAGTTCCTTGCTAATCTGTGAAAGAACCAGGCAGATGTTATAATTGATTCCAAAAGAGAATTCAAGGAACAGATGCATTTCTAGATGAGGATTATTGGAATTAATGTGCAAATGGAGGCAATGCTGGTTTTTCTGCTGGGAGATTGAGAGGGGAAAGAAGGGCAGTCAATTGAAACTCTATTGGTTCTGGTCATAATTTGCATATTTATAGACAAGAATTAGGTTACATTGTTATGTTATCTATAATTTACAGTTTTTAGATAGCTTCTGTAGAATTAGAACCAGATAACCCAGAGGGATTCCTCCAGGCAGTGCATGGTTTTTCATCGAGACTCAATGTTTCAATAAGAAACGTACAATATTAATAATGGGATATTTTTGCCAAAAACATGTAATCTGAATATAGTCAGACCAAACTAGAATATAGCACATTCTGTATATCTAGCCTGAGCCCTCTTAAAACAGTTATGTCATAAAAAACTATAAAAAGATGGGGAGAATGTCCTTGACTGTAACAGAATAGGAAGCATAATAACTACATATGGTGGTTAAATCTTGATTGCGTTCTAGATTCTACAAAGGATACAGAATAGATTTGGGATGGTACTCAGGAAAATTAATATATGGACTTCATATTAGTTTATATCATTGAATCAGTGTTAATTTTCTTAGCTTATAATGGTTTTGCGGTTATGTCGGTAAAATTCTTTAGTCTTAGTTTTGTACATGCTGAAGTATTTAGTGTTGCCATGTTATCATGACCTGCATACGTCAAATGTTTCTGAAAAAAAGATAATAATGCACATACAGAGAACAAATTTGTCAAAAGGTTAACTGGTGAATCTAGATGAAAAATACATAAATGTTTGTTAAAGTGTTTTCATAGATTCATGTTCATTGAACTATCAACCTTTAAAACAGATTTGCAATTTTTAGTATAGAAAAGTTAAGGAAAAAGGTAAAAGCTCTTAGAACAAAACAATGTTTATAAAGATGAGTTTAAAGAAAGGAACATACATTAAATATGTAGATATGAAAATATATGAATCATTGATAGGGATATATTGAGACACAGATATGAGAGAGAGAGATGGACAGACAGACTGATTTAATGCAGGAGTTGCAAATCATCAAATATTTGTCAATTTCCAAGAATAACCTCCATTTGGCCTCCATCCCAGACTTCCCCAATATCAAGGAATCCCAATCTTTTCAGGTAAAAGATGTCTTTTTCATATGAAAAAAGTTATCAATATTGTGATTGTCACTTTCTAGTATTTAGTGATTAAAAAATACATAATGACCATTCACCCATGATTTCAAGAAACACTTGGAAATTAATTTCTGTGTCATTAAGCACAAGATTATTTACATAAATGTGTGAATTGGGAATTCCTACATGGATGAGGCATTGTATTTGTTTAGTTTAGAGACTATTTAGAATGTAGAATGATTATGGGTTCTACATTGTTTTTTTTACCGTCCTGTAGACAAGAGAAAATGAATTCAAAATGGGAATGACTTTAGATGGTGATACAGAAGGGCTTATTTTTATTCTATCACCAAACATCCTCTTAAATAAGAAGATAAAAATTTGGTTTGCTTGTTCCTAAAACAGGTAGGAGTTGCCAAGGATAGATCCCAGGGTTCTGGACTAAGTCTGACATGGAATACATTTTGATTTAATGACAATCCTTTCTGCATGCTGGACCCTGGAAAAATTGTTTGGCTTCCCTGAGTCATGGTTTCATCATTTGAGATGAAAAAATAACAACCATAAAGATAATAATACCAACCTTTCTGGGGTAATTGTATTTTTCTTCATTCTTTCTAATTTATCCATGTATTTATGGTTATTTATCACACTGCCAAAGGATTTGAAACCATATAATGATATTGTGGGGTGAAAGGGTAATTCTTGGAATGTGTTTATACAGGCTAGAAGTACAACTTTGGTATCTGCTTTCTCCTTCCTCTTTCTATTTTAAACCTTAGGATTGATAACTCTGTGATCTTGAGCTTTTAACTTTATTTCAGCCCCTTGGTAATGCCATTTGTAAAATGGGAATAAGATTCATTAAAATCTTAGAATTTAGGAGTGAGAGGACCTGTTTTTATGACCTTGAGCAAAATATTGAATTGTATGATTCCACATGTTCTCACTTATAAAACAGAAAAATATCTGTCCTGACTATAAAGATCAACTGAAATACTATAGTTGTAAAATGTCTTTGCGGATACTAAAGTGTATACATATGTGAGTAATACTCTGTCATTAAAGCTATAAAAGGAAATGGACAGAATGAAATTGTTTGCCCAAATAACCTTTTCTAAAAATTGAGTTAACATACAGTATTATATTAGTTCCAGACGTACAACGTAATGGTTTAACAATTCTTTACATTACTCAGTGTTTACAATAAACGTAGTCCTCTTCTGTCAACAATGTTTTTACAGTTTTTTTTAAAGATTTTATTTATTTGAGAGACAGAGAGAGATAGCGAGAGATAGAGCATGATCAGGGGAGAGAGGGAGAAGCAGGCTTCCAGCCAGCTGAGCAGGGAGCCCGATGTGGGGCTCGATCCCAGGACCCTGTGATCGTGACCTGAGCTGAAGGCAGACACTTAACCACTGAGCCACCCAGGCATCCTATTTTTAAAGTCGTATTGACTATATTCCCTATGCTGTAATTTTCATCTGTGTGATTTATTTATTTTGTAACTGGAAGTTTATATTTCTCAATTCCCTTTATCTATTTCACACCTCTCTCTTCATCTCCATCTCCATCTCCATCTCCATCTCTCCACCTATTTGGTCTCTGTTTTTAAGAGTCTGTACATGTATGTATGTGTGTGTGTGTGTTTGTCCCTTTTTTAGTTTTTTGTTGTTTCCTAAATTCCACATAGGAGTGAAATCATATGGTATTTGTCTTTGTCTGTCTGACTTATGTCACTTATTTCACCAAATAATCTTTTAAAATATACCTCTAAAATTGTACTGTTTTGACTCAGACAAATTTTACATGCTTGGAAGTCATAAATCCATTAATCAAATCCCCATAAAATGCTTTACATTTTTTAATTTGTGTTTTATACCAACAAGACTTCAAAATTGACTAAAGTGACATAGGGGAAAATTTATATGAAAATTTCTGAATTCCTATGGCTAAATATACCATAACACTTAAAGATATCGTTATGTTATTGTCATTTTATGGTTTTTAATACACTTGTTCTCTTATTTGAAAATTAAAAGCATGATGAATATAACTTATCCATCAGTAAATGCCATCAGCCTCTGTGTTATCAGAAAAATACACTTTGTAAAGAGAAGTAAAGAAAAAAGATCATTCTCAATCTCTTGTCTCCCCAGGAGAAGGTATAATATTACAGGTTCCCTGGTGTGTCAGGATGGTTTAATTTATGAATATCTCCCAGATAGTATCCATCATGACTCAATCAGATTGCATGTATATTTCATTCCATCATTCAAAAGTCAGTGACCTATAGCTGGTCAATGAGGTGTAGGTTTTTGATTAAAGAAAGTAACTGCTGATCTTGCACCCTTAGAATGTCAAAAGAACCGGAAATTGTTCTTGCTAAATTCTGTAGCAGCAAAGGTAATACCAACTACATGGAAAATTCAGCTCTCTTAAGGAGAAAGTCTTTAGCCATGCAATTTCCACAAGGATGATTACTTTCAATCAGAAAACATGGTACAATGATCTCATTGAAGGAAACAAGAAGGAAATTGCAACTCAAGAGGCAGATTCTCTCCAGGGTTCAAATCATTTCTGGGTAGTGTTGCTGGAAGCAAAACTAACACTTTCGGGCCATCAGAAAAATGCATTATTGTTTCCAAGCACTTAAGTACCCCACAGAGGCATGGATGAGTTCATTCATCTTTCTGAGAGCTTAATTTACTACTGGGAGGAGTCGACCTATGACTCACTGAAGGAGAAGAGAATTTATACGTACTGAGCACCTACTATGGTTCCAGCACTGTGAAATATGCCCTTATGTGCATTGTCTTATTTAATTTTAACTACAATCTAGAAATAGATGTTAATGTCCACAGCTTACAGATAAGAAAATGGAGGATAGAGAGATAGCGTAACACCCTCAAGGTCATAAACACAAATAGCAGAGCTACATATTTGATTATATATCCATCTGCTACCAACATCCATGATGTCTCAACTACCAGTCTCCCCTGGGAGAGACCAGAAAGCCAGTTCCCTCTTTTTATAGTCTTACACTCAACTGTCTCTTGGCCACCACCCTTAAACACACCTGCCAGTTGAATGTAGGTGCTGAAGACAATCTATTAGCCTGGAAATCTGGGCTTGATCAAGGTCTCTTATTTTTCTCCAAGACTGTGCATTTCTTGAACATAGCAAAGATTGATAAATTCTGGATTCAGCTATCCATCTATTACCAAAGCCCTGTTTCAGAAAATCAATGTTCAAAACACAGTTTTGTTCTTATTCTATGATGAGAAAAGGGGAGAGACATGAAATCCAGTTGACAAGATCAAGGCAGGAGCATCAGAGAAATTGAAGAATGGATAGGTTTCCATTTGTAAAGATGGTATCAAGAATGGCATTTATAGTGTAGAGATAACATGAAGAAAAGCCCAGAGGGAAGCAAGTCAGGAACAAAAAAGTTAAGGATGACTCTGAAGTTTCAGAGTTATAGGAAATGTTGGTACTATTAAGTAAAAATAGAAAGCTAAGGAATGATTTGAAGGAGATAACAAAGTTTTGGACATATTGACTATGTTGGTCATTTGGGCCTTCTGTCCAATTGCTCAGGTCAAAAACTGGGCAGCCATCCTTGACATACTTCACTCACGCTGTGCATTGCAACCCAGCAGCCAATCTTGTTGGTTTGACTTTCAATGCATATTTTGAATCCAACCCACTTTCCATTGCCTCCATGTTAACCTGTGGCCTTAGCCGCCATCATCTTTTACTCAGATCATTACAATAGCCTTTTTTAAAAATTATTATTTGCCCCAGGGGTACAGGTCTGTGAATCATCAGGCTTACACCTTTCACAGCACTCACCATAGCACAAACCCTCCCCAATGTCCATAATCCATCCACCCTATCCCTACCCTCCCACCCCCCAGTAACCCTCAGTTTGTTTCATGAGATTAAGAGTCTCTTATGGTTTGTCTCCTTCCCAATCCCATCTTGTTTCATTTTTTCCCTCCCTACCTCCCATGACCCCCACCCTTCCCCTCAAATTCCTCATATCAGAGAGATCATGCGATAATTGTCTTTCTCTGATTGACTTATTTCGTTCAGCATAATACCCTCTAGTTCCATCCATGTCGTTGCAAATGGCAAGATTACAACAGCCTTTTAATAGGTCTTACTGCATCTGTCTTTTTCTACAGTCTCAACACAGCAATTAGAGATACTCGTAGTTTTTTCCGCTCCAATTACTATAGTTTGATGCAGAGGTAAAGCCTGAGTCCTGTGCTGGCCTGTATGAACATAATCTTGCCCCACTCCATTCTCTATCCATCCTCACTCTGGGCTGCTCTGCACTTCAACCCTCCATTCCAACTGCACTGGCCCCCTTGCTCTTCCTGGTACACACTGGCTGTCATCATGTCTTAGAGCCTCACACTTGCTGTAACTTTTACTTAGAAGGTTCCTTTCCCTTTTAACTACATGGTTCTTTCCTTCCCTTCCTTTAGCTCTTGGCTCACTTTCTCAGAGAAGCCTTCCCTAATGGTTCACGCAGTCCTTTGACAACCCAGCCACTTTTTAATCGCCTTCTGTTTCGATGCTTATTTTTATCCATAGTCATCATCACTTTCTTACATATTGTTATTATTTGTTGTCTGCCTCCCTGTATTAGAATGTAAGCTCCACAAGACAGTGGGATGTGTCTGTTGGATTCACTAGTGTAGCCCCCCTGCATAGAACAGCGCCAGGCACATAATAAATGCTCAATAAATATATGAGTAAATGAAATATTAAGAAGTTGAAAATTCAGAGAACTCAAGAGTAAACTTCCTGACTTTAAGAACTTTTACAATTGATGGGATAGTTAAACTATATGACAGATTACCGAAGAAGGAAGGTGAATGAAAGAAAGGATACATTATAGAGTGTTTTCAGGAAGAAGCTGGAGATGGAGCAAGGGTCCTGTATTTAGCGCCATGTATATATTTTATATTATATATATTATATACACTTTGCACTATATATGTATAGATTATGTAATACATAGCACACGTAAAAATACATGAATATATATACATGCATTCGTTAGCTCATTCATTCATTCGTTCATTCATTTATGTGCCTCAGGTGTAAAGCATGAAGCCAACCACACTGACCTTTCATCCAGTAGACTTGTGAAACTCTCTATTTAATTTAATAGGTTTGTCTACTGCTGATGTTTTCTATAAGTAATCAAATCATTTAAGATAGTGGTGGTTTTATTTCTTCCCTTCCAATTCTTTATAGCCCTTTTTGTTTTTGTTTTATTGGAGCTTTGTACAAGGCCTCCAATTCTGTTAAATGGTAGAAGTGGTGGCAAATTGTTTTGCTATTGATCTTAAAGGAATGCATCTAAAATGTCTCTATTAAAAATAATGCTGGTTGTAGGTTTCTGTTGTTTGTAGCATTTATCAACATAAAGGATTTAGTTTAAAAAAGTAAATAATACTGAATTTTACCAAATTGTTTGGCATCTAATGAAAAAAACTGATCCATTTTTTTTCTTTTTCTCAAATATATTTTTTTTAGATTTTATTTATTTATTTTAGAGAGAAAAAGAGAGAGAGAACATGAGGTGGAAGAGGAGCAGAGGGAGAAGGACAAGCAGAGTCCACACTGGAGCTCAGAGCCCGATGTGGGGCTTGATCCCATGACCCTGAAATCACAACTTGAGCTGAAATCAAGAGTTGGACACTTAACCTACTGAGCCCCTAGGTGCCCCTCTCCAGTATTTTTTGTAGCTAATCACATCGATAGAAGTTTCTAATGTTGAACCCTTACTTGATCATGTTGTAGTATTTTGAAATACACTGTTGGTTTCAATTAGCTAGTTTTATTTCATATATTTGCACGAAATAGACACTATTTTCTCTCTCTCTCTCTCTCTCTCTCTCTTCCTCTTTTATCTGGTTTGGAAACCACATGACACTAGCTTCATAAGATGAGCTGGGCAGTTTTCACTTTTTCTTTCTCTTAATGATTTGCCTAAGAGAGGTATTAATTGTACCAATGTTCAGAAGAACCATCTGGAATTGGAACTTTCTGGGAGAGAAGGTCTTTGATAACTGCCTTGAATCATTTTCTACTGGCTTTAGAATTCACATTTTCTCTTCTTTCTTGTACCAAGGTTGGCATTTACACATCCTTGAAGTTTATCCCTTTCATCTCATGTTTCATATTTATAAGCATATATTTATTTAAAATATTTTATATTACTTAAAAACCTGTTTTGTTTCTGCATTATTTCCTTTCTAGTCAGTATTTATTGGCATCACACTTTTTTTTCTTTGATAGTTTTGGCTACAGTCTATTTTATTAATCTTTATAAACAATCAGCTCTTAGTTTTATTAATCCCTATTTCTTAAAATTTTTTTTTTATATATTTCCTTCCTTCTAGTTTGAGTTTGTTGTTTCTCTATCTTTCTGAGTGGAATGTTCAAGTTGTTTTAAAGTTGGTATAGGTCCTGATAGATGCATTTGAAGTACTTTTTTTTCTCATGCTGCTTTAGCGGCATCCCACAAATACCAATGTCCCATGTTTCATCGCCTCTCAATTTTAAGTATTTAATAATATCCACCTTTCTTTCTTTCTTTCTTTCTTTCTTTCTTTCTTTCTTTCTTTCTTTCTTTCTTTCTTTCTTTCTTTCTTCCTTCCTTCCTTCCTTCCTTCCTTCCTTCCTTCCTTCCTTTCATGAGAGTGGGTGGGGGAGGGCAGAGAGAGAAGGAGAGAGAATCTTAAGCAGGTTTCATGCTCAGTACAGAGCTTGAGGCAGGGCTTGAACTCAGGACCCTGAGATCATGATCTGAGCCAAAATCAAGAGTCTGATGCATAACTGACTGAGCCATTCAAGCGCCCCCACAATTTCTTTTTTAAGCAAAAGGATTACTTCATGTTATTTCAGTTCCAACCTGTGCTAATTTTAACTATCTTCACTGTATATTCTTAAATTCATGGCACTATCTTTACAGAATATAGTCTGTATGAAATTGATCCTTTGGTGTTTAAAGGTGAGACTTCATTTCTGCCCTAACATATAATCTATATTTTGAAAACAAATTCCATATTTGCTCAATAATAAAATATATTTTCTACCTGCTGAGTAAAGAGTTGATATAAATATAGATAAATATAGGTGACACAGATATTGATATAGAGATAAATATGTGTCTGTATATAGAGATATATAAAACTCAAGGGTATTTAGATCTATATTTTTTCTGGTTTTGTTTCCTTGCCTGCTTTCTGTTTTTGTTAATCTCTCAGTTCCTGAGAGTAGTGTTTTAATACCTCCAAAGGCAGTTACTGACTTCTTTCCCCCTCTTCAGTTCTGTCAGTTTGGGCTTTTATATTATTGAATATATATTTATCAGGATGTTTATACCTTCTTGTTCTTTTGTTCCTTTCACCAGGGTATAACAACCTTCTTTTCTGCTGCCTTCTGAGGAACTTCTTCAATCTGATTCCCAACTCATTATTTCATTCTTTGGTTCTTTATTATATGTATTATGTTCTCTATATCGAATTTATAACTTTCATACTTAATATTTCACATTGTTCTTTCTCATAATTTTTAGTTATGGCTTTATGTTATCCTTTACCTCTTTATATTTATTTTACCTCTTTTAAATTCTCGAGGCTTCTGTTCCAATGATTTTTCATTTGTAAATGTTTTTCAGTATATATGTATGTTCTGTGGTGGCTAAATTGACCAAGGGTCTGATCAATTTGTCCTGGAGGCATCAGTTAGCTCCTCCATCTCCGAAATCGTATAGGGGAAGACCCAAAAGGTAGGTCCTGGTCTACATCCCCCTGTCTGAATTTAATAAGTAGGAAGAGGGACAAAGAGTTCCAGACCTGCAGAGTTGGCCCCTTCTGTTTGCGGTCGTTCTATAACTCATCTATTCTGGATGCACACGTAAATTCTTAGAAATAGGCGCTGCTGGAATGAGGCAATCTTGACATTTCAATCCACTGGTCCTAAGAGTTTGAAGAGAAAAGAGGTGAACAAGAAATAACCTAAAGATATTTAGTCAATTCCAATTATTCTCACCAATTCTTCATCCCCTTAAGGACATGGCTGGCCCTAAGATCATGTGCACTGACTCCGATGGCCTGGAATGTTCCCCACATGATCTGGAGAAAAGAGGATCAACTATTGCCTCTGAGATACTTAGGGCAGAAACAAGGCAAAGGGTCTTCTCCAATCCTACTCCCTGTTCTAGTGAGGCCACCGCCACCCTAGCTATGACACTCAGAAAGCCTTCAGTCTCTAAGCAATTTATACCTGGCAACTATTCTAGCCCATACTTCTCTATTGCTTCTCTAGTTATTGTAGACTTGGACGGGAAAGCCATGTTGACTGACCATCTTGGCCATGTTCGAATAATACTTAAGCTGCCATCTTCATGAGCGGGACCCTCTGTAAGTCAAGTGTGTGATAGAATCATTTCAAATTTCAAAAATTAGATTTTGACTTTATGCCTAGAGCATAGGACTCTCTGTAACAGCTGAGGAACAATGGTCTTTAATGGTATGCAGAATATTTATTTGGAGAAAAAAATATTACCCTGTCCCTTCTCCTTAGTCATGTCATGCCAATTTGAAGAATGTTCTAAATGATAAGTATGGAGTTAGGTTTGCTTCATTTTGTTATTTTTCCCCTTGGAATTTGCACTATGGATTTGTCAGAGGTCAGAGTATTATGTTCTCCATTTGAATAATCTCCCAGCCTTGACTTTATCTATCCATCATGTTAAACAGTATGACCAATTTGAAAGCACATTCCTACAATTTCACCAGAAAACTGACCCCTGGGACCACTCTGGGCCAGACTTAGACACCTGGCACCCTCTGTGCCTACTCTGGCTCTCCTAACGCTATTTGAGAGTCATTTCTTTATGTAAATGCAGAATTCCTATCACCTTCTCTCAGATAGGGAATTCAGATACTTTCTTTGTTCTCCTCAGGGCCCATTAGAAGAAGCAAATGACTGGCTTTTTTGAGCCCCCATCCCTATCTTACTATTGGCTTACTTATGATATAATATTTATATTAGGTATCATATGCAATTTTTGCAATTATATTCAATATTTATAATTAAACAAAATATAAAACATTTACAGTATACTATACATATTATATTTATATATTTTATATTGTTATATATTTTAATATATAATCATTAAATATAATTATAATTCACATAATTTATAATTTATAAAATTATATTATATTATTCTATATTTCAATATATTTTATATTACACTATATATGTATAACATGCATTATATATTATACAATTATAATTATAATTATGATTTATATAATTATATTATTATATATTTTAATAGATTTTATATTATACTATATATGTATAACATGCATTATATATTATAATACACAAATATATACTCATTATATATAATAATCTATATATAATCTATAATACTGATATTACATAATATAATAAATAAAATATTCCTCATTAGAAGGATCCCTGGTGAGAGCCATCTAAATTTCTTAAGAGGCATTTGAAGATGTCTTATAACTTCTAAAGAGGACATTCAATAACCTTATCCAAATACTAGAAGGCTAGATAACTCCTATTAAGATAGCAAACTACTTGACAGGGACAAACTGGATTTAAATATTTTTTAAAAAAGAGGGGAGGTGCTTAGATTGTAAATCCCAACCCTTAATCTCAATCCCAAACCATGTTAAAATATCTAATTCTGACTGTTTCTGCACATATTTTTTTTAAAGCTTTTATTTAAGAAAAGATGTTGGCCACTTGCTCAAATACTTTTGCTACAAACACTGTGCCTGGATAAGACCATTTTTTTGTAATTGCTCCTTCCTTTTCAAACTTAGTAACAATAATTTCATTTTCAGGGAAAAGAAACTTTGTTTTTTCTTAGTAGAACCAAGGATCTACTGAAAATGCTAATGTCCAGAGGCCCAACTCACGGAGCCAGTAGGAAACTTTGGCACCTCAGCACATAGCCTCGGGCATCCAGGTTAATAAACCATGTTTAAGGTTAATGCCTGTTCTTATATGGTCATCAATCCTCCTTAAAAAGAGCTGCCACAATGGGTTTTGCCACACCTGCCAATCAGTTCTACTCAAGAGACCAAAAAGGGGCAAGAACAAAAGCTAACACCAGAGGGAAAATAAAGGTCAAACAAGTTTGACAGTTTGATGTACATGAATTAGAATTTTATATTAGCCCAAACTAAGTTGCTGCTACTTTTTCTGGCCATTCCTGTGTATGTGTCAGCTTGGAGTGTACTTCTTCATGCTTTGTTACATGTTAGAATAAATTTTCAGTTACTATTAGTTTATTTTATATTATTATTCTTACATGGTATTTATAAACATTAATATCATTAAGTAGTGCATGTATTTTGATATATCAAAATTTTTCCACTTGCAGCATCACATTATCAGCATAATAACCACTTTTAGTATCATTACCATCTAAGTGGGTCCCCTCCCACCTCCAAATTAACCTTCTGTGCTCCCCCATTCACTCAGCATTTAGTGAGAACCTACTACGTGCCAGCCTCTGAGGATCCAAGACTGATTCCCTCTTAAGGAGCTTACATGAGTGGAAAGTACACATTTCCACAAAATATTCTTCAATTTATATTACTATTCCTTTTTAAAATAGACACAGTACTCAGTTAGGTCAATGTTGTAGGAAAACCTTTGTGAAACGCTTTGAAACAAAGGAAACAAATTTGCAGGTCTTTGGTGGAAAGCTAGGCATAGTCTAAACATACTTTCCTAGGGTTATTTTAATCTATGGTGTCTCTGAGCTTTCTCTTATCTTTGAGCTATTTTGCAACTCTGTAATTTGTAGGTAAATGATAGCAAGGGAATGAATGATTCTTGTGCAGACCTGAAGATGAATTTTGTCTAGGGTGAATACAATTGATCCTCACACCTTCCCATCTCCTGTTCTTACAATCTCACCCCTGACACAGTCCAGCTTTACATGTATTTGTAAATTCATTTTGACATCATTTACTGCTCATAGATGTAGCTCTTTGAATTCTCCTCCTGAACCAGCTATAAATATCTTTCTAGCCCCTTTAATGAGTTCAGTAAAATCTTTTACATGTATTCATGTGTATGATTGCTACGGTTATACCTGTTTTTTAAAAAAATGCTATTTGGGGCGCCTGGGTGGCTCAGTGGGTTAAAGCCTCTGCCTTCAGCTCAGGTCATGACCTCAGGGTCCTGGGATCGAGCCCCACATCAGGTTCCCTTCTTAGCAGGGAGCCTGATTCCTCCTCTCTCTCTGCCTGCCTCTCTACCTACTTGTGATCTCTCTCTCTGTGTGTCAAATAAATAAAATCTTTAAAAAAATAAAATAAAATAAAATAAAATAAAATAAAATAAAATAAATGCTATTTAACAACTTTCAAGATACTTTAAAGCAGGCAACAAACTTTCCAACCAGCCTCAACAACTATCGATATCTTCTCAGTCCCTGAAAGCCTCTGTCTTACTACATTTGGGCTGCTCTAACAGAATACTGCAGACTGGGTAGCTTACAAACAACAGAAATTTACTTCTCACAGTTCTGGAGGCTTGACATCCAAGATCGATGTGCTGGCATTGTTGAATTCTGGTGAAGGGTTGCTTTCTGGTTCACAGCTGGTACTTTCTCGCTATGTTCCTTACATGGTGGATCTGCGAGGTCTCCTTTATCAGAGCATGAATCCGATTCAGAAGGGCTCCACCCTCAATACCCAACCACCTCCCAGAATCCCCACCTCCTAATACCATTACACTGGGCATTAGACCTTCAACATATAAATCTGGGGAGAACACAAACATTCGGACCATAACATCATTCATCTACTGCACAGGTGCACACACCTCCAATCCTTCTGACTTGATATGTATTTACTGAGCACACCCGGCACTTTTCTGTCTCATTGTTGCCATTTATTCTATTTGTGTTGTATATCATCGAAACTGTTTCACTTCTTCATACATTAATTTTTTACTCTTTTATTAAGATTAATTTTAAAAACTTACTTCAATGAATATCTCCCTCCCTGCCCAAAGTCAAAATAAATGTTCCTTCCTCTGTGCTCTGTTAGCCCCTGGTCAGTAACCACTAGAATGGCACTCATCACAGGGCATTATCATTATTGCATGTGGTCCATCTCTTTTGTCAAACATAAACAGTAAGTTCTCAGAGGGCATGTCTTACTCATTTTTGCATCTACATCACTTGGTTAGAACCTGGAGCATAATCAATCCTCATCCCATGTTTATGGAGTGAATGGATCACTGACTGATGGAATGAATGAATGAACAATTACAATCTCATCATCATACTCACATACTTAATCCCCTGTATACATATTTTAATCATTGTGATAGACCCTCTATATGAGAAACTGAACATGAATAAATGCAAAAACATGTATCTATGAACATCAGCATAAAAATTGGCAGTCAAGGCCAAAAAAAATTATGACCAAGGAAAAAGAATAAACACAATATACAAACTCATAAATATGTTTTGGTCTCAAAGTTAATTTGCAAACTGGTTGATTAAAACTTCAGGCATAGTTTCCCAGAGTAACAATATGATGCAAGGGGTTTAGTGTCCCAAGTTCCTTCTACCCAAACTTCTTTATCCTGTGACATATTTGAGAATATATTTACAAGCAATAAAGTAGTAGAAGATCACAGATTTAAGAGACCCTCAGCACAGTGTCCTGACAACTTAGTATACCCTTTCTAACACTTAGAATTTAAAGAAAATAATTCAATTGACTAAAATATCACTTCTCCATCAGTTTCAACATAGGTATTTCAGGAGAAAGGAGGCTTTAATAGAACAGAATGATAAATTAAATGAATAACAGAGTATTTCTGACCACTTTGACATGTGTTTGGTTAGAGAAGGATGACACAAGTGTCATCTACACCTATTTCTACATCTACCTCTATTTCATTTAAGAATTCACTGCTTTGTTTTTTCTTAACCAGGGATTATTCCTAGCACAACTTTCTACTCCTCTGCCTCCCCCTCCTTCTGCCCTCTAAATCCCCCTCCTTCCTTCCACTCTCCCTCCTCCTCCTCCGCCTCCTCCTCCTCCTCCTCCTCCTTCTTCTTCTTCTTCCTCTTCCTCTTCCTCTTCCTCTTCCTCTTCCTCTTCCTCTTCTTTTTCTTCAGGTGCTTTCTGTGGCTTTAAATGCTATTTGCGTTAAGAGAATGTTGGCTGTTCTTTATTTTGTTGTCATGTTGGTGGTGGTGGTGTTTTCTGTGAAGAGGGAAAAAAGAAAGTGAGAGAGAGAAAAGAAGAAGAGAGGTTAATAATACAGAAAGAAGGAAGACAAGAAAAGGTTTGGGGGCAGAGGAAAGAAGCAGCTCTAGTGTGCTGGCAAACTGGCTGAGGTGAGGGGAAGCATGACTTAGGTGGTTTGCAATTCCCACAGTGTAGTGTAGAATTCTGCAGTGCAATTTCCACAGGGTAAATATTCTTGAGGTAGCTGATTTCAAGCTACCAGCACAACATCCTGAACGTAGGCTTGTGTAGAAAAGTGTCCACTTGGCTCTTGCACGCTATAGGAGCCTGACAAGCCAACTCCAGGACACCACTAGGGAAAAGAGTGAGGAGAGAGAGAACAAAAAGAGGAAGAAGGACAGTATGTGAGAAGAATTTAAGAATGAGTTGGAAAGACCAGTGTTAAAATGATGGGTGTTTTGTGAGAATCAGGCTAATAGAAGAATAATCCCAGTGTGAGAAGTTCCCTCTCCTAGAACCCAGAGTTAGCAGAATCCCAATCTGTACCTGGTAGGGCAGAGCTTTCCTAGGGGACTTCAGTTATTAGACCTATGGTTCCTGTAAGGTACATGGTGGGTGAGTCATTCTGGAGGTAGTCATTCTCCTGCAGGTTGCTATTCCCCCAAGAAGACCTGCCTAGAGAAAGACAGACAGAGAGAAAGAGAGAGAGAGAGAGAGAGGTGACTTCCACTAAAACAATTTCCACATTTATGAGCATAAAAACCACCCAAGGATCTTGTTAAAATGAAGATTCTCTTTCAGTAAGTCTGGGTTAGGCCAGAGACTGCATTTTCGAAGGTCCCAGGTGATGCCAACTCCACATGTATATAAACTATGATTTGAGTTCCAAAGCCCTAGTTTGCCTTTTTGCCCATGTGCTTCTTTACGTGCCAGATGCAAATCTGCTTATGTCTCATGAGAAAATCCCAATCTTCATGAAGTACCACATCCTGTTCTTGTACTCTAAGAGTAACGACCTAATCATCATAGGTTGTGATTAGACACAGATGATAACAATAGTAATCATGCTCACTTCTATCTTCTAAGGGCCATTTATGTGTCATTGGCTAACTTCCCATCAGTAGCTAATACATGTTCTTTTGCTTACACACTATCATAAATATAGTTCATTATAGCAAAGAAACCCTCTCTGCTTTTATCTCATCTGACAGCTTAGCCATTTATCTGACAACTTCAGTTTATAGTCACATTATCTGCCCCTTGTGCTATAGTCTGAATGTTTGTCACCTTCTCCCAAATTCGTACATTAAAATCTTAACCCTCAGAGATGATGGTATTAGGACATGCTACCTTTGGGAGATGTTTGAGTCATGAAGGTGGAGACCTCATGAATGAGATTATAAAAGAGACCCCATAGAGCTCCCTAGATCCTTCCATCTTGGGAGGACACAGTGAGAAAGTGCTAGCTCTGAACCAGAAGGAGGGCCTTCACCAGAATTTGGCTATGCTGGCACCTTGATCTTAGATTTCCAGCCTCCAGAACTGGGAGAAATAAATTTCTGTTGTTTATAAGTCACCCAGTCTATGGTATTTTGTTATAGAAGCTTATATGGACTAAGATACTCCCTTATACCATTTTCCTGAAAGGATAACCCATGGATTTAAGATCAAACTCTTGTCTTTAAACTTAAGGAAGTTGATGCAGGAATCCAGGCAAAATCCATCTGTCCTCAAAGGGCTTCCTTAAGCTAATGGTCAAGCTTGTCTTCATCTTGTCATTGTCAATCCATTTCAAAATGCCTTCCCCAGTTACAATGGTCTCGAATTTCTCGATGTGTGAAGGATTGCTTATTGAAAGCAAACTGTACTATAATCAATTAAAATCAAGACAGGGGGGAGCAAAAATGCCCTGAGGGAAGGAGGAAAGTTGAGGTAGAAAAGAACTATTAGTTTTGCCAAAGTCTTGCCTTGTCCACTAAGGTGACATCATCATCCACGAAAGAAAGAAATGACCTCAGGACTGTAAGAAATGTGTGGGCTTCCAGGAATTCCCATGTGTCATGATTATAAAGTGAATGTCAGTAAGTCAGAAAATGCTTGTATTCCCATTCTAGTGAAGGACTCTTAGTATAGCAATCTTAACCTCAAAGCAGACAGCTGTAAAAAGAAAGAGAAGAAAAAAGAGCATCCCCTTTCAAGTTAGATATATCTGGCTTTAAGTACAAGAATCCATCGCTTACAGGCCGTGACTGTCCTTGGGCAAATGACTTAACACACACTCTGTCTTCATTTCTTCATCTTTGAATTGGTGATAATAAGACTTGTATCATAAAACACTTGTCCAGATTAAATTACATAACACTTAAGAAGTATCTACCACATAAGAGACATTCCACTAGCATTATTTTTCCCACTTCCCTTCCTGAAAAAAAATGAATTTTAGCTGTTAGAAATTTCAGGTCTTATGGTTAGCTGTAGTATTTTAGGAATGGTAAAAACTTCCTGAAGAATTATATCACTGATCATAAATTCTACATATATTGTAGACACACATGTGGTCCTTACACATAGATTCATTTGAATGTTTATGCAATTAGGTAAAATTTTGTTTTAAAAATCTCTTTTTCTCAAGACTATTGTTCTTTTTGCTCCAACCCAGTAGAGTTCCTTCATCATTTATTGTAGACTTTTCATTGTTTATTATTATCATTGGCTTTTAATTGATAAAGGTAGTATTTATTGTTCATAACATAATAACAATTCCTTATAGGTACACTTTGCTAAAATCTTAGATTTAGATTTCTTTTCCTCATTTAATCTTATAGCAATTCCAGTTAGTTGGCAGATTAGATATTATTATTTCTGTTGCAGAAGTGAAGAAAACAATTTGTGTAAGTTAACAAAGTTCATGCAAGAAGGCAGAAGACAAACTATTGTCAGCTAATCCTTTAAAACAGATTAAATTATCTTATATTCAGATGAGGACTGAGCTTCTGAGAAGTTAGGGATCTTTCTCAAAGCCACACAACTGATAAGTGAATGCAGCTGAGTTTGCATACAGGTCCGCCTGATTCCACTACAGCTCATACTTCATCTATTTTTCTACTGTACCATTTGAGGTCTAAAGCTATGCTAACTTTGGCAACACTATATACTAACAGAGCATTTGCATATGCTAGTTGGCTTTGAATCTGATCCTTGTAAGAATCTTGTGAAATAAGGATGGACAGATATCATTATAATTCTTATTTAAGCATTTAAATAGAGGCTCAGATGGTAAATATGTGGCACAAAAAGTCATAAACACTGTGCTTGGGAGGTATGGCTTGGGAAGAAGGTAACTTTGTGTGAAATGAAGTATCTGTAAGGGCAAGGCCAGAAGCTTTACTATAATTCTCACTCCACAAAGTTTGATGAAATGTGCAAGCCCCTCATACACTGGGAGGATGGGCGTCTTTGGGAGGATGGTGTCTTGAAGCTCAAGGGTGATGGTACCTAGGGGTCATATGTGTAAACAGGCTCACTACCATCAGTACAACTTGCCTTTCTTGGCAAATCTCTTTTTATTTCCCAAGGAGGCAAGAGTTCAGAGTAGAATAAAGAACTACATTAGCAGCAGTGTCTGAGAGCCTGCACCTGTCTAAAACAGGCAGCTTGCAAATTAGTCCCAATCGATTGGATTTCCAGAGAGAAAGGGGAATAAAAAGGCAATCAAGTCAACCCCCTACCCTTGTCCAGCCAGTGGGACACATTATTCATGACTCAAACTCAGTATGTACTGTTTATAAATAGTTCTAAACCCCAGGATGCCAAATAAACCCTCTACTATTTGTGCACCATTTGAAGTAAAGCAGGATAAGCTTCAAGGCCCCAGCCGGTACTTGGGGTCTCCAGAAATTCACTGAGGATTTGCCTCAAGGCTTCTAATGGTGGTATAAAGATTCCATTAGGGAAGTCTGGACAAATGGCAGACCCTGGCTACAAGTGAGGGATGTGAGTGGCTAGTGAGCATAATGAATGTGTGAGAAAGAAAGCTGTCCACTTACAATCAAAACTTGATTGTTGTAGCCCAGCAGCAACACTGAAATGTGGACTTCATCTGGCTGAAGTAGAGAGGTGAGGGGCACAAGCCCTGCATGATAAAATGCCCACATACTACTTCTAAAGTGCCTTCTAGGAACAGATAGCACTTGATATTAATCAAGGTTTAGTCAGTATATAAAGATGTCATGGCAGGTGGTTCAACAGAGGGAACTTAACATGGGGGACTTAGTTATGACTGAACGAGGGTAGCTGAAAAGCCAAACAGGAGAAGCCTCTCCAAGTAGCAGACACCGAGGTGGGATTAGGTATACTAAGGATGTGTTGGGGAACGGCCATGTGAAATACAAAGCAGGAGGGAGACCAGACAGGCAGTTAGAGCCTTCAGAGTCAGACCAATCTCTCATGCATGAAATGAAAAATGAAAGGAAGGACTGGGTATGAAGAACCTCAGGCTGCAGCTAAGGTTCTGACAAAGCCTCAAAAAGGTGAATGGGGGTCTCCAAGCAACAGGGGGTCATTAGAGGAGTCCTACGTTGGACAAGGATGAACTGGATCTAGTTCCCTGGTCATGGTGCAGTCACTGGCTGGGAGCAGCCAAGGGAAAACATGACCTTGCCTAACAGCAGCAGATCAGTCCACTGAGTGGTGGGGCACCTGGGCCTGTGAGTCGACCATTCTCCCCTTATAGTGAAAGGGAGTAACTAAGCAGCACTCCTCCATAGTGGTCAAGTGAGGACCCCCAGGCATTAGCAACAGGAGGAAACCACTACCCGCCTCAGGGCTAAGGAGGTAAAGGGAGGTGATGTTTCAGTGTTAGAGACCCCATTGCCCTATGGGTGCTGAACAACAGAGGGAAGGTGGGCACTGCAGAAGAAAAGCCATAACAACAAAAGTAATAAAAAAGTAAACAAAGTAATTAAAATCTATGAAATGGAGTTTGTAACCCAGCCAGTTAGCCCTCCTGCTTTTTTAAAATTAATTTTTTGACTATGGAGAAATTCTCAGATGCAGAAATTTGACTTCCTGCCAATATGGAGTAACAGGGACTGCTAAAAACCCAGACAAAATATATGAAACAATCATTCTCAAATTATTAGACTTCGCCTGAGAGACAGGAAACAATTAAGCTGATCTCCACTTATGCCTCATATTACTACTTATAGAAGGTCTCGAGGCTGTAGCATGTGGACTGGGAGACTAAACAGAGCCCACTGAATTTCCTGAGCTGAGGAGATAAGAGCTGAGAGTCCTGAGAGATCCAGGCAACCAAAAGTTTGGCAGAGCGTTAGAGATAAGAGATCTGTATGGACAGAGAACTTTGGAGATCTACGCAGGGTCCCTCCCAAATATTCAGCTGAATGCTAATACATATGAGGAAACTCCTTAAGGCCAGTGAAAGAGCCATCCAAAAAGATTAGAAGGAACATTTGCAAAGCTCACACAGGCTCTATTTACCAATAGAGAAGAAACCAACATAATTCCTAGGGCATCATGAATGAATTGGTAGAGAAAGCTTTTGTCTTAGAACTGCAGGGAAAATTAGCCCTAGATTAAATGCTTTTCTGATCCCCCCCAAACAATGTTTTAAAAGGATAAAACTATTTTCAAGTAGCTTAATCACATTCCAAGACGATACTAATAAAAACACAAAAATATCCAGCACGCAACGAAGTAAAATTTAAATTGTCTGGCATTCAAAATAAAAAGTTACCAGACATGTAAAGGAGCAGCAAAATACTACACATAATGATGAAGAAAATCAATTAATGAAAACTCACCTAATGGACAAAGATAACAAGATTAAAGGACAAAGATATTAAGACAGCTATCATACCAGAAAATGTATAAGAAAGTAGAAGATTAAGTATGTTAAGGAAATAAATGGAAGATATAAATATGACAACACTGAACTTCAAGAAATAAAAATTACAATGTCTGAGATGAATAATACACTAAATGGGATTAATATTAGACTAGACAACGAGGGTGAAAAGATTAGGAAAGTTTAAGACACAGCAAAGAAACTCTTTAAAATGAAATACAGGTAGGAAAAGATTGAAAAAAGAAGACAATGAAGCATCAGTAAATTTTGGGACAAATTCAAGGAGCCTAATATGTGTATAATTGGTCTTCAAGGTCTTTTACCTTTAATAAACTAGAAAAAGAAGAGAAATTGTACCCAAAGTAAGCAGTAGAAGGGAAATAATTAAGATTAGAGTGGCAGTCAAAGCACAAGAAAACAGAAAACAGTAAAGAAAACCAAAAAGCCTCTCTGAGCCTCAGTTTCTTCATGTGTACAATGGGAATAAAAATATCACTGTAATAAACCTCTTCGATTCTATTTCCCAACAGTAAGAATGAATGGTGGGTGTCCTTTATCACCAAAATTGAATTATTGTTTTTCTAGTGACAAACAAAAATGAAGTGATACCTGAACCTAATTTCCAGTGTCAAAAGTTGTTATATACAAAACATCTTTTTTCATTCCTATTACCCATTTGACTCCCAAGTCATAGACGTTTGCGATGCTTCACCTACACCTTAACATGACATTAAAAATTTTCACAAGTTCATCCAAACCTTTTGGTCCTTCCTCATCTCCCATTACTTGCAACTCTGTTACAGCCAGCTTAACCACCTCACTGTCCCTGCTGTATGCTCATTCCTGCTGCTGAACTTTGGACACACCCTACCTACAAGGTAGAACAATGAATCCTTCTACTCTCTGAATTCTACCAACCCAGAAGGTCCTTTTGAAAGCCAATGTTTTCTGTAAAGCTTTGTGATACCTCTTACCCAACTTGCCTTCCGTAATCTAGATTTCCAAGGAATATACAATCAAGCAGGGAAGAGTAACACATGAACAAATAAGTGGGATAAGATGCAATGTGTACTGTACATATAGCACAGGCATGTAGCAAAAACTAGGAAATCAGAGAGGGGGACTTAATTTTCCCCAGCAGATAAGGGAAGGATACACAAAGTTCACATTTCATATAAATCGTTAAGAATGAATGGAAGTTCAATCACCGAGTGGAGAAGTGGGGGCAGAGAAAGCAGCTTATGCAAAGTCAAGGAAATGGAGAGCTACATGTAGCTTAGGAAACAGTGAGTAGTATGGAGTGGTTGGCCAGAGGAGATGACCCAAATCCTTATACTTCCCTAGTCCTCTCTGTTGGCTATGGGAGGGTAGGCTCCCTAGATAGCAGATTGAATGAGACATTAGTCTGGGGGTCTCTTATGAGAGAGTGCTCTTGGGATTGCTAGCTGTAGAAGAGAGGAAGAGGAAGCAGGATTGAAAAGAAGTTGAATTTACATTCAGTCCTAGTGATTGGATCAGATCACCCCACAGTTAGCTCTGGAGCTGGGCTGACCTCTCAGACTTTCATGCCCCTGCCTCTAACAGTCTCTGGATGTGGGCTATACTTGGAAAAGGATGAGACATTGAACAAGGCAATTTTATTTAACTCATGACAGTTCTCAAGGAGGGCTCACAGGTATGGTCTCCTTCCAGTCACACTCCCAACAGCTGAATTAACCAGCCGTTCTTCATTCCTGGTGGAGAATCTGCACATTCTCCACCACATCCAAGGGTCCACCACAACCTGCTTATTTCGACCACCACATTTCATCATGGTCCCTTTCCCCCTCCAAAAACCAACAGTGAATTTGAAGTATGACAACATTGATCTCCAAAGCATACAAGGCAAAGCTGAGAAATTTTCAGCTCAAGATGGGATGAATTCTAATGTTTCAGATATTTGACAAACCACTGATCATCAATAGGAATAAATCTTCAAAAACCAACTCACGAAGCAGCACTGTCTTTCACCAAGCAATTCAGCTAGACAGATCTTAGTGATGTTTGTTCTTTCATGGACTAATTACCTTATTATTAAATAAAGCTAATTATCACAATTTTAACTACTGGAAGATATTGTGGAAATTGTAGTGGGCATGAATAACCAATGCTCTGTAAAATAAAGCAGGTAGATTTGCTCAGAACTCAAGGAGAGTGCTCTGTATGCAACTGCTGATCTTCAGGTGAGTTCATTTATTTGCAACCAGCTCAAATTTCCCTGTAATGAAGTCAAACCTGTCCATCCTCCTGCATAGTAGGCAGAATTCTAAGATAGCCTCCAGTGATCCACACCTTTGTGTAATCTCTTCTCCTAGAGTGTGGGTGAAACCTGTGACCTACTTCTACCCAATAGACTGTGGCAAAGGTGAAGGAATTTCATTCCCATGACCGTGCTTTGCTGTATGGCAAAGATGAATGGTATTTAAAGATGTAATTGATGCCCCTAATCAATTGATTTTTAATTAATCTAAAGGGAGATTATTAGGAATGGGCCTTTACTAGTCATGTGAACCCTTTAAAGGAGGATCAAGAAATTAGAGATAAAAAGAGATTCTCCTTATAGTCTTAAAAAACCAACTACCATGAATTTTATAACCTCAACATAAGGACATGTCATATGTGAACATGAATACATCTACCTATAAGTATATATGTATATAGTTGACCCCTGAATAATTAGGGGGTTAGGGGCAGTGACCCCCTACACAATCAAAAATCCAGTATAACTTTTGACTTCCCAAAAGGCTACTAATAGCCCACTGTTGACTAAAGGCTTACTGAAAATGTTGTAAATGAACACATACTTTTTATGTTATATGTATTATATGCTGTATTCTTACAGTGAAGTAAGCTAGAGAAAAGAAAGTGTTCTTAAGAAAATCTTGAAGGGGAAATACACTTATAGTACTATACTGTATTTATATTTAAAAAATCCTCATGTAACTGGACCCACACAGTTCAAACCTGTGTTATTGATGGGTCAACTGTACATGTAAAATTTTTCTATGTTCCAATATGTGTACTTTTCTACACATCCACTGTTACATACATGTGGATATATTCACACGTGTGCAAGTGTGCACATGCACGTGCTCTACGAAAAAGAAGAGGCAGGTGTAGCATACAGCAAAGTGTATATTTTGTTATGTGCAAAGGCATATTTATACGTACATTCTGTTCATCGTTGCCTAACTTTTGTACATTTAACTGTATGGTGTGGTGTGCCTGTGAAATGGAACCTATTACCCACTAATATCTTACATGCGGGCTCACTTTCGCCTAAGTATCAAGGAAGAGCCACTGATGTTTAAGTGACTTCGGTTTCCCTTGGACATCCTGCAGTTCTCCATTCGACGTTAATGTAAATGAACTGAAATGGAGCATGAGATCAGGGCAGGATGACTGCCGATTCTCATCTCTGCTCCCAGCTGGGCCACAAATGGAGCCTGGTAATTCATCCCTCCTTCTCCCCAGGCCAGGAGTAGGGGTCTCTTTCCATTACCCTTTACTGGGACTCTGCCTGTTTTCTAGGCCCCAGCCTTGTTTCCCGACAAAGAATTCAGCAAAAACCATTTGGCGAGTACAATTTTTCAGTCTCCTGCTATAATACTCAACGTCCGGAGAAGCACGTTCCTCTCCCTTCTCTCCCTAAGAGGTCTTCTTTATTTCCTCCTAATGGACTCTTTTAAGTGAGAAATTTCCAGCTGTTGTCAGGATTTCTCCGTTAATGTGGTCTGAGGCTCTCGGGGAGCCTTCAAGTTCAGAGGCTGTGTCATCCTGAGGTACAGATACACCTGTGTGAAACTTGAACTCCATGGTCAATACCTGTGTTGACAAGACTCTTAAAAGTACATAGCCCTTGGGGACCCTCTAAGGATGTAGTAAATAGGCACTAAAACCGCAGTCTCAGATTTGAGAACTTTTCATCTCTTTTGCTTGTAAGATATCGGCTTCGATTTTCTTACTGAGGCTACTACTCTAATACTAATACTAGTACTACTACTACTACTAGATAAAACTGAGTCAGGGAGTTGAAAAATTATACCACCTTCCTTCTAGACTCCGTTTTTCCTCAACAGGTTAAGGCTTGCTACTGCTATGGTAGAATTAAATGATGCAGCTAATTTATCAAACATGTCATGCTCTGATGTTTATCACCTATGAGGGTTATTAATGGAGCAAATTTTTAAGGTTCGCTACAAGTACAATTTCTAGTTCTCTACACAGTGTAACCAGAGTGGTCTTTGAAAATGCAAATCTGATCATGTCACACTGTTTACAATCATCCAATGGGTTCCCATTGCTTCTAAAATAAACCCCCCAAATCTTCCCATCGCTTAAAAGGCCGGCATACTGTCCTCCCCCATCTTCCCTGCCTCTTCTCATGAGTCGCTCCTCCGCAACTTTCTTGCATAGAGTAGATTGGCCCTCTCTCAGTCTCCCTAATTCATAGTGCTCCTTTCTGTGAACGCTGCTTCTCTCTTTTTTAAAAGATATTTATTTAGTTATTTCGAGAGGCTCCAGGCAGGGGAAGGAGAGGTAGAGATAGAGAGAGAGGATCTCAACCAGACTCCCCACTGAGTGCAGAGCCCAATGCAGGACTCGATCCCATGACCCTGCGACCCTGAGCTGAAATCAAGAGTTGGACACCTGACCAACTGAGCCACCCAGGCACCCCTGGACGTTCCTTCTATAGCTCATGTTATTTCCTCTCTCGGATATTCTCTTCCTTTCCTGTCCCCTTACTTGCCAAAATCGTTAATGATCAGACCTCAGTTCCAATATCACCCCCTCCTGAACTCCTCCCCACACATATACACCAAGTCAGTCTATTCAGATTTCCTGGTAGGACCCTTCACTGGACCGATCTCAGTTTACAACTGGATGGGTCCTTCATTGGACCCATTACAGTTAGTAAGTGTGCATCTACTTGTGTGATTCTTTGCTTCATGTCTGTCTTCTACTAGACACAGGGTAAGAACTGCTTCAGTCTAACTTAGCAGTATATTTTCCATACCAAATACTGGCAACTGGCCCATAATAGGATGCTAAACAAGTTTCCACTGAATGAATGACGTGTGTAGATCGGGCTTTACCCTGATTACAGCAAAGCCTGAACTCTGCTGTGCATGCTGTCTCCTATATCTCTCAGTGTCCAGTTCCAGCACCATACATCAGAATAACTACCTTCTAAAAATCTATTTATGATATTTGGTGGAGCTGCTTTGCTGGTGAGGGAGAAAAATGTACTTCACAGCATTCAAACTATCTTTCTGAAATAAGAGAACATTGCTTGTGAATCCTTTGCAAAGTCTGGCAATTTTCAATTTAAATATTTACCATGAGTTCACTTTTCATATTTACCGTGAATACATAATGCAAGGTATATGGTAATAAATATTATAATAGACCTCAAAAGTGTTATGAGAGCCAAGCAGAAAGAAATATCTCCACTGGGAAAATCTAGGAAGGTCCCAGATAAAAATTAACACAGGAATGAAGCCTTGAAGTTTGGGTAGGTTGGTAAAGACACTTTCAACCCTGTTCACCTGGCCAACACCTGACTAACTCTAACTACCTTTACCCTTCAGCTTAAGAATCACTTCCTCCTGGAAGTTTTCTCTGACCTCATCCTCCAACCAAGTTACATGTTCCGAGTGCCCTTTCCCCATTCACATCACATCACTTACTTGTACACTTTGCTAAACTCTAAGCTCACAGGAAAAGGACCCGAAGGTGACTTATCTGCCACTGACTCTGCATTGTTTAGTACAGTCCCTGGCAAAAGGGAGCCGCTCAATAACATCCAATTCATGAATGCACGAGTGACAGAAAAATGAGATGTGCAAGTGGGAACAGCAACCCATGTATGGAGAAACACCATAAAGACATAAAAGAAAGGAAATCCTGGTATGGTCGAGTATACATGGATACATTGCTCCATAAAAGAAAGAAAACATCTGGGGCAGTTAAATGTATATTGGATATGGGGGGCATAGGAAAAGGAAGGTTTGAAAGGTCAGCTGGAACCAGATTTTCAAAGGACTTGAATCATAGTGAAGAATTTGTAGTTTCTGTCATGATGAGAAACTACATGGTTCTTAAGTAGGAGGATAATAATATTAGATTTTTACTCTACACAAATCACTTTATTTCAAAAGATTTTATTTATTTATTTGACACAGAGAGAGAGATTACAAGTAGGCAGAGAGGCAGGCAGAGAGAGAGGAGGAAGCAGGCTCCCTGCTGAGCAGAGAGCCCGATGTGGGCCTCGATCCCAGGACGCTGAGATCATGACCTGAGCCGAAAGCAGAGGCTTTAACCCACTGAGCCACCCAGGCGCCCTACACAAATCACTTTAGAGGACCAGAAGTGGAAAGACTAGAGAAAGAAAAAAGAATAAAGATACAGAGAACTTTTAGGAAGCTACTTTAATTATCTAGTTCATGATCTCTCAACCTTGGCACCATTAACATTTTGGGCTAGTAAATCTTTATTTTGGGTGGCTATTGAGTGCTGTGTACGATGTTCAGCAACATCCTTGGGCTCTACCCACTAGATGCCAGTAGCACCCATCCCCTAAGATGTGGCAACAAAAATGTCTCCAGATGTGGTCTATTATTTCCTGGGAGACAAAATCACCCCTGGTTATTTTGAGAATGACTGCTCCAGGTGATAGGCAATATGGTATAATCAGTGATGGTTTTTAGGATGAGAGAATGGATTAGATACCAAGGACACTAATGAAAGCCATTTCCTACAGGGAACAACCATTTGTCATTGTGTAGCACAACTGGTATACTGCCCGTGGAAGGAGGTCTCCTCAGAAGACGATAGGCAGACTCCTCTTACAATTATTGCATTTCTCCTAGAAACCACACAGGTGGCTGAGCTCTAGACATTTCCATCTATTTTGTTGGATTTAGTAGTCAAGAGGCCATCTTTTTTCTTTGGTAGTAGAACTCTGATTCTCTTTGAAGCATCAGCCCATGGACTTCAAGCTCCTACCTCGGACTCCAAGGAAGGAACAGTGACACAGAGCCCTGAGTTAAGCAGACACAGGGGATGCTCTCATGAAACACAAAGGAACAGCTCATCGGAGGAAGAAGTCAAATGGAGAAAAGAAACCAAGGGAAGAAGGGAGAGAAACAGAGCTGTGATGAGGTTATCTGTGCTCTGAAATCCTACCATGCCTGAAGTTAGGCCACCCTTGGATTCCTCAATTTGGTAAGATAACAAATTCATATTTTTGGTTGGGTTATTTGAAGAACTGAGGGTGAGCCATATTGTTCAAGGAGAAGAGCAGTCATCTAAAAATATCCAAGAAGTGGGATGATAGCGTGTAGAGGGAGCATTGGACATAGAGAATAAAGCCTCAGATTTGAATCTAAGCCCAATCATGTGTTCCACTATTGATCATTCATACTTCTTGGGATCACACTTCTTGTGCACTGGGCAATGAACTACACTGGGCCATAACAATGGGAAAGAAGATGGTATTACCTGCAAAGAACTTTTGTTCTAATGCTCAGCTGATCATGTCAACCCCGACTGCATATGTGAATCACTTCAGCACATTTTTTAAAAACATCAATGCCTAGGGCGCCTGGGTGGCTCAGTGGGTTAGAGCCTCTGCCTTCGGCTCAGGTCATGATCTCGGGGTCCTGGGATCGAGGCCCGCATCGGGCTCTCTGCTCGGCGGGGAGCCAGCTTCCCCCTCTCTCTCTGCCTGCCTCTCTGCCTCCTTGTGATCTCTCTCTGTGTCAAATAAATAAATAAAATCTTTTTAAAAAAATCAATGCCTAAGTTCCATGCCAGACCAGTTAAATAAGAATTTCTAGACAAGAGGTAGGTGATATTTACTGAGGTCATACTAATGATGGTTATGGTTCTATTCCCATTTTACAGAAAAGAAAGCTGAGGTTAAATAACATGTTTAAGAATACACCACTGGTGAGAGAAAAAAACTAGAATTTGAACCCCGACGAGGTCCCACAGGATTCCAGGGCATCCTCTTAATCACTAAGATATGTTATCACTCAAAAGGCACAGAAACACTGTGGTATATTCAGTCCAATATTACTATGTACAAGCCCAGTTCATTTTCAGAATTCTCAGCTCTTCCTTTGTCCTTCCCTTGTTCTTGGCCTCCACAGTCCCAGCCTCACACACATGCCTTCTACATTCCCAGGGCTGACAAATTTTTTTCTCTGTCCTATTTAAAATAGTCTTTCCAGAAATTAGCAGCTACCCTTCACTTACAATGCAGAGTATGCAGAAGCTATGGTGCTTCCTTATCCAGAGTCACACTTATGTCTTGAAATAGCACTGTCTGCCATGGAATAGCAGAAAGAACACTGGTTCTGGAATTAGAAATCTCAACTTTGTCACTTTAACTTAACCAGTTCTGTAGCTTCAGATAAATTACATAACTACTCTGAGCCCCAGTTACCTCTCATGTCAAGTGGGAATAACACCTCTCTTACTGGGTGGTTGTGCAGATTAAATTGAAATATATTTACAGCATTTAATGTGGTATCTCAAACATTGCAAACCCTAAATTAATGGTAACTATTGTTATTACAATTTCTGGGTATTCATATTGATTCTCATATGGCTGATATTGTCAAAAATATGTAAAAGCAATTAAAATACCCACTATCATCAGTCGTTTTCTGTGTCTCTGGATTGTCATCGTTGCTTTACATGCGTTTTTTCAGCTATTTCTAAAAATAATTCTACAAAATAGGTGCTATCATTTTTCACATTTTATAGACAAGGAAACAAAAACAGAAGGGTACCATATAGCTTTCCTACAAAAGTGTTAAAGAGTTATGTAGTCTTAGTGCAAATTCCTTTAGGGTTTCCAGACCCAATTTCCAATGGGGGGTGGTCCCCAAACACTACACCAAACAATTCTCTCAAACACCAGCAGGCTATCTGAGAATTCAACTCAATTCTAACACTATCAACTTGAAGAAAGCAACAGATTCCGCAGGTTAAGGGCTCAGTCCTTTAAGTCCCCTACCCACAACGTCAGATGCCACAACTTCAGATGCCAGTCCCAAGCCCTAGCATGTTGTTGCCATACTTCTGACAGACAGGCTACAGATGGGAGGGTCCCACAACCTCCTCTTTAAATTCAATTAATTTGCTTCACAGAACTCAAGGAAACACTTATTTACATTGACCAGTTAATTAAATGATAGGGCAAAGGAGACAAATCAACAGCCAGATGAAGAGATACATAGGGTAAAGTGTGGGGAAAGAGTGTAGAGCAGATGTGCCATTCTCCCCCACATGTCTACTTGTTCACCAACCCAAGCACTCTGAACCCAGAACTTTTGGGTTTTTATGGAGGCTTCATTGCAAAGTCATAATTGACTAAGTCATTGACCACTGGCTGATTTAATTTCCAGCCCTTTCTTCTCCCAGGAGAATGGGGTAGGTGGTGAGACTGAAAGTTCCAACCCTCTAATCACCTGCTTGGTTCTCCAAGGCAACTGGCCCCCATCCTTGGGTGGGGTCTAAAAGTTGCCTTCATTAACATAACAAAACAAATCTTTATTGTTTTTATTATAGGAACTTTTAAGGGTTTTGGAGTCAGGAACCCTAGAGGAAGACCAAACACATGAGAAATACAGTTTGGTCATCTGAATGATGACCAAATGCATATCTTGTAAATTACAGTATCGCATAAATCCTAGAAGTTTCTTTTGGGGAACAAATATCAGCATTGCTATTGCCATGTGCCAGGCATTTGTTGTGACAGATGTTTGTGTGCATTATCTCATTTGATCCTTAAAACAATCCCACTTTACAAACAAGCAAACAGAGGCTCAGAGAAATCATGTTAGTTGCCTGGGATGTGGTTAGAACCCTGGTCTGTCTCACTCAAAGCCCGTATGCTTCTTTCTCCCTCCTAGATAATGAACAAAAGCTTAATTAAGGGTTTTGATTAATGAATAGCAAATGTATCCAGGAAAAAGGGTTTCATTTGTAGATCAACAAACCCCAACCCACCAGAGAAGGGATCTGATGAAATTTCATTTTCTTCCACTGCATTTTACTGAACTCAACACTCTTCCCTACTTTGCTTGGCCAGAAATTGATACCTCTTCAATGGTCCAGATTTCCATCCAGAAATGCTCCCTCTCCAGGGAGGACTCACTCAGCATCTCCTTTATGAATCTAATCCCCTTTGCAAACACAAACTACCCTTGTCTAGTTTGAATTGGAAAGAGTTCCTCTATTTCAGAATAGAGAACTCTCCCTGCATTAAAAGAGAAATTCCGGCAATATGTTCAAATAGGGTAATCAGCCCAAGTCTATCACATTGAATTAGTGGCAGAGATAGTTCCCATGACTTAATTAATTCTTCTATTATCAGCATTCATGCTCTTCAACTGAATCTCATTTGCATATTCCCGTAGAGCATCATTATTTAAGTTTAAAGGCACTTAAAATCAAGTCACAGAATGGTTATATGTAACTCAAATCAATGCGTGCTATTCAAAGAGAAGCACTGACTGGATATAAAGACTGGCTGAGCGATGTACCATTTTCAAACCTGCTCTATTTATGCCCACATCCTAATAATGCCACAGAGAGCCTACTATGTGCAAGACATTAAACAAAGAATTTCACTTCTTATGGGTGCAGTGCATAGGAAACTATGCATTTAAAATAATGCTATTCTGTCAAGTTACTAATCTACATTGTATATACTTCCTTGTCGTAGACAGCTTCCACACAGAAACATCTGGATGCAAATTGAAGAATTCAATTACTCAGATCCAAGTGGGTATATCTGTTTCCTGGTAGCTGGATAATTGACTTATAGCTGGCTTCCTACAGATATAGCCCAAAGCTATTTTGACAAAGACAGAATGAAGTAATAGTTTTTTTATGCTGCTAAGAAAAAGATCTTTGCAGACATGCTTGCCATTATGCAGGTAGTCACCAAAACAACCAAAGTATAATTCCTATTTGGTCACATTGAGATGCTACATGAGCTCTCTGATTAAGAGAACTGTGTAAAAAATATGTCAAGATATTGCCATAATATTGTCTGATATTTTGCCTCTGGTAAATTTTCTGAGGCATTTCCTTGCCTATGTATGAGACAGCTATGGAAAGGTAGTAATTTCCCAGGAATGAGGGGAAGCCAAAAAGAGGTTTCGATTTTGGATGATAGTGAAGCAAATTTTAAAACAATGTTTTGAGATCATTGTTACTCTAAAAATCTCATGTTAGAACTTTTATTGTGTTAGTCTAGTCTCTGAAATAAGAAAATAAATTTAAACATTTGAAGTATAAAATCATAAGTCAATCTGGATTTTTTTTCTTTTAATACACTTTCATTAATTCCATCTGAACCTTAGCCTCTCAAGATCCCTGGAGTTCCAGGAGTCATCTCCATGCATCTGATGAGGAAAAAAGGAAGACTGGGGGAGGGGGTATGGGAGGAAGGTGGAGGACATAATGAGAATAGACACCCCTCTCCTTATACTCAAAAGATACTTTGCAGTGCGGCTCCATTCCTTTCTGTCAAACAGCTTCCCACACAAAAGCCATCTGTAAAAGGAAGGAGGTGACAAAGCAAGTTGTTGACAATATGCAGTGAAGTTCATCTCTGGCTTTATTAGGAAGAGAAATGGAAAGCAGAAGCTTAGGGCTGTCAGTAATTTCCAATGTGCTGTTTACCCAGATGATGGAGAAGACCTTGTATACCCTGTCTGAGCTCATCCTGCTTCCAAAATCTGCAGTGACTCCCTAGTCCTTCTCAAAAGTTAATGTGTTTGGAGGATTGGAGTCACCTGGGAATCTTATTAAAATGAAGATTCTGTTTTTGCGTGTCTGAATTCTGCCTTTCTTACAAACTCCTAGTTGATACCAGCTGCCAGCCCACGGTGCATGAATCAAGACCCAACACACCCAGGATCATCCCCCTCTCCTCTGGACTTCACCCACCCCAAGCCAAGCTGAACCACTTGCTCTTTCCTAGATAGGTGTTGTGCTCTGCTTCTTCTGACCCCCACCCTTAAAAGTGCCCCATGACCCCCAATGCATATGCCTGCAGCAGTAAGAGCAAAAAATGTTTCCTCTTCTGCCATGCTGCCAAGCTCATTTCAAGGGTGGGTATGAAATTTCTTCTTCCCCTAGTGATACTTGCTGGTACTTTTGCAGATTGCTGGGACTCTAACTCTTCCTCTCCTACTCCTCCTGTTCTTTCTTTTCCTCCTCCTTCTTCTCTTTTTCTTTCATTTGAATATTTAGTGAGGCATCTAAATGCCTGTGTTGAGGGCGAGAATTCTGGACAGCTCCTGCCCTCCCGACTTTCACAGGCTGAGGGCAGGAGCATTTGGAGAGAGTAGAGGTGTCAGAAGGTCAGTCAGTACAATATGGAGGTGCTCTTGCTGAGAAAGCATCCACTGCTCTGGAAGAACTGAGGAACTGAGTTTTAAAGGAGAATTGGATTTTACATGGCTAAGAAGGGAACGAATATTCTTTAGACAGGGAAAAACAGAATCACCAGCACGGAGGGAGGAGATGGCACTGCAGGTGATAGAAAGGGCAAGGGGAAGAGTGTCAGAGTGGAAGCTAAAGTCACTTTGACTTCCACTGTTGAGATTCTCTACATCTTCTCAATGGCTCCAAGCCAGGACATGCTCCTTCAATTCCTTCACTCGACAGTTTCCTCTGGAGTTCTGGGCGAGCACATCTAGCTTCCTGAGACCAACCTAGAAGCCCTGAGCTGATGAAACACTGAGATTACTTGCCTGGTCCTTGAGCCCTGCCTAATCTATAACTCTCATGCTCACATCTTCAGTAGCAGCAATTTCTATCTTCAATCTTTGTGTTTCTCCAGGAGCAGATTCTGAAGCAAGGACTTGAGTGCAACTAGTTTGTTTAGACTGTTAAGACCAGCAGAGGCATAAGAGAAGTGAGAAAGGAAAGGGGAGACAAACAATATAGGGTGCATCAGCAAGCCAGTTACTGTTGTGGGTGACTAGAACTTCATCCCACTGGGAAGCCAGTGTGAAATATAGGTCTCTGCATTACCACACCGAGGACAAGGGATCTGGGGGTGTTCGGGCATCCATTTCCCTCAGCTACTGGTGAGGGCTAGGGTTGGCATAGGCATACACATCCACCTCTGGCTCTTCTGCTCTGCCAGGCATGGCAAGTGAGTCTCCTACAGCAAATGAAAGCCCTCAGGCAGAGAAATGCAGAAGCTGGGCTTTGGAAGTCTGGTGGATGCATGCTGAGCTGGTGAGGTAGGGGTGCTGTGAACAGAGCTGCATGTGTCTGCCACATGTCTCATAGGTTCCAGAGTCAGACCTCCTTCCTCTTTGCCTGCTCCCAGTACCCCTCAGCCCAATCTTCCTAGTGTCTGATTGCAGATTCAGTCCCATGTTTTTGGGTTCTCCTCATAGCTGAAACTTCCCTCTCTACCTGCTATGGGGTACAGTGTACACCAAAGTACTCCCAGAATGTTGGCGGAATTTCTACCTGATGACTCAAATCCAATGGGCCGCCTGGTGAATTTATTTTAACATGATCCTGAAATGAAACCGAGATGACTTTACATCAGACACATATTTTATCTGTAGGTCAACATTTATATTACATCCTGGCTCTCCGACGACTGATGAAACGTGAGAGCAATTTATTTTTGACTCTAAGGCTGATTCAATGACATCACCAAGCCACACTCAGGAGGTTATATTACATTGCCTTCTCTCTGCCCCATTTGTGCACAATCCTACAATATTAGGGAGGTTTTGCTACAATTCCTAAGCCTCAAGTATATTTCCCCAGTGATCTGCTTTTACCGGCTCTCTCTGGATCTTATTAATGGCATCAGGTTTAGGAGCCTGCAGTACTAGTTGCAGGTTTTGCTTCCTTGTCTTTCACCGACCTTGTGTTAATGGAAAGGAGAACTGATCTCTAGGTCCTCACACCGCGAGCCTCTGGTGGTCTAACACACATGCAGCAGCCATGTGACTCAGGCTTGGCCAATCAGAATGTTCATTTCCCTTGGCCACTGTATTTGGTCCCCCATGGGCATGTGACATATTCAGAATCTATAGAATAAAATGTGATGCTTGCGGGGACTATTGAGAACATCTTTCCTTTCTTCTTCTGGACTTGAACCTGAAAGGATGTTGGGCTGGAAGTGCTGTCTGGCCATCTTATCCTTGAACCTGAGCCAGTCAACAAAGGTGACAAGGAGGACAGCAGAACTGAGAGATGGAAGGGAACTGAGATTGCATGATTCATAGAGCCGAGCCTGAAGCCAGGGGTCTTTCCAGCCTTAATGGGAACATGAGAAAACAACGTTTATGATCGTTTGTTGGATTTTTCTGTCACTTGCACCCAAAAGATCTGTAACTGATACAGAACCTGAGAAACCTGGCTTTAAATCCCATATCTGCCTTTTGCTAGCTCTGTTTTTATTTTTATTTATCCATTTGAGAGAGAGAGAGAGAGAGAGAGCATGAGGTGGGAGAGGAGGGGCAGAGTCAGAAGGAGAAGCAGACTCCCTGCTGAGCAGAAACCTGGCGTGGGGCTCCATCCCAGGACCCTGAGCCTAAGACAGCCACTTAACCAACTGAGCAACCCAGGCACCCCAACTAGCTGTTTAAAGTTCAGTTTTCTCAACTTTCAATGGAGATAAAATTTTTTGCTGATAGAGATATTGTGAAGATGAAATAAGATGTACTCAAACTTCTCTGCACGGTGTCTGCCCCCAATGCAGGAATCTATGAAAGCCTAACTCTCTCTTCCTTTCCCACTCACTTCCTTGAGCACCCTGTCCTTCCCCAAGTGTGTTCCGGTCCAGCAGGGATAAAGTTCTGCACATGGACTGCATTCCCATAATTGATAAAATCAGAAAAAAGGAATGCACCCATGAAAACCCTGACATTGAAATATCCCACGACCACTATCAGACTCTATGTGGAGGAGGGCAGGAGCTCCCAGCTGGCCCAAGAAGACTTCTGCCATCTTTGTGACTTGAATAATTCATGTATCTATGCTAGACCTCAGTTGTCTTTTTTCCAGTGAGAAAAATAATATAGAGGTGGTATCTGAGGTTTCTTTTAACTCAAAAATATTCTATGCCTCATTTCCTGAAATGCCTCCTCTTCCTACTTGGTAAAGTCTAAAGTCCCTGCAGTTGGATTCAAAGCAGGGCCAACACCTGGTGAGGCAAGTGGGAAGCCTGGAACAAAATACACAAGGAGACACTCCTTGTGGGCTCCTGGGTGCCCAACCGCACAGCACAATTCCAAGAGTAAGTGCCTCCTTAAATTTTGCTCTCTAGGTACCAACCCTGATCACTGTAGTCTCAGCCCTATTGTGTTCCATGTACAGCAGGCTTTGTCTAGAATAGATGGAAGCCAAATGCTGTGTTCACCACGGCTGGTTCTAACTAGCTCATGCTGCTAAGTAATTTTGAATTTTGAGTTAGGACCAGGAAACAAGACCCTTCCTGGACCCAAATGAAGACATTTCCTGACCTATGAATGAGGGGACCCATTTTAAGCAACTTGGACAGACTTATGAACCATATTGTGCTATCTAGAGCTTAAGTTTTCAGTTTGAATTAGCATAAGCACCATGGACCTCCCCCAAACCCCATTCTGGCTTTTCTAGCACATCACAAATACCACCATCACCTCTGCTTTTTATACAATGGTTTGGGGAACTTCTTCATTGACGCCAACCTTTATCTGGCAAGTATATTGATTGAACGCCTTAAAAACAAACAAAAACCTCGGATTTTGTTTTATTCTTTGGCAATGTGCATATCACGTAGCTTTGGGAGAGAAAACTTGATTCCACATCATTTATGATGAAGTCCATAGGATTGAGAAAAAGATGGGTGCAGGGAAGGAATATTCAAACACCGAGAATAGTGTAGAAATAATAAGACACAGGAAGGATGGGCAGCGATTGGGTGGAAAGGAAGTCATTTTCGACTCCATTTTTGATGTAGGTATTCACATGAAAATAAGTATACAAATGTAATTTGAGCAGTTGCCAAACACGGGGCACTTTACCCGTGACATCTTATTTAATGCTCACAATAAACAAGAAGATATTGTTAGCTTATTTATAAATAAGTAAACAAAGACTGAGCCCAGGTCAGTTTCTCAAGGTCGCAGGACTCAAATGTGGTTAATCTAGGTCGAAAATGAGGTTTCTCTGACTTTAAAGACAGTTTGCCCCTTTTCACAACTCTGCAAAGAGTCAATGTGATTTTAATTGACTATTTGCCCTTTATACCCCTCAAAGTTTTAGTGTTCTTGGTCATCAGCTAAGTTGTAAGGGGAAGAAATTTTTACTCTTTGGCCACTGAAGGAGCTAGCTTTAATAGCCTGCTTCAGTAACAATAGAAACCCTTTGGAGAATCAGGCTTCTGATTTCATGCCTACTTTTCCAGCGAAGTCTCATAGCTGTGGCTGTGGCCATATTCGTACCAGAGCTTTCAGCACTGGGGGGTCCACAGCAGCCTCTGAAGATTCCAGAGGCACAGCAAGGCTCTCTCCTCCCTCTCTCCACAGCTAATGTGTCAGTAACAAATATCTTACTGATAGCCCTGAATTTTTACAGCTCTAGAAGAGAACATCTTCTCAGTTACTGTCTTTTTATGGAAAGCAGTTTCATGAGTGGAGTTGCAAGCAATTTGCCTGGTTGCATTACTAATCCAAACTCAAAACTAATCCAAACTCAAAACAGCCATCTGAAGGAATTGCTCCAGTGATGCTGCACCTGCTATTTTATGGTCCTTTGAAAAGGCATTTGTTTGTGAAAAACCCAATTAATGTCGTTTAGTTCCTCTCAAACACCCAATAGTGGATGAAGAATCATCAGAGGAGAAAGTGAACAGTTCTTGGAAGAGGTAATTGTAGGAAACAATTACAGCAAGTGACTGGACCAGTACTGGCTCCTTCGGAGGAACAGAGGGATAACTCTTGCTCCTGCCCAGGGCAGACACTGATGCTTCCGAGCCTTAGCAAGGTGCGTATATGCAGAGTGACACTAGATGCCTAAAGTAATGGGGACCATTCTGGGGTGAATTTTGCTTAATGCTTAAATATAGAGGATGCTGCTCATTTCAGACTGCTTGTGAGGTCCAGGTAGTCACATACAAATGAGTCCCTGGTATGTAATGTAATAAAGGGAATATCTATAGAATACCTTTTGAAATTGATGTGATCAGTTAGATATTATCACTGGTCTTTTATAGCTTGAAAAACCTCAACAGTCAGTTCTGATTACTCCTTTTAGCCTCTTTGTCATGCCCATTAAATGTATTATATTTGTTAGTTTCACTCTGCCCCATCAAGTCCACCCTATACTGTGAGCCCTTGAATACTCCATCACATACTCAGCTCAGTGAGCCCCTGTGATGCTTTGGGTCCCTAGCACCTGGCATGTAACTGACCCTTAATAAGTGCTTATTGAATGCATAGATTTTGCAAACTGATCTCCAGCTATCTTCATGTATGATTTCTTCAATGTATTAATTTCTTAATTAATTTCTTAACAGCTTCTCTTACAAAAACTGGGGAACCCAGTCAATAAGCATTTTATTTATTTTATAATCTGTATGTACATATCCATATGTATATGTTTATATGTGTATATAATATGTATATACATACACACATATTTATATTTATATTTATATTTATATTATTTATATGTACACACACACACACAATTCTGGGATGACCAAATCCTAAACTGCTAATAAAAAAAGGTGGTCAGTTGGTTTTTTCATTCTTTTTTTTAACCTAAAGTTTTTTTTTTCTATTTCTACTAAGCTCTCTGTCTACTGGTTTATAGCTTTCCCTTTCTGCCATAAGTTTGCTTGTGGTTTATATTTGTTTCTAGGGATTCTTTCTGCTCTGACTTTTTACCTAATGGAGAGAGAAGCAGAACAGCCAAGTTTTCAGAGTAAAGGCACAGAGAGAGGGTAAAATATCAATTAAAAGATAACAGACAAATTGGCATGGGTCTCTGCTAAACTAACTTTGCATTGGTGTGTGTCTCCATAGAAAACAGAATTTGGTGTTGGGTGTGGGATGGCTATACATTGGGTGAGACAGAAGCAGGGAAGTGACCTCATTCTAGATTGTTTCTTAAGGGGCTACTAGGGGTGCACCAAACTCATGCTTCCTTCTGAACCCCATAGTATTGACCAGTGCCTGAGAGTTTTCTCTTCTTTCTAATGAAAACTGGCCTTGGCTGAATTCTTTATTGTCAATCTACCCAACATCTTCCTTGGTTCCTGCCCATACGCTAAGCCTGGTTGTGCAGACTTCCAGTTGATTATGAGAGCCAAGCAATAGCTTTCCAATAAAGTCTTTGTATGCCTCAATTGGCTAAAGTCTTGCAACCAAGAACATTCACAGATAAGAACACTAAGAGAGAGAGATTTTTTAAAAACCTGGCAAGAGTCACAGTTGCAGGCAGTGTTATGCGATTCAAGCAAGACTATAGGGCTCCAGAGTCCATGCTCTCAACTTGTACACAGTGTTTTTTGTTTTTCAGCAAGTATATAGCCTCTTTTGGAAAAAATTTCTGCAAAATCTAGCAAGGTTGAATATATGTGTGTTCTACAACCCAGAAATTGCACTCTTTTTTTAAGTAAACTCCACTTCCAACGTGGGACTTGAACCTTGAGACCAAGAGTTGCATGCTCTACCAACTGAGCCAGCCAGGTGCCTCCAGAAATTTCACTCTTAGGTGTGATAGATGACAAAAATCAGTGCAATATTTTGCATTCACCCTCATCAAGAGGTACAATTTATTCTCCCATTCTGTGATCTAGCCTGGTCTTGTGATTTGTTTTGTCCAAGAAAGTAACTAAATGAAGTTGTGCCAGTTCTAAGCCTGGGCCTCAAGAGACCTTACAGTTTCTATTCTTGCTGCTCCTAGAACACTGAAATCCTATGCATAAGCCTGAAGCAGACTGCTGGAGGATGAGCGAAAAACCATGCAGAGCAGCTTAACTGATCATAAAAACATGCAAAGCCTAGCTCAAACCAATAGAGCCTAAGCTCAAACTGAAGTGCCAACCCACAGAATTGTGAGCTAAATAAATGGTTGCTGTGTTATCACTCACTTTTGAAATAATTTCGTGCAGCAAAAGCCAATGCAGTAAGTATCTTAGGGATCTCTGTCCACCTATCTATCTTCATGATAGGGCTGTGTGAGTATGTGTGTATGTTATATTTGTGTGTATGCTACATAGAGAGTGTTTATGTATAGTATAGTATAGTATAGTATAGTATAGTATAGTATAGTATAGTATAGTATAGTATAGTATAGTATATATATATATATATATATATGTGTGTGTGTGTGTGTGTGTGTGTGTGTGTATAAATATACACACACACATAAACAAAGAAATAGGTCTAAGAATGTTCATAGCAGCATTGTTTATAATAGCAAGAAATATGAAACTATTGTGTGCCTGAGTGGCTCAGTCGGTTAAGCATCTGCCTTCAGCTCAGGTCATGATCCCAGGGTCCTGGGATTGGGTCCCATATTGGGTCCCCTGCTCAGCGGGGAGTCTGCTTCTCCCTCTACCCCTCCCTCCTGCTTGTGCTCTTGCTCTCTCTCATGCTCTCTCTCTCTCAAATAAATAAATAAATAAAATCTTGGAAAAATAAAAAAAAAGAAATATGAAACCATTTAAATATCCAGCAATAGGGTTACAGATACACAAATTAGGCAATATTCATGCAATGGAGAATTCTGCAGCAGTGAAAATAATTGAGAGAACATCTGTTAGCATGGGTGGGTCTCACAAGCCATGGTGAGTGAAAAAACCAAGATGCTAAAGAACACATGCAATTTGGTGCCATTGTATTAAATTGGGAAACATGTAAGCTATGTACTGATTGGGGACTCCACTTCATGTGGTAAAAGTCTACAGAACTGCATGGAAATGGTTAGTTTATTTGTGAGACTAGGGTAACTCAAAACGAGTCCACTCCTCATTCACGTAAGAGTCCAAAGAAGTTGAGAGTGAAAAATTGCTCCATGCAGTCATTCAGAGACCCAGTGATGTCTGTTGTGGTCCCCTACCCCCACTTTGGGGACTTGAGAACCTTCTCTGTCCAGCCAGCTCAGGGGAGAGCTTGGAGGATTGCTCAGGTTTATGGGCCAGATTTGGAAGTGGTATCATTCCATTTCACTCACATTCTTTTGGCCAAAATTCTGTCACATGCTCTGACCTATTGCAAGGGAAGTTGGCACATATAGTATATCTGTATGTCAAAGAGGAAAGTAAAAGGGAATTTTTTTAGTAGATTTCCTTGTGATTACCATTGGATTAAATATGAAATATATTCAGGGCAGAAGAAATGAAAAAGCTTCATCTGTATTGTTGTGTTTTATTTCTTAAACTGTGAAGCATAGATGAATTTTTATTATATTTTATTATATTTTTCTTCAAGAATTTATGCTTTTTTTCTGAAGTATGTTATATGATGGTAAGAAGTTTACTAAAGTAATTAGATAGAATATAGGGGCTCTAATCAAGGAGGCTGGGATTAAAACAGTTATGTATTGAATAATCAAGAGAAGTGAATCAGAATTCTAGTCTGTAATCCTGGAAAAAGAATAAGGATTTTGCAATTTAGAAGTATAGAGATGCACAGGGCTGTTCCCTATTGATACTAGGTTGACCTTTGAATCTTGGAAAAGAGTGAAAATAAGCACTAATAATTCTACTGGAGGGGCCAGGAGAGTCCAAACACCCAATTCCCTCATGCTTCTCTTTGGCTAATCAGAGCCCCCTTCTGCTATGGGTCCTTACATATGCCTTCTTATAAAAGAACCGTGAAATTTCAGAATGGGAAGGGTCTTCAGGGGTATACACCCTTACCAGCTTTTTACCAAGGACAGGAATCTCCTCCATATCTTTGGGAGGTGACCATTCAGCCTCTTTGGAAGGCAACTCTTTATTCAAAGTGTTCTAGGCCTTCTCTATGGGCCTGACTCTCCATTATGCACTCCCTCAGTCCCTACTTTTTTCCAGGACAGGGCTAGATAATCCAAGGTAATGTGGACTACGTGGTCAGCTGAACTGCTTTTCTTGGAGCAGGTAATGGTCTTCCAATGTCTTTACCAAATGGATGGTCCGACCACAAGCCTGATAAGGAATGTCTTGGAACACATGGAACTTTCATCGAAACTGGCAGGTGCTCACGTATTGTCTGTTTATTTTCAAACAAATTTCTTTGCTATTGTATGACACATATCTGAGATCAAAACTTAAAAAAAAATGACCATTTAAAGTTGATATTTGGTTTATGAGAGACCAGTTCCATGCTCATAAAGTGACATTTCTTTACTCTGTGCCCCTGGAGAACTTTGTTTATACCTCTTTTTTGATACTTCATATATTCTGCCATCAGTGAGAGAGTAATGTTTGAATATATCCTCTTTAGTATTTGATGAGTTCCTCATGGATCTTATTAATCAGCTACATCTCTGGTCTATAGAGGATGGCCAATAATAAGGAAAAAATATGGACATAAACATTAGAAAAGTAATGAGAAAAACAATTTGAAGGTATTGATGAAATGTGAAACTACTTCTATTTAATAGGAGTTATTAATGACTATCCAGCTACACAATAAAAATGAATTAGAGTGGGATCATGACAAAATTTCAATAAGAAGCTAGTTGAGTGAACCCTTAAATTACATGCAAATTGGAAGGCTTTCAGAATACAGGTACAATGACAATACTAAAAGCTCGGGCCACCAGGAGTATGAAATTCCTCCCTTTTCCTAGACATTGAACAGTCAGTTATATTCATGTGCTAAAATTCATGAAGATGCACATTTTTACAAAACAAGAGAGATTAAGTTCAGAAGTGGTAGTTCTCAACTCCTAGGCAGGAATTCTCAGCTCTGAAAATGTCAACATTCTCCTTCCCACTTGAGTATAGATACTGTTGAAAGATAAGCACAAAAGTCAGATAAAAATGATGACTTAAGTCCCTGGGCAAATTGGTTTGCTAAAACGTTCCTGAATTGAAAACTTCCCCCAAGCTGCAGGCCACCCCCACAAGGACGATACCATCTCAATTGTGCCTGTGGCACGGCTAAGATATGACGAGAAGGAGCTGAAACATGTTCATTTTGTTTTCCATGAACATCAATCAGAAAAGACATTCTTCCTGAGGGAATAGTGATGGGATGAGAAAGCCCAAGAGAGCTACGCCAATGGAAACTTCTCACACAGAAACGGGGAAGTGGTACATAAATATTCCCCACCAACAAAGCAGGATTCCCAAATTCTGTTTGTAGTCTGATTAACTCATTCCCCATAAAACAATGCGAAGTGTGCTAGCCCTCTGAATCTTACTCATGACCCAGTAGAAGGCTGTTTGACACGTTCCATGGAAGCTATGCACCCCCACGCAGTATTTCCCCTCCTGGTCGCCCCAGCAAATGCTGATAGAAATGCGAAGACAGTCATGGTTAATAAATACATAAGTAGTCTGAGCTGCAATAGCAAGGCACAAAAAGAATCAGGGAGCATGAAATAAAGCTGCTTAGGATTCTGCTGACTGGTCTGAGGTAGAAATGGTGCTGGTGGATTGTACACTCTTTCTGTCAGAGCTGGAGAGGCTCAAAGGGATTGTTCTGGAAAACCCCGAAGCAGTTATAAATTTATGGTTGCAAGTATTCTGTTGTTAATGTGCAATTCTAGCTGGGGTTTTAGAATTGAGTATTTCAATTCAATTTGAAAAAAAGACTATGAAATCCAAGAAGCACATCAATCCTTTATAGTATAATTACATAGTCTTTTGTGGCTTTGTTATAGGACTCTAAAGTGGATACATACATGTATTTGTTCTGTGAATTTATATATTTATATTAGCATATCACATAATGTCAGTTATGAGAGGTTTCTTCCTCATAAATTCTCCTATGTAAAGTGTGCCTCTGTAAATATCAAAACTTCTTAAATATCAAAGGTTTTACATTTTAAAACTTTCTAAGCAGATTCTCTGAATTATTAAAAGAAGCTTCTGAAGAAAAAATTAACCATTTCTTAATTTTATCATGAACGTAGATGGCTGTGGGATGAACTTGGGTTATTGAAGTATTTAGAGATATTTCCCGTACAGGTAATGCCCTGTCCATGCTTATGATCTCTTTGTCGCTGTCAGCTATTTGGCATCTTAAAGATAAAATTTGCACACAGTGAAATACAGAGACCTTAAGTGCTGAATTAAATTCTGATAAGTGTTACACCTATGTTAGCGTCCAATCAAGACATAGGACATTTCTATCTGCACAGAGTCCCCTTGTGTCCATTCCAGTTAAGCCCCACTCTTTCTGTAGGCAACCACTGTGCCGATTTTCATTCCATAAATTAACTTTGCCTTGAATTTCGTAAAAATAGAATCAACAGTATGTAGCCCTTTATATCTGGCTTCTTTCACTCAACGTAACATTTTTGAGATTCATCCATGCTGTTGCATATATCCGTAGTTACTTTCTGTATTGCTGATTAGTATGCCATTGGTAGAATATTTGTAATATGTTCTTCCATGTCTCTTATTGATGGATATTTGGGTTATTTCCTTTTTCCCTATTATGAATAAGGCGGTACTAGACATTTTTATAAAAATCTGGAAGTCACACATGGAAAAAAACTTGAGCCCTAAATCACATGCAAAAATCAGTGTATCAATTATAAAATTAAATGTAGCAGCTAAAACCGTAAGGCTTCTAGGGGAAAAAACAAAATATAGACTATCTTCATGACCTCAGAGCAGGCAAAGATTTCTTAGATACAACCTAAAAAGCACTCAACATGAAATAAAAGTTGATAAATTATACCTTGTGAAAGGTATTTATTGTGAAAATAAAAACTCATCAAAACACACGATTTATGGGCGCCTGGGTGGCTCAGTGGGTTAAAGCCTCTGCTTTCGGCTCAGGTCATGATCTCAGCGTCCTGGGATCGAGGCTTGCATCGGGCTTTCTGCTCAGCAGGGAGCCTGCTTCCTCCTCTCCCTGTCTCTCTGCCTGCCTCTCTGCCTACTTGTAATCTCTCTCTCTGTGTCAAGTAAATAAATAAAATCTTTAAAAAAAAAACAAAACAAAAAAAACCACACGATTTACAAGTTGAGAAGTTATTGTCAATGTTAGGGGCATTGAAATGCACTGGCAATTCATTTGTCAGAGGAAACGTATCCTGAATAAACAAAGAGTTCTACATATCAACAATAAGAAAACACACTAGTAAAAAGTTGACAGAAGATTAGAAAAGCTACTTGACAACAGAAGATATGTGAATGGCCAACAAATACACAAAAAATCCTTAACGTCATTAGTTTCAAGGGAAAGACAAATCAAATAACAATGATATATCATTTTATACCATGTGTGTGCTAAAATTAAAAAGACTGGCAATACTAAATGCTGGTGAGAATGTGGAAAGGATGGAGGCATGAAACGATACTATTGCTTTAGAAAAATTCTTAGAAACTAATAATGTATAACGATGGAGAAATTCCATCCCTAGGTATTTACACAAGGAAGAGGAAAACCTATGACCTACTGTTGTTTTTTAGATGACTTTATACAGGAAGCTTCAAAGAGTTTCTCTTTAAGGTGGAAGAGAAACAGCAAGTCAAGGGAAGCCAGCATTATCTGAGCACTTGCTACATGCCAGCCAATGTCAAGGCAAGGTATGCATGTTATTACAGGACATATATGATTTTCCAAAGGTAGACACATAAATAAGTAACAGATTAGGCTTTTAAACATTGTTTTATGCATTCATCAAATATTTAGTAAGTTTTTGTTGGTGTTGGGCATCATCTGGTGCTGAACATATTGCATGAAAAAAATTAAAGGATTAGATTTTTATCCTAATGGTACCTAAGTTTCAGTGTGGATTAAGGAACAATAAAATATCAAATCAACCTGTATTAACATATAAATAAAAAGGTAGTTCTTGATAGTAAGAATGACTTTGAGGACACAGAAATAAGGTAATAAGACAGAGTGACAGGAGGGTGGACATTAGACAGGGTAACCATGGAAGGTAGGTCTGAGGAGATGATGTGTGTGGGATGAAATTCTGATAATGAGAAAGAATCAGGCACATGAAGGTCTGTAAAAGAGTAATCCATGTTGAAGAAACAGTAAGAGCAAAAGTCCTGAGGTGAGAACTAGCCTGATGGGTTTAAGAAGTAATACAGCCTATGTGACTGAAGAAGGAGGATGCCCAGGAGATGAGGTTGGAAAGACAGGAAGAGGCCAGATTGTCCAGTGCCTTAGATGCTATGGCAAAAAGTTCATATTTTATTTTAAGCTCAATGGCAGGAGTTTTTAAGATCCACTCCAGGAACATTGTTAAGACTCACCTGATGGTAACTATAATTATTACAGCAGGATCTGACTTGAAGGTTAATTATATTGCTTCTTTGATAAAGTCAAGTACACATTTGTTTATTAATTTATCTGCTCAATAAATATTACTTGAGCACTACTGTCAGCTGGATACTTTTCTCAACACAAACAATGCAATCGCAAATTCCACAAACAAAACTCCTCTCTTACCCTTACGGGAGTTTATAATCTATTTCTGTGTTTCTCTAACCTGGTTGCATAATGAGAATTACCTGGGGAGGAAAGCAAGCAAGAAAGCAAGCAGGCAAGAAGCTAACAGAGCCTATTAATTTTTCACCTCTTCAGATTATTTTAATGTGAGCACACCAGCCTTAGACACATGGGGGCAGCATGATGTAGTTGTATAGGTTCCTAAAAGAATTTTTTTAGCCTTGTTTGCAAATAAAGACTGTGATGAAACTGAAGCAAAAATAAACTTTAAACTGCAGCCCCTGTATTGGCCAGCAAGTAGCAGAGCTGAGATTTGAATCCATATCTTTCTGACTGCACAGAAATACTTTTTCCACACAGTAGCTATGAAATGTTTTCTAAAAAAATAAAGAGTAGTTTTTAAATTACTCCTTAATTTTTCTATTTGGCATCCCAATTCTTTTAGCTCTTACAAAAAATTACAAGAAAAGATAAGGTATGAGTAGAATTTTATACTTCTATTTCAACTCTGGAGTTGATTATAGCAGTATCATGATTTAAAGAAACACGATGAAACCCAGCATAACATGTCTGCATAAAGTCTGGACACTAAGTTTGTTCAAGATTTGGCCCCCTCCTTCATTCATCGTAATAGGAGAATTTAGACAGGATGTTGCTTCTGTGGAGAGAACTGTTCCTGCCATGATCTGTAAGTCTGTGGGGATATTTCCATTTGGAAGAGCACATTGGCCTCATTTGAAACAAAAACAGAATTTAAAGAGAAGAGATTTTCATGATCACTAAATCCACCTCTTTGCCTGACACTGATTTGCCTAACACAGGTAACTCATGTCTAACATGCTTTCAGAAACAAATAGAAAAAAATCAGACTTTTCTTTCAACACCAATAGCAATTTTATATTTTGCCAAACCTCAGCTAATGTGAAACTTTAAGGAATATGGAACAGCTGGAATTTAACAGAGACTCCAGTGATTGTTAAAATTCAGTGTTAATATAAAATGTGGCCTCTAGTAGGCCTACTTTGTCAGTGCATATAATTACCTCACTTGTATTGGCACAAGTGTTTTGCATGTGTATGAAGAGGTTGACAAACCTTCATTAACAATCAACAGCCCTATATCAGGAGAGTCACAATGTTACTATAAGTTAGATCAACATAAGGGCTGCCTGTACTTGTGTTCTTTTTTTTTTTTTTAAAGATTTTATTTATTCATTTGACACAGAGAGAGAGATTACAAGTAGGCAGAGAGGCAGGCAGAGAGAGAGGAGGAAGCAGGCTCCCTGTTGAGCAGAGAGCCGGATGTGGGCCTCGACCTGAGCTGAAGGCAGCGGCTTTAACCCACTGAGCCACCCAGGCACCCTGTACTTGTGTTCTTGAATGAACATTCATTTTGCTGAATGAAACAGATCTGAAAAATATCCAATATCTGATCATGGTGTCTCTAATGTGATTGCCACCCACTCCAGTCACGTGGGCTCATCTTGGCTCAAGGACACTTTTCGCTAGGACTCAATACTTCCTCATTGCATCTGCGTACTGCCCCCCACCTTCATCCAACTCCAGAACTATTAATAGATCATCTTTACATCATATACCATCTGAAAAATTAGTTCTAATTAAAAGAACATCTGGTTCTTCCCCCACAGTGGCCCTGTCTGGTGATGAGCTGCCTTAGCACCCTTCTTTCCTTTCCCTTCTTCATTGCAGGAAGGATGCTCTCAGCACTCACGCCCTGGCTCTGAGCTTCTAGAACTAGTGCAAATCAGACAAGGCACCACCCCTAGAGGACATAGATCCTGATCCAGCAGGAAAGCATCTGGGCTAAAATGGACTGGCCCCCGACCAGGCACCCCAGTGGCTCTGTGTGTATCTCCTGGGATTAACTAAACTTATCCTCCTTAGGATGAGGATGAGTAACCTATTGTTAGTGAGCATGTTTTTTTAAGGTCTCTCTACCTTAAATTTCTGATTAAAGAAGTCACAAAACAAAAATAAATTTTGGTGGGACGGGAGGGGAGGGTTTTCTAATGTTAAAACAGCAAAGGCAGCCACAATATTTTCTCCATATCCTAACTGTTAAAATAGGTCCCTATCCTGGAAAGACCCACATAGGAAGGAAGGGTTGATTCCCACCAGGCTGTCACCTGAGTAGGCAGAAGAAGGCTTTATTTAACCTTAAAGGTGAGATGATGAGTTTAGTGCTCAAAGTGAAGGGGAAGATGCCAACTGTCACACCTCTTGGCTTTTTCCCCAGGTCTTTGAAATACAACCCTCAGATTGCCAGGCTAGTTTCTTTCTAAATCAATTTTATTTTGAGAAACAACATGCCAGTAGTTATTAGGAATAACTGTGACTACACCCTTAAATGGTATTTTTTTTTTAAGATTTTATTTATTTATTGGAGAGAGAGAGACTGCCCCAGTGGAGGGGAGGGGCAGAGGGAAAGGGAGAAGCAGACTCCCCACCTAGCAGGGAGCCTGATGCAGGGTCGAGCCCAAGACTCTGGGATCATGACCTGAGCCAAAGGCCAACATTTAACCAACTGAGCCACTCAGGCACCCCTGTAAACAGTATTATTTAAAGCTATATGGAGTAACAGGTATGTGTGGACTAGCCAGAGGATACAACTATTTCTATAAAAAAGCATCTCAAATTTGGATATATTGTGTATGTAGTAGTAAGGAAAGAAGAGAAGAATGACAGATGGAATCATCATTTCTTGAATCCTAGAAAAGTAGAGTTACTTTACATTTATTCTCTCTAGGTTGGTGAGGTAAATATTCCCATGGGCTCACTTGGCTCTGCCTGGTTTGGGTCAGAAGAATTTGCCTCTGCCTTCAAGTGGGCAAAGGTATTTGGAAATGGAAAACAGACCGTATGGCTAATGATTCTTCACCGATTAACCTGCCTAAAGTCTTTTTCTTTAGTGTTGACCAAATCCACTAATTTAGCCACAATGGACAATTCTCTTGGAGAATGGGAAGAATTGGAAAGAATGTGTGGTTGCTCTGCCAGGTGTCTAATCAAAGATGTCTCTTCTAATCCCAACAGTTGATAGAACCAAGTCCCTTCGCTCACCAGTAATTTTTTTTTCCACTAGAAACCATTAGAATTCTTAAAATGTCTAGTTATATGTGTCCATAAAAGGAAGTAAAACCAGGTGTTTATAGGTCCTATTTGTTTCTGGCTAAAACCAAAGGGTAGGCCTAGCTTACAACCCACCCAAAAGTCACAAGAAGCCCATGTATGAGTCAGGGTTCTCCAGGGAAACAGAACTGATGGGAGATATTTGCATGTTTCTAAGTCTGTATCTGTATTTGTATCTATCTATATCAATTTATTATGAGGAACTGGCTATGCCATTATGAATGCTGAGAAGTCCCACAGTCTGCCATCTGCCCACTGGAGACCCAAGAAAGCCAGAAGTGTAATTCAGTCTGAGCCTGAAGGCCTAAGAACCAGGAGAGCTGATGGTGTTAATCCCAGTCTGAGGACACAAGAAAAGTAAATAATATGAGATGATGTGCCCCAGCTCATACAGTGAGCCAGGAAAAATAGACAAATGCCTCCTGCCTCTGCCTTTTGCTGTTCAGGCCCTCAACAGATTGAATGATGACCACCCACATTGGGGAGGGTCATCTACTTCAGCGAGTCCACTAATGTCATCCAGAAACACCCTCATAGTCACACCCAGAAATAATGTTTAATCTGGACGCCCCATAGGCCATTCATGTCCACACATAAAATTAAGCATTGCATTCCCCCTGGGTGTCAAAGGAGGCTGAATGAAGAATTTGGACTTCTACCCCCAGGGGCAGTCACAGGACAGTACCCCTGCCTTTCTTTTGCCAGCATAGTATCAGACGGAGCTACATGAAACAGATGGTTGAAATAAGATCCAGAGTCTCACAGCATAATATAAAAAACGTCCAGGTTTCAACTGCAAATCCTATATCACCCCAAGAACTAGGAAAATCTCCAACTGAATGAAAAAGACGATTAACAGATGCCAATACCAAGATGACAGAAATATTGAAATAACCTGACAAAAGATTTTAAAGGAGTGCTCATAGAGATGCTGTGATGAGAACCACAAACAAACTTGAGACAAATGGAGAAAGAGTCTCAACAACAAAACAAAAAGTCTCCTCAAATAAGTAGAAGCTAGAAATGAGAACCGAATGGGAATTTTAGAACTGAAAAAACACAATAGCTAGAATTTAAAAACCTTACTGGATGGGTTCAGCAGCAAAGTGCAGAGGCGGGGAGACAAAGACCCAGTGGATTTGAAGATAAAAAATAGAAATCACCGAATCTGAACAGAGAGAAAACAAAACAAAACAAAAGGAACAGAACCTCAGGGACCTGTGGGACCATCATAAAAGACCTCACATTTCTGTCATCAGCAACACACACAGAGAAGAGGTGTGTCTGAAAAACTTCCCAAACTTCCCCCAAAGACAGAAGCCTACAGATTTAAGGAGCTGAACAAACTCTTTACTAAATAACCTGGCCCTTCCCAAATCCACAAGACACAGTACAGTATATCTCCCCAAAGCTAAAAAAACAGAAAAAATCTTGAAAGCAATGAGAGACAAATGGCATTTTATCTCTAGGGAAAGAATCAATTCAAATGACTCCAGGACTCTCATCATAAACTGAGCGGGGGAGGGAGCAGAGGAAGTGGCACAATTGACCCTACCGTAGATGCAAAATAAACGTGTGAATACACTGAAAGACTGGGGGAAGAAGGCAGGCTGGCTAGAAACTGCAAAACTCACAGAAAAGGAAACAGAGGAAATTTTCAGGATCAAGAGCCAGATAAAGAAAAGGAAAATTGGTAAACAGAAAGAATGAAAAAGAAAATTAGGAAATAAAACTTGATCAAACTTGGAATTTTTTTTTCTGTAAAAGACCCTGTCGAGGTGGAAAGACAAGCGCCACAGTGGCGGAATTTTTTGCAAGCCACACATCTGACAGAGGACTAGTATCTCGAATCTATAAAGAGCTCTCAAGATCCAAAAGTCAAGAAATAATAAAATAAATATAAATAAATGAAGTAAGAGACATAAAGAGGTATTTCACCAAAGACATATAGATAACAACAACAACAACAACAAAAAAGCACATAAACGACACTCAAACATCATTAGACATTAAGGAAATGCAAATTAAAACCATGAGGAAATGTTACCACACACCTATCAGAATGGCTAAAATAAAATGTGTGACCACACCAACTGCTGGGCAGGATGCAGCCAAACTGAATCATTAATACTCCTGGAGGAAATGTAAAATGGTACAATCCCTCTGGAAAACAGCTGGGAACTTTCTTTAGAAACTAAACACACAACTACCATACAATCCAACAATTACATTTTGGGGCATTTGTCCCAGAGAAATGATGACTGGTGTTCACACATAAACCTGTACACACACTTCTAGCAGCTTCATTTGTAATAGCCAAAACCTGGAAGGGACCCAGTTGTCCGTGAACAGCTGAATGGTTGAACAAGCTGTGGTAAATCCACACCATGGAATCCTATTCTGCAATAAAAATGAACCCACTCTTGACACACTCAACAACCTGGATCAATTTCCAGAGAAATATGTAGGTGAGAAAAACCAATCCCTAAGTTTGCATGCTATATAATTTCATGTATATGTTATTGAAGTGATATATTATTAGGTAAAAAAAGCAAATGGAGAAAAGTACGTGTGGTATATTATCATTTCTCTAAGAAAGGAGGAAGGGATGCACACAGATTTCTTTCATTTTTTTTAAGAAAAAATTGTTTCTTAAATTCCACATATGGGTGAGGTCATATGATAATTGTCTTTCTCTGATTGACTTATTTTGCAAAACAGAGTATCATAGAGGAAGAGAGGGAAAAATAAAACAAGATGAAGTCAGAGGAAGGGACAAACCATAAGAGACTCTTAGTCATGGGAAACAAACAGGGGGTGGGGGCATGGGGTAACTGGGTGATGGACATTAAGGACGGCACTTATATAATGAGCCCTGGGTATTATTTAAGACTAATGAATCACTGAACTCTACCTCTGAACCTAATAATACATTATATGTTCATTAATTGAATTTAAATTAAAAAAAGAAAAAGTAAAGCAAAAACTTGAAAAGAAAGGGTTCCTCAAAGAACCCAAATAAATGGTTCAAATGGAAGAACCAGAGGAGGGGAACGAGGTTAGAAGTTAAATTTCTCTGATACTCTATTATATGATATAACTTTGGAATACATTAATATTTTGCATAATTATATAAATACGTAAGTAATATCTAAAAATAAAAAGTAAAATAAAATGACTTAATACTATACTGAGTTAGTGTCAACCATATGAGAAAATATTTCAGATGACTTTATAACACAGTAATTTACTAAACATCTTTTGTGGTTGTAACCTAAGGAAAAAAATCTTAGAAAAAAATCTTTAATTGATTTTAATAATTGTATTGTTGATAGTAGCATTTCTATTGTTAGTCTGAGTCTGTTGCATGTGAACTATGTGAGAAAGAAAATGAATAATTATATCAGTGCTGAGAAATACAATGCTTGGCATAACAGAAAAGAAAAAGAGATGTACAATTAAAGATATTGCATAAAAACTGTGTAGTTCTAATTTGATTTATCAGTATCTACATGAACTCATGACAATTTATCTTTATCTCTTGGCCCTGTCCATTGAAAGGGCTTAGAAATAATAGCCAACCTAGTTACAAGGAGTACCCTTAGTATCCAGACCATGGTCTTCCACTTTTAAAAGAACTCAGGGGTCTCTGAAGTATTTATGGATGAAATGATACAATGATAGGAACTGTAATGTCTACAAAGGTAGTATTGAAAGGTTTTAAGACCTCAGGAGTCAATATAAGACTCTTAATGGTCAAAAATTAGATAATTTGAGCATCATAAGAATAATCATAATGGATGAAAACATTTCAAACATGGTTACATCCATGAATTCATAAAATTAGTAGAAGAAAAAAGTCCTCCTTCTTTGAAATTTGTTACAAAATCATCTCATTTATTTTGGAAAGTGATAAAAGAAAAGGATCAAACACTTGTTTTTTCTTTCCTGTAAGAACTTATCTCAGGGAGGGGTACCTGGGTGACTCAGTTAGTTAAGCATCTGACTCTTGATTTCAGCTCAGATCATGATCTCATTGTTGTGAAATTGAGCCTGGTGTCAGTCACCGTGCTAAGGGAGGAGCCTACTTAAGATTCTCTCTCTCTGGGGTGCCTGGGTGGCTCAGTTGGTTAAGCAACTGCCTTCGGCTCAGGTCATGATCCCGGAGTCCCTGGATCGAGACATTGGGCTCCCAGCTCCCAGCTCCAAGCTCCACAGGGAGTCTGGTTCTCCCTCTGACCTTCTCCCCTCTCATGCTCTTGCTGCTCTCTCTCTCTCTCTCTCTCTCTCTCTCTTTTAAATAAATAAATAAAATCTTAAAAAATAAAAAAGATTCTTGGTCTCTCACTCTGCCCTTCCCTCCCCCTGCTTGTGTGCTCTCTCTCTCAAACAAAGAAAAAAGAAAAATTAAAATTAAAAAAAAGAACTTACCCCAGGAAAATCAAATAGTTGACAACACAAACTTTCTTTCTAGAAGTGTCTTAGTTGCCAAATGAAGGACTGGTAGAAATAGAATGTTGCCATCTCCAACCCATGATGATAGGCTGTAATGATGGATGCTGACATCTCAGACCACCTGCTGATGGAACTACAAAATACCATCTATGGGGACTTCTGGCCAAAAATCAAACTATATATGGAACGATGCTCTAAGACCAACCATCTAGGACCAAGAAAATAGGGGACAGAAGAATATGTTAAACAACAAAGAAGTCCCAACTCTGAGGAAATCTAGAGACTAATAATCTGGTTTCTTTAAGAAATAAATAAAATTGTAAGGAGGGGGTTTGAGCCTCACACTGGGTATAGAGATTACTAAAATAAGTAACTTTAAAAAAATAAATAGGGGCGCCTGGGTGGCTCAGTGGGTTAAGCCTCTGTCTTTGGCTCAGGTCATGATCTCAGGGTCCTGGGATCGAGGCCCGCATCGGGCTCTCTGCTCAGCAGGAAGCCTGCTTTCTCCTCTCTCTCTGCCTGCCTCTCTGCCTACTTGTGATCTCTCTCTCTGTCAAATGAATAAATAAAATCTTTAAATAAATAAATAAATAAATAAATAAATAAATAAATAAATAAATTTTAAGGATAAAGAGAGATCAAAATCATGAGACAGAGAGAGATTGAGAGAGACAGACAACAGAAAGAGAGATGCGTACAAGTGACCAAGCAGAATGACGGATCTATAGGTTGAAGCAATTTAAGAGAAATATATATCACTGTATTGTAATTTATGAATCTTATTTTAATTCTGATTTAAATAGAGTATTACAAACTTTTTAAAAAAGATTTTATTTATTTATTTGACAGAGAGAGAGACAGCAAAAAAGGGAATAAAAACAGGGGAAGTGGGAGAGGGAGACATAGGTTTCCCGTTGAGTAGAGAGCCCGATGTGGGGCTCGATCCCAGGACCCTGAGTTCACGACCTGAGCCAAAGGCAGAGGCTTAACAACTGATCCACCCAAGCACCCCTTAAAAACTTTTCAAGATAATAAAATTTGAACATCAGCTTGTTTTTTTATACTAAGAAAATTCCATTGGTTTTAGTCTATGTATAATAATGATGTAGGATTCTATTTTTAAAAAGAATCTTTTACTTTAAAGGAAAATATTGAAAAAATTATGAATAAAATAGTATAATTGGGATTTTTCTCAAAATAATTGGGGAGAGGACTGCATGGGGATACAGGTACCATAGGTTTGGTCATAAATGGATTAACTGGTGGAGTTTGGTGCTTTGTATCAGGGGGTTTATTAAACTGCTCTCCCAAATTTGTATATGTTTGAAAATTTTTATAAAAAAAGAATTTGTAGGGGCCCTTGGGTGACTCTGCTCTGTGGGAGCCTGCTTCTCCCTCTCTGTCTTCCCTTCCCCCAAGTTTCTGCACACTCTCTCTCAAATGAATAAATAAAATCTTAAAAAAATAAATAAAATAGAAGTTTGTAAAGTGTCATTCAGGATAGGATAGTGCCTGTGGTGTGTCTGAAAACTAAGGGACAAGCAACCCAAGATCACTGGAGTCAAAGCAGGAGGGTGGGTTTTCAAGACAGTAGAAAAGAAATGGTCATTCTATATAGTAATAAAAGTGAATAACAATGAATGAAAAATAAAAATGAAAAAACAAATAAAAGTAAATTAATTAAATTAAATAAAATGAATAAACTCCAGAAACAGGTAATAACATGAATGACCCTCACAAACAGGGTAGTGAGCCAGATACCAAACAATACATACAATATGATTTCATGTAGGTAGAGCTCAAAAAATGCCCAGTTAATCTATATTCTTTTAGAGTGTATATAAAAGTGGTAAAATGATTAAAAAAAAAAAGCGAGGGATAGGATCATACCAAATGTCAGAATACTAGGTTCTGTCCATGGGGGAAGGTGGGGTCCATGATCGATCTGGGGACAGAGGTCTTCTTGGGTTCTGGCAACCATCTCATTCTTGGCCTGCATGGTATGTCCTACATGTTCACTACACAGTAATTATTTAAACTGTACATTTACTTTCTGTGCCTTTTAAACTATGCAACATACCTTCTAATTTTAAAAAGAGGTTTAAAGGAAGAAAACACAATGACCTGTGAGTAGCATCTGGGAAGGAGGAAGGCTCAGCCTCCCACGGGGTTAGGCTCCAGCTAATCCTCAGATACTGTGCAAAGGGGAAGGAGGGGGGCTGCTCTCTTGCACAGGGCCACCGAGTGACTGAGTGAGCAGCGTCCCACAGAAGAGTGGGTGGGAACATTCTGTGAATTATGGCAATGTGGAGAAGTATGTCCCTTTACAGTGAGGAATCCAGAAGAAGTGACCTAAGTCCAGGAGGACAGACTGGGGTTTTGTCTGGGGTATCAGAAAGGATGGGACAGAGGGAGTTGAGTCTAAGAAACAGGACTCAAAATTCTGAATGGAACTCAGGAATAGTTACTCAGTGTCCAAACTGGCACAAGACTCAGGTTCTGCTGGGTCCCGTTTCTACCAGCAACTCCATCCTGCTCAGGGGGTGAGCTACCCACTGAGGCCGAGGTGTCTGTGTGGCCTGATGGGCACCAGTCCACCCCCATCAGCTTTCCTCTTTTTCCTCTATTTGCTGTAAGACCCTGTCTACTGTGAGCACTGTATCTCCAGAGCCCAGCACAGAGCCTGAGAGACTGTGATGCTTAACCCTTGCTGAATGAACGAAAGAATGAATGAAGAATTCCTATTTTGTATTTGTAAAAGCTAAGCCTAGAAGAGCTACAGAAAAGACCTGGAGCTAGCAATGAGACTGATTGCTTAATATGCAACATTCAATACTCAAAACTGTTTTCCGTGACCAGCTTGATCTTTCATTCCACAAGATCCTCTGCATTTTTGCAGAACCCAGATTTGGCCAGCCAGGGTTAAGACATTGTGAGGAAGGGAGTAAAAAGCAGGCTCTCTTTCCTTTAGTAAGTGGTCACGATACATTTTTTTTTTCAAGTACAGTGCTATTTTGAGATAATTCCTAAGTAAGAGCTGTGTGCAGAAGAAGAGTAAATGGTTGTTTAAAGCACTTGCAGAGCTGCCAAGAGGGCGTGAAGGAAAAGCCACAGATCGAACCAGGCTGGAAAGCAGCAGAAACAGATCAATGAAGGAGCCTGGGCTGCCTCATGTCTCAGACACCTGGAGTGGCACAGAAAGACAGAGCGGGCTTCCAGGCAGGGAAGATTAGAAAGGAACGGGAAGGAAAGCATGTGAGGGACAGCCAGCATGGTGATAGCTTGTTCTCATGACTAGTCGTGAGCTCCCCCAGCCCCCACAGGGGCATGCCTGCTGCCAGCTCCTCCTGACCCGTGTCCTTCCTTGCCTCTGGCTTCTCCCTGATCCAGCCAGTACTGCCCACCCTGCTGCAGGTTAGCATCAATAGCATCAAAGTCAAGAGACCTGTGTTCTCCTCCCAGCTTTAGAGGAATGCTGTCCAGTGGAAACACAATGCAACCCACATATGCTATTTTGTATTGTATAATAGCCACACGAACAAAGCAAAACAGAAACAGGCGATATGTTTGATAATACATTTGCTTTAACCAAATGTATCCAAATTATTTTCATTTCCACACGTAGTCAATATAAAAGAGATCAATGAGATATTTATGTTCACACTGAGTCAATGAAATCTTCTGTGTATTTACATCAACAGCACACTGCCAGCACACTGCAGTGTGCTGTTGATGTAAATACAACAAAATGCTGGCCCCATTTCAGGTGCTTCATGGGCACATGAAGTGAGTGGTTACTGCATAGGACAAGGCAGGGCTACTGTGTAACCCCGAGCATGTCATGTTACCTCTTGAGCCTCGGTTATTTTCCTCTGTGAAGTGAGGGTTAGGCTTAGAGGATTTTTTTTAAAGATTTGATTGATGGATGGATTGACTGATTTGAGAGAGAGGGAGCACACAAGCAGAGGGCGGGGGAGGAGCCGAGGGAGAAGGACAAGCAGACTCCGCTCTGAGGCAGATCCCAATGTGGGGCTTGAGCTCAAGGCCCTGAGATCATGACCTGAGTCAAAATCAAGAATCGGATGCTTAACCGACTGAGCCACTCAGGTGACCCCAGGCACCCCCAGGCTTAGGGGATTTCTAAGCTACCTTTAAATACGTTAGGAATACATGTTCTGGCAAAGCAAAGCTCTATTTCATAACAAAAGATCCACCTCCCACTCTGGCCAGCTGCTTTGAAGAGGGGCAGCAGAAGCTGATAATCCCAAAGAGCAACACAGATCTATTAAGATGACAAGGGGACAGTCCCTGCAACATGGCCATTGCCTCACTATCAACCAGCATGCCATAAATGCAAATCTGGTGCTAGAAATGTCAAGTTTATGATTGCACATCCCTAAGGATTCTTTTGTGGTGTTGTCCATCTGCAGAGATGAGAAAAGGGACATTCACTTACACGGATCACTCAACTGCCAGAAACAATGAGGACATCCAGGGCAGAACTTTTATAAGCAGGACTAAAGACTTCAAGGGTCCAATAGGTTGAATAAATTTCTTAAGGGAATTTAACTAGTACTTTCTCCTGGAATGTACCCTGCTACAGGTCACACATTGGCTCGCCCTAGTGACAAAGGGGAGAGGTCTGCCTTCTAGTAAAACGATTCCCCAGAAGATTTTCTCCACTGCCAGACTCTGCAATGAGAAATGCATGTTATAGTCAGGCAGCCAGCTTATTATGGAATTCTCTGGAAGCTGTCCAAGTTGGACAGAATCCTGCCTCATCCATACTCTGACTCTAGCTAACCTCCCCAAGTGCATTGTCTTCCAGCTTCTCACCTGCCTGACTTGGAACCTGTTCCCTGCACACAGCCACACAGACGTGCAGCACTGAACTGAATGCTCCCCTGTCCTTCTCCACATGGCAGAACCATCTCAGTATTCAACTCACAGATCTCAGAGTATATCCTCGGTCTACCAGGCAGAAGAAGGCATGATGTCTGTGCTTCCACAGCTATTTGCAGGATGTCAGTGACACCCACCAAACTCTCCAAGGTGTGGAAATGAACAGACCTGAGTTCAGATCCTGCCTCCGACATCTACAAGCTTTGAGCCCTTGAGCAAGTTACTTATCTTCGTGCAGATTCCTTATAAATAAGAGGGGACCTGAGGTAGCTACCTAATAACACTGCCAGGTTGTTTTAGTAGTGTCTACTAAAACTAAGAACATTGGAAGTACCGGATGTTTATGCATTAACCCATTCAAAAGACATTTACTGAGCATCCCCTAAGTGAAGGCACTATTCTGGATTCAGAGGGAAAAGGCAGGTAAATATACGACTCAGCCCCTGCCCAAAAGTCGCTTATTATCTCAATAAACAAAGCCTCAGTCTTTGATGCTGCAAGATTAGCTCTGTTCCCCTTGTTCTCTCCTCCGGAAGGCGGGCAAGCTGCCAGGGACCGCCTTTGGTAACTGGGCTCTGTCGGGATACCTGTTGTCTGGCGGAAAACAGGGGACTGTTGGAAAGTAAACAAGCCAGAGCTATTTTCAGTACAACAGGCCTCCATGGGAGTCCACACAGAACCAACAACAGCTTAACAGCATCTAAGAGATGCCATGCCCCGGCCTGTCTTAAACTCAGTGGCCATTTCAGAGAAGGCTCTGCCGCCCCAAGAACTGGGAGTCACCACCGAGACTTAGCAAGGCCAGCAGCTGGGTGAGTGATGTTTGTGACAGAACCCACTCCCCTGTAGGTCCAGTCTTCTGTTAACAGAGGGAGAGAGGGTGCGTGACTTCATTCTGACTTGGCCGTGTCTCCCTCGGGAAGACTGAAATTGGGGAAGACAAAATGAATTTGTTTCTTGTCCAAGAAAGGAGAGCAGCACGGCTATCTCTCTGGTGTGCGGGGTGGCCCGGGACGCCCAGAGGGCTGCGGTGGAGGAGGGGTTGGCAGGGGCTGGGCCAGGTGCTGGGCCTGGGAGCAAAGAGGTCAGAGCAGGGCCAGTCGTGACAGCAAGGTGGATATAAAACCCCAGCCCGATGGCTCCGTGACCTCAGGCTCAGGTCAGCCAAAGTCCTCCATAGCCCTCTGGCTGTAGAGAGCGGACTCCTGCAGTGCCAAGGAGAAAGTCAGCTGAGAGAGGCAGTAGGGGAATCGGCTTGGGAAGCCATGACACCTGCAGAGGACAAGACCGGGAGGCACGGGTAGTGCTGGGAGCAGGTGGCTCATACGGCAAAGCCGCAAAGCAAACCCAAGGCTGCAAAACAGAGTCCTGGGTTGAGGTGCAGAGAGGCTGCTTTCGAACCCCAGCCCAGAACTTGGGAATCCCCTGGGGTCTTCTCCTCCCAGGAGACTCCATCGGCCCCTCGGCCCCTCGGGGTGGCAGCTGCCCTCTGGTGCTTAAGTAAGCGGCCGGTCTGGTCACAGTGCCAGAGGCGGGGAGTGCTTCCCAAGCAAGTTACAGATTGGGATTGGGAGAGCTCAGTGATTCTTGCTACCTTCCTTATCGCTAAGAATTTTTCTCTTGTTGGGAAAGATATCTGGGTGCAAACATGGGGATTGAAGACAAAGAAGATGAGAGAGGGAAAGGCAGAGAGAAGAAATATCTGGAAGCCCTGATTCACAACAAAACAAAACAAGTCATTTACACAAGGACAAAGACCCCATTAGCTAGCTGCACAACTGCCCTAAACAGAATAATACGTGGTGACAAGTAGTGGCATTTATGCAGATGAATGGGAGACAGAAGTACCCACCGAGCATTCTGAGGACCATATCATTAAAAAGATAGGGAGAAAATGCAGCCGCTTATGCACAAACCCAGCGAAAATCCAAAACAGAGAATGAGAAGGGGAATGGGTGAGTAGGAGAGGCCCACAGCCCCTGCAGTTTCCTCTGTCAAGGTCACCCTGAGAACTCAGGGAGCTGCCACTCAACCATACCCCTGGGGAGGCAGGAAAGAAAGGTGACTGTGAATTAGAAGCTCAGTGGGCAGATCTTAGACCTGGCCCTCAGGGGTGGTCTCAGAAGATCCTTAACACCTTGCTTGCCAGAACGTGAAGTGTTCTTTCCCTTCTGGGCCTGGGGAGTCGGGCTCTACCTCCGCATCTTGCTTTACATGTGTGATTCTCTCTTCCAAATCCTGAGATCCTCCTCAGGTAAGAGCTCTGCTTTATTCAGCCTCAATTTCTTCCTCCCAGAGCCTACTTGGTACAGAATGGATGGGGGGAAGGAAGGAGGGAGTGAGGGAAGAGAAAGTCAGCTGAGAGAGGCAGTAGGGGATACTGGAAACAACTCTTTCTTTAAATTAAATCTGGTGGGATCAGGTGCTCTGGGTTCCCAATTCAGAAGACACAGTGGTCATTCCTGGCCAGACTAGATGTATGGTCTTTGGCAAGTTTCTCATCCTCTGTGTGCCTCAGTTTCCTTGTGAATAAGTAAGGGATTGTGATAGCACCCATTTCCTAGGACTGTCACAAGCTCTAAATGACACGGTATATAGGTATCCATCAGAAAGGATGAATACCCAACTTTTGTATCAACATGGACGAGACTGGAGATGATGCTGAGTGAAATAAGTCAAGCAGAGAAAGTCAATTATCATATGGTCTCACTTACTTATGGAGCATAAGGAATAACATGGAGGACATTAGGAGAAGGAAAAGAAAAGTGAATCCGGGTAAATCGGGAGTTGGAGATGAACCATGAGAGACTGTGAACCCTGAGAAACAAATTGAGGGTTTTGGGGGTGTGGGGGGATGGGTGAGCCTGGTGGTGGGTATTAAGGATGGCACGTATTGCATGGAGCACTGGGTGTGGTGCATGAACAATGAATCTTGGAACACTGAAAAAATACAATTAAATTAAAAAAAAAAAAGAAAAAACCCAGGTAATTGCAGTGCCTGGCACTTATAGCTACACACCAAATATTAGCAATTATTGTCATGTAAAAAGCAGCAGTCATTAAAATAAAGCTGGTGTGGTTGAACCAAGTTGGGAGACACAGAGCCCCATCTGGTCCACCTTCCTCCCTTGTCCCATGGTGCCGGAGAGAGCCCATGTGCTCCCTTTGGATATCAGAGATCTGTGGAAAGCAGTGAGCATCACCATAGAAAGGACTCAAGCGTGTAAATCAGACATGGGTTCTAACCCCAGATTCCTGATTTAGAAGAAAGGAAAGTTACTGCACTTCTCTGAGTTGCAGTCTTCAGCTACAATTTAGGGATGAAATCTGCCTACCTGACAGCCGTGAGGATAAAATGAGAGAAACTATGCGGAGCATTTAGAGCAGTTCCGGACACGCAGGGGCTCCAGGAATTCACCTCCCTCCATGCTAAACACTCCCTCTACGGGTGTGCGGTAGTTCATTATTATTTTCCAAGTGAGCAAAGAAAGCCCCTTACTTACACAGCCACAGAAGAATTTGACAACATCCTGCCCCATTTGGACACGTGAAGTGGTCCTTTCCCATGCTTGACTGACAGCAGTAAGTACCCGGGGTCTCCTGCAGCCAGACCTGTCAGCCCACTGCCAACAACGGGGACAGATTACAGTCTGACCGAACGGCCCCTTCCAGAGGCCACATCTTCAGCAGACAGTGAAAAAAGGAAAATAAAAGAAAAAAATGCAAATCAGGAAATAGACGGCTTTTGAAATGACTTTATCAATTGTCAGACTAGGGTGATCCCAGACAGCTGGTAACTCTGAGCAAATATGAACAAAGGAAAAACCCACAAATCCCCACCCCAAGTTCTGTAAGTGACTCAAGAATGACAGCTATCTCATTTCAAGTAAGATAGCAACCTGTTGCATAAAGAAAGAAAATTTCCAAACATATGTGGCAGTGCAATTTTTGGCTCTAAGATGGAAGGAAGAAAAGAGCATTCCCTAGACAGGAAGCCAAAGATTCCTGACTACTTTGTCCTCCCACTTTCCTCCTTCCTTCCAAAACCAGAGCTTGAAGCTAGATTTTAAAAAGGAAAGACAGAAATAGAAGAATTAAGGAAATGGAGAATATTATCTTTAATTCACTGATTTCTTCAACAGATAGTTTTCCTCCTTTTTGCTAATTAACTTTGTAACATGGAAAATTTTTAACATGTATAAAAATAGAATAGCCCAATGAATTTATCAAACACTTTCAACAGTTATCCAATCTTGTTCTTGTTCTTCCTCCATTCACTTCCCTGCCTCCTATATTTCTTTTAAGGAAAATCTCAGACGTCATATCATTAAATCCCTACTATTTCAACCCAGCTCTATAGTGAGCACCTTCTAAGGATGCTTACCCTGGCCAAGCAAAAATAGATAGGGAAGACCCCTTGCCCTCACAAAGCTCAAAGGGAGACGTGGGTCTTCTGAAACATGCAAAGTTGAGGCATTCATTTGTATAACAAATGTTGTAGAGTATGACCAATGCCAGACACAGTTCTCAAAGCTTTTTGGTATTAATTTACTTAAATGTAGTCCTCCAAACTCCCTAGCAAGGTAGGTAATATCATCTTTTTCATTGTATCAGTGAGAAAGTTGAGGCACAGAGAGGTTAAGTATTTTTGTCCAAGGTCAAACAGCTACTAAATTGTGGAGCTGAGGTGTACAAATTGCTCGGAAGGCACAGTGAAGGAAGCAGATCATTCTCTCTGGGGCCACTGAGGAGTGAGCAGAAGCTCCCCATGCAGACGTCTGAAGGGAAGAGCATGAACGAAGGTCCAGAAGGGTTCAACACGCAAGAATCAAGGAGTTTTGGAATGGCTGGAAGTGGACCTAGAGTAGCAGATGAGGCTGGGCCAGGAAGGGGTTTTGGGCGCCATGCTGAGCAGTGTGGACACGTGGTGGCCTCTGGACAACCAGCAGAGATTAAGCAGGAGAAAGATGAGATCAAAGATAACTCTGGAAACTGCACAGAGGACCGAATGTAAGTGGGAGAAATAGAATGCCTAGACATGTCCAGGTAGGCTGGGAGGTGATCAAGTCTGAACCAGAACCACGGAAGTGGGAATGAAACGAAAAGTACAGAAACAGGAGTCAAGTGACATGATGATAATTGGGACTTCTATTTCTCAGAATGTTGGCAGAAGACCAAAGCCCTGAACAATAAAGAGTAAGTACTGCAAATTCTGAAATTGGTGCCGGACACAGTAACAGAGAAGCTAAGAAGGGGCCAGATACCTTCCAGAACCCTTTAGCCATCCCCTAGCTCTCCTCTCTGGATAAGAGCAGCCTAGAGATTTCTCCGGGAAAGATTTCTCTGCAGAACACCGTTGTCAATCTCTATCCTCTCAAGCCAAGAGAGGGAACTCAGCGGCCCCCAGGATCAACAGGGAACCAGAGTAGTGGAGAAATTCTTAGGACGACATGACAGTCCTCCCAAGAGTTGGGTGGGACAGAATAAGGTGACTGGCTCTTACTCTGGTTGAGGGGTGCTGGAGGGAGATGCCGAAGAGCCAGAATGCTGCAACAGGAAAGGCCTGGAACTTCTGAGTTCATAGGCAAAGGTGTCATACCTGTGTCCATGGGTAAGAGAGATGCTGCCTGGCTGCTACTTCCCAGAAGAAAGAGTCTGGTTTCCTGCGGCTGGCAGCTGCTAGGAGGTAGAGCAGCAGCATATTCTGAGAGGTGGTGAGAGAGGGGCTACGAAGAAGAGCCTCAGTGTCAGAGCATCTCGAAAGGGACGAGGAATCATCACAGCAGGCCCGACCATTCTCTGATGAAAGCGCTGCGTACGAGGTTGGCCCCTGTCTGGCATTGACTGGTATCTGGGAACTCAGAGCATCCCCCCCATTCCCAGGAGTGATGACGGTCTGGCTCTTGAGGCCTAAGCTGATTGTGCAAAAAACACGGTTTATGCCAAACACCTGCTTTCCTTCTGGGAGTCCGGAATTTTGGTATGTACCAGGAATAGGGACCTACGGACCAGCCCCCAATACCAACACTAGGTGCCTGGTGTCCAGTGAGTTCACTGTCACAGCTCCTTGCTGGAGAATTAAGCATGTCCTGTGTGACCCCACTGGCAAGGATCTTTGGAAACTCACCCCTGGTTTGCCTGACTTAGCTCCATGTGTCTTTTCCCTTTGCTGATCTTGCTCTGTATACTTCCGCTGTAATAAATTACCACCATGAGTACTACTATATGCTGAGTCTCTTGAGTCTTCCTAGTGATTCCCCTGACCTAGCCGTGCTGCCAAGGAACCCACCATCACCCCTGAGAGAAGCAATGCCAGCATTTGGGTGTCTGCCAGACAGGAGGGCGCAGATGTCAGATAGGATAACACGGATCATGTAAACCATTTTTAGATTTTAATTTCTCAGTTTTCTCCTTGAGCACATCCTGGGGAGAGCAGAAGCAGTGAGGGGTGTGTGGGAGGAGGGGAGAAAGAGCAAATGACAAAAAGAGAAGCCAACGAGCAAGTAGGATGAAAAGCGCACACCCCCTCCCACTTTGCAGAGTCTGACCTGAGAGGAGTGGGGAGGAGAGCAGGCAGCGGGGTTGGGGCTTGGAAGGGGTGGGATAGGATAAAGTACTGAACTGAATTAGAGATTAAATTGTGATTTTTTTAAATATCAAACATAACCACAAGTTACTAGGAAGAGGTTGAAAAAGCCATGTGATCTGCCTGAAATGATGCCAAGGATGGGAATGAAGATCCAGAGTGTGTCTGAGGACATTATGGGAGCAGAAACAATCTATTTCTGTATTGGACTCTACAAAGTCCAGACCATTCAATAGTACCGAAATCCACTTTCTAAAGACAAGCAAAACCATAAAACCATACCAGGCATACAGGTAAGCGTGTTCATCTATAGTTAAAAGGACACTGGCTTTGAATTCTAGCTCTGCTCTTTCTAGCTGTGTGGTTTGGGGGGAAGTTTCTTAATCTCTCTGATCCTTGATTTCTGTTTTCATAAAACGTGGAGCTGGATGTCAACCTCACACGTGGGTCCCTAGGAGAAGAAATGAGAGAAGACACATTGAGTGCTTGGTAATTTGGGAGACACAGCAATGGGACCTTACTCCTATTGGCCACCCGCTCTCTTCCACCTTCTTGGAGTATTGTGAAATATTTGGAAGAGGAGCGACTTTGTGAGGTTGTGGGTTTTTATGATGTTTCTTTTGTTTGCAGTAGCGAGCGTTTGCCCAGGTCTTCCTAATGTGTAGTTGGTGAAGCTGGGATTTGGACCCAGAAGGCCTGATTCCTCTTCTGCCTCTCACAAGTGAGTCCAGCACCAGCCCTGGGCTGCTGTTTCCACCCCCACTATGAACGTCACTCACTGTCTCTCCCATCACATATCTCTGGGCTACCCTGTTGTTCAAAGGGGATTTGGCTGTGTTTTCTCCCTACTAACATCACTCCGATGATGGATTGAATTTTATTTTTCCCATAAGAATAGACATCTCCACATCCTTCCAAAGTACATCCTCATCCGTGCCCTGGACAGTGCAGATACGTCTGACATTCAAAGCATGGAAAATACTGGATTTAAATAAAGCAAGTAGACAAAGTTCTTCCTCAAGTGAAGGTAGCACTGCAACCACCCACCACAACTGGAGGATGTTTTTTGGGAACCGAAGGACCCACAGGCCTTCTATTCAGCTGTGAGCTTAAGAGAGCCTGCTTCCTCTAGAAACTGCCAGCTGGTCCTTCTGCCAACAAGAGCTTAAAACTCTCCTAGCACACAGTTCTTGGGTTTCCCACTTATCTTTTCCCCTGCATATGTAGTCTTGATGGAGAGAGAGAATGCAAAAGTGGTAAAAACATGCACATTTCACAAATACGTTTTAAAGCAAGCTTTATGCCTCTCTGACTTTCATTTTCCTTTCCTGAAAATGAGGAAGACAGACTAGATTGGTGTTTCTCAACCTCACTGCAACTGGGATCATCTGGGAACTTTTTAAAAATACAGATGCCCAGGCCCTCCCGTCACCAATTAAATCAGAATGTCTGGAGGTGGGGTTGGGGTACGGGTGTTCTCCAGACGCTCCCCAGGTAATTCTGACCTGAAGCTCCCACTGGGCTACATGATGCGTGTTATTCCCACGTCTAGTATTCCTTTGATGATCCCTTAATTAAATAAAGTGTGGCCATAAAGCAGTGGGATGGCTTCCCAAACGTCTCATGAAAAGCCATCTGAATGCCAATCTTTCTCTTTGTGTAGTTGATGGAATCCAGGGCAGCCTGTGGACAGGCCAACTTGCAGCATGGTTTCAGAAACTTTTCTAGTGCTACACATCTGGGAGATAATGATGAAATCCTCCACCAGAGGAGTGTCGAAATTAAATTCGTATGCGGCCAGGCCAGGAATATAAATGCATGACTGAGACCAAGTATAACAACAGGGAGGCGTGGGGTTTGTGGAACTAAACACATGTGTTCTGCCTCTAGACATTCAAACAAGCTCCTTCTCTCCTTCCCTCTCTCCCTTCCTTCCTTCCTACACTCTTCCCTCCCCTCCCCTCCCTTCCCTTCCCTCCTCTCCCCTCCCTTCCCTTCCCCTTCCTTCCCTTTCTCCCTTCTTTTCCACTTTCCTCCCTTCCTTCCTTTGTTTCTCAAATACCAGCTTGGCAGAATGAGAGATTAACCTGTGTGCTTGCTTCATCTGTGGGTCACCTATTTGAGAACCCTATTCAAAACATTCTGATACAGTAGAAAAATAATGAAAATATCATAAAAGCTGCTGCCTCATTTCTAGACTTCCCAAAAGACACCACATCTCCTACCTTCCACATTGCAGTAGACAATGACATTGAGAGAGAGACATCAGGACCTACCACCAAACACTGTTCAGACCTACCCAACCTCCCTTTCTTCATGCTTCTCCATGGTTCTACAAATTTGGTTCCTTAATCTTCAGTCAGATATCTGCTTCCCGTTCTTTGGTTTCTGTGCGCCATTCTGGTTTCCCTCTTGGGCTTCCTGCACCATCTTCCCACACGGAATTCTGGGCAGAAACTCCTCTCGTGAAAGCATATTCTACAGCTTCAGGGAGGAGAGCTGTCTCCAATCCCCCCAACCATGGAGAGCCTCCCAACCAGTCATCTCCTAACTCAGGGTTTCTCAGCCTCAGTATTATTGACATTTGGGGTCAGATAATTCTTTTGTGGGGAGCTAGCCTATGCCTTGCAGGATGGTTACTAGCATCTCTGACTCCTACCCACTAGATGCCAGCAGCAACCCCTCCCATAGTTGTGACAATCAAAAATGTCTCCAGATATTTCCAAGCGTCCCCTGAGGAGTGGAGACCCACTGCCCTAAGTACACACAGTGTCCCGGTGCCCGCGAGGAAAATGGTACAGTAAGCTCCATCAGTTTGGGACATTGCCAGCATAATATCCAAGCTTCCAAAAGAAAGGCCCCAGCTGAAAAGGGAACAAGCTTCAGTATGATCAGCTGTGTCAGTTCTATTTAATTGTAAATTTGGACGGGCTCTGCTGACTGAAGTACAGAATGTTTTTCGCCTTGGGCGCTGATATTATATTAGAATAAAAGCAACCTGAGAGGCATTTGTTTTTGCGGAAAGTGCGTGCATGGGCAAATCTCTGTTCATCAGATTGTTTTGAATTAATGTGGAAGCTATAAATAAAGTGTTCTCTCTTTTTGGGGCTGGCTTTGATCTATTGTTATCCCTTCCTTTTTAGAATCCTTTAAAGGCAATTTTCATTCAGATTCTTCATCAGTGAAGCAAGCTGACTTCAATAATTCTTCTCAAAAGCCTCTGTCGCTTTCTGCACACAAGCCCCATGTCAATCATCCAGGCAGCCCTCTCCCCTAGATGGCTGTCCCCCTAATGCCCTGGAGAATGGAGGGTGGATAGGCTAGGTTGAGATAACTCAGACAGGCGTGTAATGTGAAGAGAACAAGTTTGACTGACATTTTCCTCTTGTGTTAAGGTTATTGAATAATTATGGGAGAATTACTGCAGTCACAATTCTCATGTACCTTGGAGGAAGGGGCACAGAAGAGATGATTGGGGTGAGGGGCATGATTCCGAATCCTTGTGCCTGGTTGAGTCATTAATACATGAATCTTCTGAAGCAGCCGGCATTTCTGCAATTGCTGAAATCCACATGTGAAAGATGACATGAGCTTCCATTGTCACAAGGCAGCCATGAGTCCAGAGTAATTGAGTATTAGTGTGCCAGATGGGTATGGGAGGAGTACTTGCCTTGTACTATGAACTCCTCTGAGACTCCAGTTCCCTTGTATTTAAAATAAGGGCAATCCTATTTCCTTCATAAGGCCATCAGAAGTTTTAGAAATCTCCTATGGCAAGAGCCTGGAATAATGCCTGGTCCATGGGAGGTACTCCCCATCATCATCACCATCATCATCATCCTCTTCCTCCTCATTGTCATCATCACTGTCATCATCGTCATCATCATGACTGTCACCATCAAGTCTTCTTAAAGAGGTAAATGGGTTGGTGCATATGTGTCATATTCTCTTTTTTGGCAGTGAGGAGTCTAGATTATTCTTTCCATGGGCAGGAGGGAGAGAACTTTTCTCAGTCTCTTATTTCTAGAGAAAAGTGTAAAATTCCCCAGAGGTCTGGTCATTGCAGACTTCCCATAACCAAGTGGATAATAGGAACATTTACAAAGACTTAGTTCAAAGGTGCAGATGGCTACTGAAGAGGTTGTGCAAATTGAATGTATGCTTCCCTGCCTTTCTTTCCCTTGAAGAGTGTGGGCTATGATTTCACAGAAAGTGAAGACCCACATGTCAGCAAACATCCTCTCCACCTCAACTTGCCTGTGTGGGTTGGTTAGTAAAGCAGTGTGGATTAATGGGTAGGCCGTGGATAAAGAAGGAAAATGCACATGGAATCAAATACTGATCCTTCCATGTAATAGTTGTGGGATCCTTACTCTCACTAAGCTTCAATGTCTTATTCTGAAAAGATAGCTAAAACCATTGTTACTTCACAGACGATTATTTTCTGGTGCAGTTTCTGCTAGTATGTGAGAAAAACTAGAGCGGAGGATTGTGTTTAGTGAAAGAAGTGTGTCAAATAAACAATGCCCTGAAAACTAAGGGCTGTAAGATGCTGAGGCCAAGGTAACTGTTTTACCCTAAGCCGGAGTTGAATACCAGCGAGAGAGGAGAATTTCCTTTTCTTCCACTCAAGGTAGTGGCCATACCGTGTAAGGCTGGAAGGAGGGTAGAGGGCAGACGCTCTTACATCATTGATCTAAGATGCAGCTGCTCCCAAACACAAAGGGTCAGAGAGCCACAAGGCAAAATGCCAGGAGCATCAGAAATGGCTCCTCAGGAGGAGAGTCAAATCCATCTGTGGCTTCACAAAAGACAATCCAAGAGATCTGTGGGCCAGAAAGGGAAGATTAGGAAGGAGCCGAGTTTCGTAAATTGTGTTGTTTAGGATGAAGTCAGAAACTATTGTTTGTTTATTGTGACCCTGCTATGCCATGGGAACCAATGGTGACACGTGGATTTACGAACTGCTCATCCCTGCAGCAAACAAGAACTGCAATGTTAGGTTTGTTGGAAAGGGAGAATTCTGTCCCAAAGTGCCTTCCTAGGAATTAGGAGTCTAGTTCCTAGACTGCCCTCCATGCTCTGCCCTCCATGGGATGCTGCGGTTCGTAAACTAGGCTTTGCTGATTTGACAGTCATCTATAAAATCAGTTGCTGACTTCGCTAGAGAATCCTCATCTGGAAGGTCAAGTTGTTGAATTCGGTAGCAATTCTGTCATTGTTCTATCTGAGGCTTTGGGAAACTGGGTCCACGTTTCTCAGGATTGTGTCTCAGTGAACAGGGAAAGGCTGCACACCTCCTAGAATAGAAGACAATCTCCCTAAACCTAAGTTAGCAATTAGCCCCAAACACTCCAGGAATCAATTTTATTCTGTTACACAATTTGGTATTCTGTCCTCTCAGCAAAATGTGGCTAGCACATAAGTCTTCTCTATGGGAAAAAAAAAACAAAACAAAACCCTGGAGAGAAATCCAGTTTTAACCAAAAGATGATACGTGCTCCTCAGAATGACATCGTCCCCCTATGACAAGATGTCTCACTTGCCCTATTATACAGACCTGAATTGCTCACCAAAGGCTCTCAGTAGCCCATGGGGAAATAAAAGCAAAAACAACTTCACTTTCCAGAGACTTTAGAGACTTTTCCTCATTTGGAGTGTGTGTGGAAATGAATTTTAAGCACAAATCTATGCTTACTGAGCTTGAAGCAGATTGGAATCTTGACCACAAGGAATGAAGGTGGCTAATCTAATTTGAAGATTGCATGCAGGCAAATGAGTGCCTATGAGCTTGAGACCCATGCCCGTCTATTGCCAAATACTTGAGAGAGAGAGAGAAATAATGCATTCATCTTCTGGGCAGGATAGGTCCTCAAGAAATGCTGAGAGCTTGCTTCCAGCTTTAAAACAGTGTGACTGTATGGGTCTGTGACCCTCTGATCCTTAAAAATTACCTGAGAGAATACAAATACACTTTAACAGGTTCACAAATGCTAGTAATAGAAGTTATCCAACCTTCTTGTTATTAAGCACTCACCATATGCCAAGAAATATTAAACAGATCTCTCTTTCTCTGTTCTCCCTACATAGACAGATATAGATATAATTTCACACCAAGAACCCTAGGATTAGCATTACTATACCCATTTTAAGATGAAGAGATTGAAGTTCAAGGAGGTTACAGAACTTGACCCTGATAACCAGCTAAAATATGGAAGAGTCCACCCTTAAACACTGATCAGAGTGACTCTGAAGTATCTTCTACAGTTTCATCCTTTACGGGCATGTATTGGATATAGGCATATCTGCAGAAATACAAAGTAATAAACAGTCCTAGTCATAATCCTAGTCATAACCAATATATATATTAGCTAGAAACATCCCCCAAAGAAAAGAAAACAGGTGGCAGTTTCCTGTGATGATTCAAAATAACAGAACAGCACTATCATCTACAGTATGAGATATGACGTTTGGAGGGCATTTCCTTTCAGGAATCATTAGGATCTTGCTACACAAAATATGGTCCATCGACCAGCAGCATTGACATTCACCTAAGAGTCTGTAAGAATTTCATGCTTAGGGGGCACCTGGGTGGCTCAGTGGTTTAAAGCCTCTGCCTTCAGCTCAGGTCATGATCTCAGGGTCCTGGGATCCAGGCCCGCATTGGGCTCTCTGCTCAGCGAGGAGCTTGCTTCCTCCTCTCTCTCTGCCTGCCTCTCTGCCTACTTGTGATCTCTCTCTGTCAAATAAATAAAAAATAAAAAAAATTAAAAAAAAAAAGAATTTCATGCTTAGTTCTAGGGCTACTGGATCAGAATCTGCCTCTCAACTCCAGGAGTGATTCTTATTTGCATTAAAAGTTTGGGAAGTATTGATTTAAGACACCAAAGAATAATATGGATTGTTCATAAAACCATGGATATACACAGACCTAGGCTTCTGGGTGTTGTGATTTATGAAGATTTTAAAAATCTTTTACAAAGAGAACAGTATATGATAATATGACCACATGTATTGAACACTAACTCTATCTCAGGCACAGTATTAACCACTTTGCCTTTATTATTTTATTTAATTCTTATAATAGCTTTAAAAAGTGGCCAGTCAGAGACACCTGGGTGGCTCAGTTGGTTAAGCATCTGACTCTTGATTTCGATTCAGGTCATGATCTCAGGGTTGTGAGATCAAGCCCTGAGCACTCAATGGAGAGTCTGCTTGTCCCTCTCCCTCTCCCTGCTTATGGTCTCATTCCCTCTGTCTCTCATAAATAAATAAATAAATAAATAAATAAATAAATAAATAAATAAATAAATAAACCTTTCAAAAAAATTAAAGATGGCCAGTCATTATGCTTATTTTGTAGAGTTGGCACTGAAGTTTACAGATATCAATGAACATGTTCAAAGTCACTGAGCTGGTAAGAGGTGGTTCTGGGATTCGAACACAGACAGTGTAAAATTAAGGCTTCCACTTTGAGTTGATTAGTATCCTGTGCTGCCTCTTCAGCCCAAACAAGGGAACATTCATGAGAGTCAGATGGAGCACTGTGCTTCATGGAGGTTAGCTAGCATTTCAGTTGTCAGCAAGAGCCTCACTAGGGCGCCTGGGTGGCTCAGTGGGTTAATGCCTCTGCCTTCGGCTCAGGTCATAGTCTCAGGGTCCTGGGATCGAGGCCCGCATCGGGCTCTCTGCTCAGTGGGGAGCCTGCTTCTTCCTCTCTCTCTCTCTGCCTGCCTCTCTGCCTGCTTGTAATCTCTCTCTCCTGTCAAATAAATGAATAAAATCTTTAAAAAAAGAAAAAAAAACAAGACCCTCACTATACCTGGGTGCAACATCCCCATCAGTTACCAGTTCTGCAGAAGGAAATTTATTACTAATTAAATGTAATTACATTTAATTAATTACTAATTAATTAAATGTAGATTAATTAAAAAGTAAATTAAGCACAGTGATCAAGCAGTATCGATAATAATGGTGAGAATGGACACACTCTGGTCCTGGTATGACACACTGACATAAACCCAACCTTACCACAGTACATGCTTGCCAAAAGATGATTAACCTAGATCAAATCAGAGGGATGACAAACCCAGAGAACGGTTACAGATTACAGGAGACTGAATAGATATGCCAACTCAATGCTCTGGGTAACTCTTGACTGAATCCTGAAAGGGGTGAATGGTGGCGGAAACACCTTATAAGAGTGGTTATGGACACAGTTCAGGGTATTTGATATTCAAATAGGGACTGTCTGTATCTTAAGTAATAGAATTGTATCGGTATTAAGTTAATTGAGTGTGACCATTGTATTGTAATTGTGCAGAATGAGTCCTTTTTCTTAGGCTATACATGCTGAAGAATTTTGGGTTTGAGAATCATTTATATATGTTCTTTCTTACATGGTTCAAAAATAGAGGAGCAAGATAAATCAGGTGTGGCAAAATGTTAATTGTGACTCTAGATAAAATAAATATGGGTGTTTATTGTACTATTCTTTTGACTTTTCTATAGGTTTAAAACTTCAAATTTAATATTTGGGGAAAAGTGAATTAGTGCTGATTCCATGTTATTTCAGTAAAATAATGTCACTCGAGTAAGAGAAAGGGTGGTGTGTTGTGGTGGGAGAGAGATGTGGGGATGAGGGACTGGGGAGAGACATGCTTGGAAGACCATAAACTACCAGCAACTTTGACGAGTCAAAGGTAGGTCACCTGCTAGTGAATGTCATGTGTATGCATTTGGAAGTGTAAAATTGCAACTTTACAGAGAGATCAGTGTTGACTTTGGTGTGGTTTGTCAGCCCTGCTCTGCCATCACCAGTGGGTAGTTGATACTGGAGTCCCAGGATTCCCCCAGCACCCTTCATTTTCAACCAACATTCCAAGCATCCTTTGCCTCGATCCAGAAATATTTTGGGGAGTTCCTCACAACCCCAACCCACTTTTTTGTTGTTGTTGAAGACTTGGTCCTGGGCACTCACGTTTGTCCCACTTTACACTCACTCTTAGCCACAGGGACTGTGTGATTAGACACCTAAACTGAGCCGGATCAGTCAGGTGTCTCTCCCAGGAATCCGAAACACAGAGAAATCAATCTCATTTGGAGAATCTGAGCTGAAAAACGAACCATGTAGGACCAGAGCAAACTATAGCCAAAAGCATGCTGAAGTTATAAATAAACAAACCATAAATATGCAGAGAAAGGTAGTCATCTACAGACAGGAGAATGGAGAAGGTGTGTGGAAAAATGCAGGTGAGAGACCTAAGTCCCCAGAGAATCAGAAACAACATATCTTTTGCATCATCCAAGAGATTCTTAACTCCTAGCTCCATTGCCCATTAGGCTTCACTTCCTCTCCACCCACCCCCTGGGAATCCTCTCTTCCTCTCTTCTCTGAACTAATAATTAGGTAAGTTTCAATTCCTCCAGCAGGCAACATCGCCAAGCCCCAAACTATTCACCCAACTCTCCCCATCCTTGTCATTCAATCCCTATCTCTGAGCCAGCCCTGCCTCTGGGCTCACTTGAATAGTGACATGATTTATTTTACTGTTTCCTTCGTTAATGTATGGATTGGTGGGATATTTGTTCTATTTCCAGTATACTGATTGCCTTAGGGATTCTAGAGGGCCAGGGATAGGAGCTGCACTACTTATGTTTTTATTATAAAAGTAATACATGTTGATAATAGAATTCTTGGGGAAATATAGAAAAGGTGAAAGGAGAAAAAAAATCATTTATAATTCTATCATCCAGAGATAAGTCCTATTAATATTTGGGCTTATTTCCTTCAAGTCTTTTTAGACTTAACAATATAATTCAAATAGCATGACACGTACGATTTTGAATCCTCATTTCCATGTGGAAAGTATTTACATATATATATATTTTTAAGATTTTATTTATGTATTTATTTGAGAGAGAGAGAAAGAGATGGTGCAGAAGCAAGGGGGTGGAGGAGCAGAGGTGGAGAGAGAGGAAAAGAATCCCCTCAAGCATGGAGTCGAACACAGGGCTCGATCTCAAGACCCTGAGACCATGACCTGAGCCAAAATCAAGATCCTCAACTGACGGAGCCACCCAGGTGCCCCTATGTCTATTTTTAAAGTTCTGTTAAAGTATTCTAAAATCAGCATGATGTTCTATTTGATATAAAAAATGTAAACCATATAAATATAGGAAATAATCTATATACACTCCTATAACTGTGCATGTTGGTTATTTTCATTGCTTGCTAACATAAATAACTCTGGGATCAATATCTGTGTGTGTTTTAGATTCTTAATGCAAATGGACAAACTAGTTTCACAAAAGTTTCACATTCGCTCTTTCTCCTCTGATAAAAAACTTTTTTGCATAGCATTGCTGCCATTGTTTTAATGTTTACAAATCTAATCATAAAAAGTGGTAGCTTATATTTGTTTGAAGTTTTTAAGTTTTTATTTAAATTCCAGTTAACATACAGTATTAGTTTCAAGTGTACAATGTAGTGATTCAACACTTAACATACAACACCCAGTGCTCATCCCAACGAGTGCACTCCTTAATCCTCATTATCTATTTCCCCCATCCCCGCTCACCCACCTACCCTCTAGTCACCATCAGTTTGTTCTCTAGTTAAGAGTCCGTCTCTTGGTTTGCCTCTCTCTCTTTCTCTCTCTCTCTTTCACTTTTTTCCCCTTTGTTCATTTGTTTTGTTTCCTAAATTCCACATATGACTGAAATTATATAGTATTTTTCTTTCTCTGCCTTATTTTGCTTAGCATAATATGCTCTAGCCCCATCCATGTCATTCTAAATGGTAAGATTTGTTGAACTGACCCTAATATTTTTATGTCTGAGTAATATTAAAATATATTAATGTTATACATAATTATATAATGTAATATATAATTATACATATATATCTCACATCTTCTTTATCCATTTACCAATCATTGGACACATGGGCTATTTCCATAATTTAGCCATTGTAGATAATGCTGCTATAAACATTGGGGTGCGTGTATACTTTGAATTAGTATTTTTAAATTTGGGGGGTAAATACCTAGTAGTGCAATTGCTGGATTGTAAGGTAGTTCTATTTTTAACTTTTTGAGGAAACTCCATACTGTTTTCCAGAGTGGCTGCGTCAGTCTGCATTCCTACCAACAAAAGGGGAAGTGGGTTTCCCTTTTTCCACAACCTCACCAATACCTGTTATTTCTTGTGTTGTTGATTTTGGCCATTCTGACAGGTGTTAGGTGATATCTTATTGTAGTTTTGATTTGATTGACTACTAGGTTGAACTTCTTTTATTTGTAATTTGACTTGATACAAGACATTATTACAGGGTGAATAATAAATTTTGTTTCACTTGATGAAGGGCACATGTATTTTTTAACATAATGTTTTCTGCTATCCACTGTCTTGGGATCAAAAAAAACAAAAACAAAAACAAAAAAACAAAACACCTCTCCATGTAAATAACTCAATGATTAGTGCTGTTCAGGTAGTATAACAAAGTTTTGGCAACTCTCACAAAACTGAGACCCAAACTTGAGTGTTACATACCTAAATGGAGAAAAATCTTAAAAAATATTAAGGAAGGCATGTGTTGTGATGTGCACTGGGCGTTATACGTAACTAATGAATCATTGAACACTACATCAAAAATTAATAATGTACTGTACAGTGACTAACTGAACATAATAAAAAAAGAAATAATATTTAAGTGATGAGTATAACTGAAAAAATATTGCAGTGTTTTTTTGTGGATGACTTTTCATTGTTAATATCTGGTTTCAATTAGGCACTATTATAATATGATAGATTTGAGGAGTTTAAAGGTAAAGAGTTTGGTAACATGGTTTGAAAAGATGGAAACTTCCATTTCTTAGAACTCCAGGTAGAATTCTAATAGTGAAAGAAAAAGAAAGCCAAGCCTAAAAGGATTAGGTTCTCCCTTAGTTTTGAAAATGTTAACACAGGAAATGCAATAGCACCATTTATTCATTCAACTCATGACTACCTAATAACTTGGACACATTAAGCCCCTCCAATGTCTGGCCAGCTCCTTTGGGGCTGGAAAGTCTCCCTTTCCTCCTAGGTCTAGATCAGAATCACTACTCCTGCATTTCCAAGAAAAGGAATGGAAGCAAGGGAAAGTCTAGTGACTCATTTAAGCTATGTTAAGATTTAAAGGGAGATGGGGAATTGGATGAATTGTCCAAAGGTACAAACTTCCAATTACAAGATAAAGAAGTACCAAGGATGTAAGTACAACATGGTTAACACTGTTGTGGGGTATATTTGAAAGTTATTGAGAGAGCAGATCCTAAGAGTTCTCATCACAGAGAAAAAAAAGCATTTTTTTCTCTTTTTCCTTTTCTGTATCTATATGAGGTGATGGATGTTAACTCACTATGGTCATCATTTCATAATATATGTAAGTCACATCATTATGCTGTATACCATAAACTTATACAGTGCTGGATGTCAGTTATATCTCAAAAAAAGACTTAGAGACTTTTTTAAATCCCCTTAAAAATACCAGAGAATCCCATTGTTCAACTGACCCTAAACTCATTTTATATGGGAAGAAGCTATTGAAAATGCAATTCAGTCTTCCTTTGTTCCTAATCTTCAGACTTGTCAGAGGATGTTCACATTTCATTTTGTAATTGTAATAGAAGAAGTCACTTTATATGTCTGCAGTTTTACCTCCCACAGAAGCTAGAGATGGCTCATACTAGATCAGGAAAGCTGATTGTTAAATCTTCAGGAATTTCGTGAGCCCACGGTTAAATACAGTCATTTTAAATTACATCACCTTAAAACCTAATAATAAAAAAAAACAACAGTTTAATAAATATTCCAAACATCATTTCCTAATTATTTTGCTATACTTTCTTACTATCTGTGTTCTTGAGTTTACTTGCATCTACTGCATCTGTGATGGAGACTCTGTACAATGGTGTGCATCTCTTCCCAGCTTTGCATTCAGTGATGTCACATCTGTAGCTTGAAATTTTCCATGGTAGTATGTGCTCTACCGAAATTGGAAAACAACACAAATCAGGGCTTTCCCCCTCTCTCCCACACCCACAGTCCACTCGGCAAAAGTGACAGCCATCGCTGAATTCACCAGCCTGCCAACGCAAGGAGGGTGTGTATTCATCAGTGGACAGGTTCAAGATTTATGGCAAAAGATTGAATTCTAAAGTCAGAGAAACTTAAAGTCTCCTTCTGCTTCTGTCATTTACCAAGTCTGTGACTTCGGGCACATTATACAACTTCTTTGAACCTCACATTTCTCATTTATAGACTGAGAAGAATATCTGTCAAGATGATTTTATTTTGCAATATTGACAACCTAAATTTGCTAGGTATTCTTCAAGGTGTATTGTCATATCAAAGAGATTCAATAAATGCCATTATTATTTTTACTACTATAATTATTGCTAATTTGACATAGAAACATAAAGTATAACTCTAAGAGTTATCATGTCAGATAAGGCAGGAAAAAAACTCTCTCCCATTTCTATAGCAGAAATAACTATGATAGGGCTGAGACTAATCCAGTGCTACATAAATAAAGCGGAAGGAAAGGTTGGGGGTGGGTGGAGGAATAGAGGCAGGAGATGAAGTTCAACTTCTTCTGGTGGCACAACTGGTTAGCACACACAGTACTTCTACAGAAGGAGGAGATGAGGCTGCAGAGGGAAACAGGGACAAAGTGTGGGAGACCTATGTGCCCCACTAAAAAGCTATACCCAGATTCTCAGGCCAATTAGCAGCTGTCGAATGGGTCTAAGCGAGAGGCTGCTGCAATCAGATCTGTGTTTTAGGTAGATCATTCTGGCATCACCATGGAAATGAAATGTGGAGACCAAAGCTGATGAGAGAAAGGAATTGGGAAGATACTTTGGTCTAAGTGAGAGAGAACAAGGGTTTAAATTAAGGTACAACAGAGAAACGGAGAGCAAGAGTTGGTAAGAAAGACACGAAGGACCTGGCTGCTTACCGAAAGGTCTTGCCATCCTCACGCCCTTCCTGCAGAGATCAACAGTACTAGACCCAATGCTTGTCATATTCCAATCTATCACAACTGGAAAGATAAATTCATGCCTCCCTCTCACTGCATTCTTGATTAAAATGATCCTCACCGAGCAGCACTAAAAAGATAATGATATTAAACACTTTTTATTGAGTAAAAATTATCTAAGAATAAAATGACACGTTGATATGCTACCTGGAACTCTCTAGCACGGGAGATGGGAAAATTTTCTGTAAATGACTTGACAGTAAATATTAAAGAATTCAAGAGCCATACAGTATCTGTTGCACTGACTCCATTTTGGGGTTATAGCGTGAAAGGAGACATGAACAACACATGAATGAACGAGCATGTCCGTGTTTTCACACTCTAGACTCAACAGGCACTCGAGAGTGCATGTTGGGAGGAGAGTCTTTGCCATTTTCAAATCCTGACATGTCATTATGCAGTGCTCAATGGAAAGTCAGTGGAAGGGCTTGATTCAGATGAAACCCCAAACCCTGAGAAGCATCCTTCACAAGTGTTTTCATTTCTCTCTGTATCCCCTAATGTGCAGTGGACACCCCATATGACCCTATTTCCCCAGCTTGGCCCAGTGATGACTTGCCAGTAGCCTGGCAGGCTGATGCCTGGAGGTAGACTGCCAAGACCCCTCTTCTTTAAGATCCTGAAGTCTTCTGTACTTCTGAGACAAACCCTGGACTTAGAGCAAGAAGACCAAGCCTTGAAGAACGTCTCTAATGCGTCCCCATCATATGACCTTAAGCAATCATGCTTCTCATCATTAAAGTGCTTCTTCGTGGGTAGAAGCTGTAAGAATCAAGTGAGATAGTGAGCTTTGTTGACTGAAATTTTGAGAGATTGTAACACAGTTTTATTACTATTCCCAAAGCAGCTTTTAAAAAGTGAAACCATTCATGTCCAGTCCTCTGTCCTTCTTTTTTTTTTTTTTTTTTAAGATTTTATTTATTTGACAGAGAGATCACAAGTAGGCTGAGAAGCAGGCAGAGAGAGAGAGGAGGAAGCAAGCTCCCGGCCGAGCAGGGAGCCCGATGCGGGCTTCGATCCCAGGACCCTGGGATCACGACCTGAGCCGAAGGCAGAGGCTTTAACCCACTGAGCCACCCAGGCGCCCGTCCTCTGTCCTTCTTAAGCTCCACAGAAGTTTGTGTGATCTATGCACACATCACACCACTCCTTCCAACAACCTCCCTTAGTGGTTGTTGTGGACAACTGAAGAAATAAATGAAGGAGAGGAGAGAAGTATAACAGAAAGAGCCAGAAGGCTAGAGGTCTGCTCCTCACTCCATCATATTTGTGACTTTGGGAAAATAGGTCCCCACCTTAAGACCTCACATCTCTACAGTGATGGAGTTGGAGTACATAACTGCAGAAGTGCTCAGACTAGACTTCGTTTCTGGGCCCACGTCCTTTGTTTTCTCTTTCCCCCACTTCCATTTCACAGTAAGTCCTTCCTTCTGGGTCAGTGTTTTTAAGCCTGTGATCCAAGGCCGCCCAATCACAATCAGCTCGGAAGCCTTTTAGAAGTGCAGATGCCCAGGGGCACCTGGATGGCTCAGTCAGTTGAGCCTCCAACTCTTGATTTCAGCTAAGGTCATGATCTCAGGGTTGTGAGATCGAACTCTGCATCAGGCTCTGATGCTCAGCAGGGAGCCTGCTTGAGATTCTCTCTCTTCCTCTGCCCCTCCCCCTTGAGTGCACATGCCCACTCTCTTTCCCTCCAAAATAAATAAATGCATCTTAAAAAAACAACAACAACAACAAAAGAAATGCAGATGCCCAGATTTAAGTGATGAGAAAAAAAAATTGGGGGACAAAGGGCATGAGACTTTGGTATCTTTATTTTAACAATCTCTCCAAGTGATTTATACTCATTAGAACTTACAAATTTCTACTCTAAATTTCTTGCCTATAATCCTAGAGGACAGGGAGCACATTTGTTTTGATTATAACTGTATTCCAAGCACTTAGTACAGTGTCTGGTGCTCAGATGACATGCAATGAGCTTTCCAAATGAGTCAGTTAATGAATCAATGGAAGGAACTCTTGAGTTCTACAGATTTGGTCCCTCCCCTCATTGAAAATATCCACCCTACTGGCTGCAGAGAACCTAATCGATAAATCCAATGGTTATTATGGTAGCTGCTAAAAAGCACCAAAATGTGAATCTGTTTCTCGCACATGAGAGAGGCTCTGTGGACCTTTTCCTCCTGCAAGTGCTGAGGGGGGAAGGATTTTTGGACAGGAGACGAATTTGTTGTCCCTCGGTGTCACATCACCTAAGAAATCTATCTGCCTCTGTTCCCAGTGTGAAACCTCCAACTGTCTATACCTAGAGCCTGGTGACTTCAGAGCTTGGGTAAGTAAGGCCAAGAGGCCCCCAGTATCACTCACTGGTCCTGCCAAGGCTTGCCTGATGGTCACTCTGCACCCCATTCCCAGCTCTTTGGCTATGCTAAGGATGAATATGAATTGGAGGTCTTTCAGTGCCTTTGACTGATCTAATCCCTTATCACTCAGATTCAGCATCCTCATGCTACCACTAAATTGCTCAAATATTATTCATTTATTCATTTACAATTTACCAACCACTATTGAACATCTACGAGCTGCTGACACTGTGTTAAGTGTTCATACCAAAAATAAATAAATAAGACAGAATTGCTATATTTAAGGAACTCACATGATAAAGGGTTGTTTTATCACAAGGATGGGTAAGATGTATAATAGTGAGTCAGTGAGACGTAATATTCTTAACCTTGGGCAACGTGGAGAGTTGATAAAAGGAATACAATCAAGGAATGTTTGTTTCATGCATTTATTCTTTCCACAGACATTTGCCAAGCCACAGACAGCGGCAACCACAGTCTGGACTTTCTGTGAATATAGCTTTGAACATTCAAGAGCCTGAGTGAATTCACTAAGTGATCAAGAAGGAAGGAATTCAAAGGCAATGAGAGTGGCTGTCATAAAGGAATGGAGCCAAATCTCCACAGGACTTTCCAGTATTTCTTTTTTAATCCTTTCTTTCTTTTTTTTCTCTCCCCAAAATTTGCCAGTTCCTCTCTGTGTTACACCATCAGATACAAGACAAACGATTTGGTAACTTGCTGATATGCACTTCCACCCAGACACTCATGTCCCTAAGGTTTTAAATAATTCCATAAATGAAACTAAGGACATTTAAGGTAGCTCGGGAGGGAACATGGATGTGTGTGAAGAGACTGTGTGCTGACCACCAGTTCCCACTTCCAAACCTTCTTTTATTAGTGGTAAGGCTTGCTTCTGCAGAGAGCTACGGGGTTACTTCATAAAGATTTGATGACTGAAATGTCCAAGGTTGTAGAGAGGGCATCCTCTCTCCCTAGACCCTAATAGAGCTTTTGGAACAGCTCAAGTAACTGTGGCCAAATGGGGTTCACTTTTTCAGATACTCAAAATAAATGAACTTGCTGGCACTCAGAAGTGGCCCCTGCTGTTAGAAGCTTCCAGAACAGAGGGGGTGGGTGCTGGGGAAAACTGTTAGTAGCAGAACAGATTGGCCAAGCTTTTTTAAAAAAAATTTCCAGCTTCATGTGAATGATTTAGACACTGCAGAGCCACTGTGTCACATTGGAATATGTGCTTTTCACCCTTCCTGTCTAGAGCAAAACTCTTTTCCTCTTTCTTCAACCCCTTCTGACAATTCGTCGTTGGCATCGAGCATTTTGAATGTAGCGTTTTGATTTGGATGATGACAAGATATTTCTTGAAACTGATTTACTTTATGCTGAATATGAAATTGGATTTGTGATGGTTGGAGCAGATGGAAAAACCCATAAAAAAAAAAAATACCAGAGCGACCACACTGCGGGCCCAGGGGCTGTGAAATCAGCCTGCATTCAGATGGGGGGAGGTGGTGCCCTAGGGCTCTAGCTCAGGACAAAATGTAAGAAAAATTAGCCAGATGATGGAGAGACACTCAACTCCCTTTGCACTGGTTCTAGTCTAAGTTTCTCAGAGACTGTCCTAACAGCTCTGTGTAGACAAACCCGAGCCACATGAGTTCCCTCAGGTAGATCTTCCCTCTTGCCTCCTCCCAGGTCTCCACTGTCCTCCGGCTGCATAGATGCACATAATTTCTGGCATGCAGCCCTCCTCTCCCTCCACTCTTCCTCCATCTCCCACCCTCAATTTATCTCCCTCACTCTCCGGGCTTCTTGGCTTCTTCCTTCTGTCCTTCTCCTCCTGCCCCCACCCACCTCTTTCTCCTTTCCCATCTCATTCTGTGTCTTTGATGTGCTCCAGCTGCGAGGACTCTGTTCAAATTCATTTTTCCCTTATTAACAAGGAACGGATTAATGGCAATTATCAGAAACAGAACAGGAAGCTCTCATTCCACTCCCTCTGGAAGCATGGGGCATGCACTTCACACAGTGGGGTGGTAGGGAAGAGGAGCCGTGAGTACAAACCCCACAGAGCTCGCTGTGGGGATTCTGTAGACCCCTCAGATGGGGGATTCTGTGCCTCCACAGCTCAAAAGAACCCCCCAGGATCTTCAGATTCAACAGAAGTCTGCTGGTTCCTGCTTCTCTCCACTTGGACCCCTGCCTGCTTTGGATCAAGGCCTCTAGCAATACTACCAAGGAAAGATGAAGGCTACTATTAGCCCAGGGCAAACATTCTCTTGAAACCTGATACAATTTCACAACCTCTTCCTGCTCCCATTTTGTGGTCTTTATTCTGCAACAACCCAACCTGCTAAGTAGACTCCCTACAAAATCTGTAGATGATCCCTGATCTTCTCTCCTTTTGGACAAAGCCCAAGTTCTTGTTGTGGCTCACAGGACCTTCCATCCTCTGCAATTTTTCTCTTCTGAGGCCACTCCTCTGACGCTTCCAGCTCCTCATCTTTTTATAATCTAGTCATGATAATGTATATACCTATCCCTGGTCATTGGTGGGATCATAGTTCTCTTGGTGGGAGCACTCTCTCCACCCTTTTTGCCAGTCCACCTGGCTAACACTGTTTGTCCTTTCACTTGAAGCTTCAACATTGACTCTGCCAATAAGCTTTCCTTGATTTCCCTACCACATACACCTACAGCCTGCAGCCACATGCATGCCCTATTCCCTGGTCACATGTAAGTATACATTCCATCCATACAAACCACACTCCCCAACACATGACACACTCATCTACACAGAAATCCACATACCCACACTTATGCCACTGACATGTCCAACCATATACATCAGATCAAACCACATGAAATTTCTAATATTAGATTTTTTTGGCCTCCATGTATTCTCAACCTATGTATTCTCCCACTTTTATCCATAAATGCACACCTATTCCCAAATTCACCTTCTCTTGCTCAACACAAAACCTCCCAATCACCCCTTCTACTAAGTGTGATGTAGATAAATTGCGTGGTCTTCTCATCTCCCTCATGCTCAACATTTCTGGTGACACTACACATTTCTGGTAGTAAGTTGGGTATTAATGTCTCAGTATATACTTTAGAAAGATGATCTTGCTCTTTCAGCACCCCAGAAGTCTAGGTTGGCTGATGCAAGAACATCTGCAATGAAGTCCCCTCAATATTTCAATAATTCTATCACATTATGGAGTAGGAAAAATCCTATATCAATCTGTAGAGACTCCCGAATGATAGCAAAGCATTAAAACAGTGCAGAAGGTGTAACATGGAAGAGGACACAAAGAATGCAATCTAGCTCCACAAATACTGAAAACCTACTATGTGCCACTGTTATGGACTGAATTGTTTTTCCCCCATTCAGATACCAAAGCTAACCTTCAATGTGACTGTACTTGGAAATAAGGTCTAGAATGAGATAATAAAAGTTAAGTGAGGTCATAAGGGTGGAGTCTTAATCCAAAGGGATTGGTGTTCTTCTAAGAAGAGGAGACACCAGAGATCTCTCAATTTCTCCCTCTGTCTATACACACAGAACAAATGCCATGTGAGGACGTACCCAGAAAGTGGCTGTCTACAAATCAGGAAGAGGTTTTCTACCAGACATCAGCCCTGACCTGCCACCACATTGATCTTGGATTCCTATCCTCTAGAACTGTGAGGAAATAAATGTTTATTATTTAAGCCACCCAGTCTGTGATATTTTGTTATGGAAGCCCTAGCAGACTACTATAGGCAGGCATACTTTTCCAAGCATGAGCAATAGGGCAGTAAGCAAACAGATGAGGTCTCCACACTCATGGAGCTTACATGCTGGTGGAGAGGAGACAAACAAATACGTAAGTACATAGCCTAATTAACATGAAGAAGACAGAAACAGCAAGGAAAGGAAAACAGAGAAGGGATTCAATTAACAAGACTCAGTAAGGACTTGAAAGCTATGATCAAACCTGGAATTTAATTCTGTGAAATGGGGGCCCATTGCAAGGTTTTGAGCAGAGCAGTAACCTTTATACAGGTTAATAAGGCAGCTCTTAATAATAAGTCTTAACACCTAAGACACCTAAGACAAATTAGGTGGAAGCTCCAGGGGGCCATGCAGGATGACCCTGACGACACTGTCTTCCATGCACTGTGCAGAGATGAGGAAACCATGGGTGGGGAGGGGGCACAGATCAGGCAGATGGCAGGGGCAGGATTCACTTTGGCACACATGGAATAAGCCCGTACGGTAGTCAGTGGCCAAACCCAGCATCTCAGTACCTTGCTGAAATTTAAGATATTATTCGATCTCTCCACCCTTCGCTAATTCTATTTGTAAAAGTGTTTGAAATAGTATTTCCTTTTGAGGTTGTGATGAGGAACAAAGGTGATTACTCCAGAGGATGCAGATAATTTATAATTAGTGCCACTTATGGATTCTTCTTATGTTTTTTTCCTAACACTGTTCTCTGTGCTTTTTATATATTTATGCAATCAATGCTCATAACGACCCTCAAGTTAGGTACTTGAGGTTGCTCCTTGTCTCTTTGGAGCTTATGTATAAAGCAGTAAAAGCCTCCCTTTATTTTATTCCCATCTGTTGGAAAATTGTCATAGTAAACTCTTCTGTTAGAATAAGACACTCTGTTGGCATCTGCTGGGAAACTTGGGCAATAAATATAACAGTCTCTCATGTTGATGAGGTGAATGGTGTTTCCTTAGATCAGGTGCCTTCTCTGCCCTGTACCACTTGCACCCCTGCGTGCAGCAGGCCTGCAGATAGAACTGCTATCCCCATTTGAGAGGTGAGAAAACTGAGGCTCATGGAGTATAAGTAACTTGGTTGAGATTAGACCGAGAGGTGTCACTATGCACTGAGCCAAGGCAACCAGCACAGGGCCAGGTACGAAGCAGGTTCTCATTAAAGACCAGGTGTGGTTTTTGTCATTGTTAGAATGGACTCAAATAGGCAAAGTGGCATCCATTACAGGCTTTTGCCTTAAAAGGGAGATTATTCTAATGACAGCAAAATGGACAAATTAGAGGGGGAGATAATTGTATCATATGTTGGCATTGGCCCAGCGTTATTAATTGGTGGTACAGCATAGTTTAGTATTTGATGTTGTCACGCAGCCTTTTTATGTGTGTTTAAAGCTTTGTTAATTATTAAAATGCCTTGCGTCTGACATTCTTCATCTTCTTCAAAGGGTTTCTACATTTACTCCTGGCAGCAGCCCTGGTTTGGAAAGGGCACATGGCATCTTCCAGGTTTCACAGATATAACAAGGGAGACTCCATGCCTAGCATGGTCCCTTGTGTATATGTTAAAGGACTGGATGGGTAAACCTTAAATCTGCTCAGCACCAATGATAAATCCCTGAAAGAACTGGCCCTTAAGCCCAGACCTCATACTGAACTTCCTCTCCTCTCTCTGCCCATTGGGTAGAACCCCCAGACATATCAAGATGGCACACCTAACCAAGAGAGCTCACATGTCCCAGCTGCTCAGCAGTGTCACTTTGGACTGAAAGTACTGAAACAGGCACACTCGAAGGGATAGGGAAGCAGAATGTCCAAGGCCTCATGTAAATCTGGGACACGATAACATAGAAAAGGTTGTTTGAGGATGAAATGAGCTTATATATGTAAGCATGTACATGTTGACACATAGTCCCACACAAGTTCCCCCACCCCCACACACACACCCCTTACTCTGCTCCCAGAGGCAAAAGTGGTCAGTTCTTCAGGGTCTATTAGGAATGAGAGGTTTCAGAGAGTAGGCAACTGTCCTGTATGTTTTCCTCAAAAGATTTAACAAATTCCTTGAAAGAAGGCACCCACCACAATTCAACTCCTAGTCAGCAGTTTTTGAAGAATGGGGTAATTCCCATAAGTAAATGAGAAGTTGCCAAGATTACAGACCAACTACTTGCTGGAAATACTAATTTTAAGGATATTTTTCAAAAACAGCAAAAAAACAAAAAACAAAACAAAACCAACCAAACAAACAAAAAACCTTCCTTTGGATTTTAAACTGAGAATACAAAATGCAATATAATCTTTTCTTGATGCCTTAAGATCAGGCTTTTGCTATTGGTGATCTTTCCTCACTCACTCAGAGCCACTCCTAACTCTACACAGAACAGTTCACGGAAGGGTCTGAGAGGAACATCTCATCTCTAGTAAGTGAAATGACCAAGTGGTGGTATGACACTTTGCTTTTTGCCAGCTTGTTATACCAACTTCCATTCCCACAGCTATGTTCGATGCAGAAATATGACTTTGAGAGAAGTGCGAATTCTAGGTGCTTCCTTCACATCCCCTACAGTACCTGGATGTGTACTGGGCTGAGCACAAACTGAACTTGCCAAATCTGAGTCCCTGGACTGTAAGACACATCATTAGTTATTACCACTAAAAAAAGAAGGCGCTACCAAATGATGCCCTAAATGCCAAGGTTGCAAAGATCCAGGCCAAAGATGCTTCACCAACAGTGGAACCACATCACTTGTAAACAGACAGCACTCAGAGATGGGAGCAGTTAGCTAGGGGCTGGGGGAGGGGCTGCAGACAAGGGCAGTGCTCTGTGTGGAGTAGGGTAGGAATGAATTCAGGGTAATGCTGCCACTATGCATTGGTTGCTATGGTCAAAAATGTATTTGTAGGTGGGAAGGGTGTTTAGAACAAAATTTCCCACTGACTTTTAAAATTTGGGTTCTGGGACATGGACAAGTGGGCAATTTACATCAGAAGCAACCAGCAGCTCACCTCACTGACACATTCCAGACTTCCAGAATCAAAGTGCCTCTTTTTTTAGTACTCAGAGCCTTTCAGGGAATGTCAGGCCCACTCCTTCCCAATCTACGGGAATGAATGCAGAGAAACCTTCCTATCAGGAGTGCCTATCTGGAGAGTCAATCTCTCCTTCCTCTTTGCTGCCTTTGACCGGGGCTTCTGACTGTTCTGAATAAAAGATATATCACCCCTCCTCCACGGGTCTTGCTATTTAAAAAGATGTTTTGAAAAAATTTTGCACTAGAGCCAGCAAATTTTACAGTGACTAATGCTGACAATGGTAGATGTTTATTAAACAGTAGGTGCTCATTAGATGAATGCTCAGTAGACACATGACCAAGTCACCAGCAGAGCCCTGAGACCTCATCCCCACCTCCTGCTACATCACTGGAAGGTTTTAGGGGAGTTACTTAGCCTTTCTCACTTTTCCTTTCCTCGTATCAGGAGGTAGAAGTCAGCAGGGTGCCTGGTACATGGTAAGCCTTCAGTTAATGGAAGCTGAGAAACAGTCATTCACTCTTTCATCAGATTTGCTGAAACCCGAGGACATCAAGATGAAGACCACAGAGCCTGCTCCGGAGGAGCTCAAGGCTCAACAAGAGAGGCCAGGGTAAAAAGCATAAATTGCACTCTGGTGCAATGGGGCCTTGGCAGAGGGAGCTCATGGGCTCTGCCTTGGTCCCTCTGCACCTAAGCAGGCAATCCTGGAGCTGAACAGGCATCTGCCAGGTGGACACATGGGAAAAGAGAAATCCAGAAAGAAAGGAGCCTTGCCAATGGGGTGGAGGCTGAGCAAATAGTGCTCTGGTTCTGGGGGCAGGAGGCAGAGGGAGGAGGTAAGCTAATAAACAAATGGACAGGGAGCCTGACACAAAGGTTTCGTATGTGGGCATAAGGACTTGACTTTCGCCTCATAGGAAGTAGGGAGACAGTGGGTAGGAACTATACACATAGAGCTTGTCTTCATGTCCACTGTGATATGGTAGATGGGCTGCCATGTGTGCATGTGAGGGGGACCTGGGGGGAGACCAGGTAGGGAGGTGACTTCATTACTGCTCCCCCAGCTCCAATCCCAAAGACACACTCCACTGTTCACAATGAATTTATTATAATGTGTTTACAAACTCTCACCCACTCCAGAGTTGAACACCCTAACAGGAAGTCCAGATTTTGAAAAATTGATTCCTTTTTTGTCATCATTTTGGGTGTATGCTCCATCCCGACCCTTAAACCATCCTCTGCCATCCCCTGCACTGGCCAGGGCTTGCACGTGAAACCGACAGACAGCAACCCGGGCTCAGAGTAGTAATCCATCCATCTCCTCTCCCTCTTAATAACAGCTGCCACTTTGTCATCCAAAAATAGAAGCAGAATGCCTACCACATAACCACCCCAAAGTTTAAGGTGGGAATAAAAGGTGAATAATAGAACCAGAGTGCGTACCCCCAAGGAATTTTCAGACTGATAGAGAACTTTCTATAGACTGGATGCATTTCTCCCATGTGCTACTCCCAACAATGCTAGACGATGCAGGTATCGTTATCCCTATTCTGGAGATTAGGAGATGGGTTTAGGGAGATGAGGTGACTTGCCCAACCACATAAATGGAATTTCTCTTTTGTTCTCAATAACTTGTCTCTTATTCTTAATCTTTACCCTGTCAGGAGGGGAACCTCTTTACCATTCCTGGTATCTCCTTTCTGTAGACGCAACTCCACTAGCAAAACGTGACCAACCCCTCTACTCCTTCTAGACACAGAGGAGTGACTTGTAACTAGCAATTGGGAAGGAAGTTGAAACTGTTTACCTAGTCCTTTTCTTTCTTTTCTCCCTGAGACTTGACCTAGTCTCAAAGCACATCTGCTGTCCTCCTCCATGGCCTCCTTTGCCCCCCACGTCACCACCAAAAACCATTGACACTGCACGGTTAAGTAACCTGTTCATGGTTATCTACAGGTTTGAAGCTAGATAGGTTCATCCCAGGGTCTCTATCCTTGAGCGCTGCATTGGTTTGCTAGGGCTGCCATAACAAAACACCAAAGACTGGTTGGCTTAAAGAACAGAAATATATTTCCTCACAGTTCTGGAAGCTGTAAGTCTGAGACCAAGGTGTTGGCAGGGTTGGTTTCTTCTAAGTCCTCTCTCCTTGGCTTGTAGATGACCATCTTCTCTCTGTGTCCTCACAGTTTCCCTCTGTGTGTGTGTGTGTGTCCTAAACTCCTCTTTGTATAACAGTATCAGTCATGTTGGATTAAGGTCCATCTGAATGACCTCATTTTACCTTAGCCATCTCTTTAGAGACCTTATCTCCAAATATCTTCACCTTCTGAGGTATTGGAGGTTAGGACTTCAACGTATGAATTTTGGGAGAACACAATTAAGCCCATAAACATCCAGTAGCTGGACTGTCTCTTTCATGACTAGACAAGATTGATACAAAAATAATGGGAATGTAAGGAAAGAAGCTATGTAAGCTCTCAGGAATGGATAAACAAATTAATGTGGGAGTTGAAAGCAGGAAGGAACTATCTCGAGCTCCTGGAATGGGGCAGGGCTGTGAAGAAGCTAAAGGAATGTCCATCCGAGTTCGTGGCTATGGGCAAAAGAGACCAACTCTGGCTTCCGTAAGCAGACAGAAGATTCACAGAATGCAAGAAAAGGGTGAAGAAGCTGGCATGAAAAAATCATAAAATAAAATAAAATAAAATAAAATAAAATAAAATAAAAAGTCATCCTAAGGGGTCTGGATAGCAGAAACCCATGTAGAGTCTTCCCCAAATGCCCTTTCCAAAATGAATTCACTCTAGTCACATCTTCCCTTATAGCACTCCTTTGAGACTCAGATTCCCAAGATGGGGTATAATGAAGCTGACTTGAAGCATGTGTCCACTCCTTGGCTTAAGGAGTCCAGGATGCCTGGAGCAAGGCTGTATCCAGCAACGGTGTATAGATAGTGCCTTGGGGACAGATGAGGGACTGTGACCAGGGAAGGGTGAGTAAATGCTGTGTGGGCAAAAATAGCACCACAGTGGAAATGTCATTGTGATATTATAGCTGGGGAAACTGAGTCTTAGCTTTCGGTATAGCTAGTAATTTAAGAGATCTGAGATTTATAAGAAGTTCTGCTAATTCTAAATCATGTGCTCTTTCTAGCTACCCCATAGTGCATCAGCTACCCATTCCAGGGTGAATAAATGAATATATGAGTAAATATATAAATAAATAAGAAAGCAAACAAGTACATGGACAAGGCAAGAATTCTGGAATTTTAAACAACTAATAAATACAAACTCTCCCTTCACTTTGAAATTCAAGTGAAGACTGAGGTATGCTTAATAAAAGAGCTTTCTTTGTTTGGTTATCATTAATATTCAAGAGAGATTTGAATCCACATAATCTATCTTTTGCAAAAGAACAAGTTCTTGTTTTCCCTCCTATCAATTCATCTGGGCCATGACAAGCTAAGGAATCTTTGTACAGAGCTCAACTCCTGCAGGTGACCTCTGCTTTCCTGCCATTTGGATTATTAAGCCTACCAGGCAGGGGTCATGTCCAACTCTGTGTTTGTAGCAGCACTTGATATATTGGTGGATCTCAAAAAACATAAATTAACATTAGCAATGTGGATAGGTTTGTGATGTATATGTGAGCAGGAAGGTTGCAGTTCCATGTTTGGAGAAAGATAACTGAGATGGCGGATTGGTCAGCAGATCCTGCATTAGTCAATTTATTGGGTACTTACTGAGCCCCCAGTTATATGTTCAGTGTTATGCAAGCCCCCCCCAAAGAGAGGTAAATGAGTAAGCCAACAGCAGAGTCTCAGGAATGTTTTATCTTTATAGTTACAGGTTTTATAACTAAAACTTGAGCTCTGGAGTCTGCGTTTAAAGGCCAGCTCACCAAGGCATGTCATTTCCATAGTATTCTTTCCAAAAACCAGCACACTAAATATGAGAAAAACATCAAACAAACCCAGACATTCTCTAGGATAACTTGGCCAGTACTCTTTAAGAAGGCTTTCACAGTCATGAAAAACAAGGAAAAGCTTAGAAAGTGCAATAGACCAGAGGAGAATGAGGGGACAAAATAGCTAAATGCAATGTGGTACCCTCAACAGATGCTGAAACAGAAAGAGAACAGGATTGGATTGAATAGTGTACCACCCATCCCCTCCAAAATCTGTTTACCCAGTACCTGAGAATTTGACCTTATTTAGGGATAGGTTCTTGCAGATGTAATCAAGTTAAGATGCACTCTACACACACTCACATGGATATATACACACTAAGTTCCAATGCTTATTGTGTGCAAAGAACTATGACTTAGCACTAGAGGGAGAGAGAATCTCAAGCAAACTCCATGCCCAGCATAGAGCCCAATGCAGGGTTCTATCTCACAACACTGAACTCTGCAAATTGCCAGAAACCACCAGATGCTATAAGAGGCAAAGAAGCTTTCCTCTGTAGAGTGTTTAGAGAGAGCATCACCCTCTGGACCCTTTGCTTTTGGATGTCTGCCTCCAGAACTGTGAGAGAATAAATTCCCATTGCCTTAAGCCCCCTAGTTCATAGTGTTTTGATGGTAGCCCTGGGAATGTAATGTAAGAACATTAATAGAAAAAAAATAATGGTGAAATCAAGATAAAGGCTGGATTTTAATTTAATAATAGTAAACTGATATAGGTTTCTTAATTTGACAAACGAATCACCATAATATAAGATATTGACACTAAGGTATATACCAGGATGCTGGGTGTTTATGCGCACACTTCCATAAATACATAATTATTCCAAATTAGAAAGTTTAGTTTGGGGGGAAAAATCAACTTATAGGCATCATCTTTGGATGGTCACTTCCCTAGACTTGGGTCTGCTCATGAATAAGATGGAATAAGGACAGCTCTATTGAGGGTTGTGTTTAAAATGTGAAAATGCATATAAATACTTAGAAGGCACATTGTTTCTCATTATGGTGTTTTCAGTTGGTTGTTTTGCCAGTCCTTCCAAATTCCCGTCACAATGAATTTTCCCCATTCATGCCCTCATCCATGTCATTACTTAAAACCTTGATGAAGAAAAGGACAGAAGCTTTCAGACTTCTGTTGGATTCAGAGGCAATATTCCCACTGAACAGGGGGACTCTTCAACCTGCTTCAAGTCCAGCTAACTCATATGTTCTATCTCGAGCCCAAGTACCCTATGAATCAACATCCCCCACATGCCCACTAGTTGAATAACCTCAGTAAAAAATAAACGAGGTTAGTTTAGGGTAGATCTGATGTGTTCCTATCTTTTATAGGAGACCATATAACATCATGGTTAGGTAGAGTCAGATTCATGGGATTCAAATCTTAGCTTGTACCACGTACCAGCTGTGTGCCATTGGGCAAGTTGGTTACTCTTAGATTTACTGCACCCATCTGTAGAATGAAGACAAAAATATCTTCCTCATAGAATTATTATAAAGGCTACAGTAAAGTGCTAAGTCATAGTTCTTTGCACACAATAAGCATTGGAACTTAGTGTGTATATACCCATGTGAGTGCCTGTATGCATATTTTCAATGCCTGGTGCAGTGACTGACACATTAGAAGCACAAAAATTGTATGTTTCAAGAGAAAGCCCTAGATCAGTGAGGCTGCTGCAGGAAGGGAGACGGTGATTGAGCAGCGTCAGAGTGCAAGAGAATGACAATTATCACAGAGCACAGGGCGTGGGCCTCCAAGGGCATTGGCCCTGCAAAGATCTGGGGAATAATCTGATGGCTTTCATTTTGTAGATACGGAAACTGAGTCGCAAATCGTTAAGGGGGCTTGTCTGGGGCACAACGATTCACTAGTGGTAAATACTATACCTACATCTTAAGTGTTCTAACTCCTAGTATCGGCTTTTCTCTCCTTCCTCTAGATGCTTCTCACAGCACCTAGCAAAGTCTATGCAGAGGGCATCCGGTCTGCACTTAAAGGATTGACTGTTGATATGTAGCATCTCGGAAATCAAGGGCAGCTCCGAGAGTTACCAGACCTTTGAGCTAGGGCACTGAGGATGAGGACAGTAAAGCCAGGGCAGTTTTGATTAAAACATAGTGCTTTGCTGAAAGACCTGTGGCTATATCTTAACCTAAATACTGAAAAAGGCACAGTAATCCCAGAGGCTTCAGCAGCATGCTTCAGAGCTAAGCAGTATTTTGGCAACTCAGGGAAGCACCCCGAATGTTGCAGCTCTGTCTGAATTTTGAGCAAATCATTTCTTCTAGTGGTACTGCAGTTAATACTAGAAATGATGGTGCCAGAGAATTTCAAGATACTTCATGGTTTTCAAAAAGATGTTTTGGCTGTTAGCCATGGTCTCATCTGTCCCTCTCGAGAATCTTCAGATTATTATTATTATATTACAGCTTCTATATTATAGATAAGAAGACAGGTTCAGGAGTAGTGTTATATATATACATATATATGTTATATATATACAAATGTATATATAACATATATATATATAATCAACAATGAAAATAAGGAAAGGAGCAATTATTCATATTTGCTGAGCATGTATTGCTATCCCAAATTTTTTTTTTAAGATTTTTTTTTTATTTATTCATTTGACACAGAGAGAGAGATTACAAGTAGGCAGAGAGGCAGGCAGAGAGAGAGGAGAGAGGAGGAAGCAGGCTCCCTGCCGAGCAGAGAGCCCGATGTGGGCCTCGATCCCAGGACCCTGGGATCATGACCTGAGCCGAAGGCAGCGGCTTTAACCCACTGAGCCACCCAGGCGCCCTCCCAAATATTTTTTAAGATTTTGTATATTTATTTGAGATAGAGAGAGGATGTGCATAAGAGGGGGGAGGGACAGAGGAAAAACAGACTCCCTGCTGAGCGAGGAGCCCCACACTAGGCTCGATCCCCAAGACCCTGGGATCATAACCTGAGCCTAAGGCAGACGCTTAACAGACTGAGCCACCCAGGTGCCCCATCCCAAACATTTTAAAAGTACTTGTCATTTAATTTTCACATAACTCTGTGAGGTTGTTGATATTGTTATCCAGTTTTATTCCAAGCCACAGAGACATTAAGCAATTTGCCCGAGCTCACACAGCTAGTAAGTGGAAGAGTCAGGATTTGAACCCAAACAGTCTGGCTCCAGAGCCCATGCTGAACAGTGAGGGGGTGAGACATAGATACACCCTTCTCCTTAAAGAAGTCACAGACTAGTTTGAGGAAATGGACATGTAAATTAGAACATTAAAATTTAGGAAGATAAAAAGTATAAGTCTCACTATCACAGTAATGACAGAAGGTGACTAAAAATCAATATGGTGGAGATTGGATTAAAACCCAGGCTTCCTGACTGCATAATCAATATTTATTCTTTCTTTCATTCAATAAACACTTAATATTAAGTGTTAGAGACTGGAAATAATAACGATGATAATAAAAAGACATTGTTCATCTCCTGAAGAACCAGTTACCGTCCAGATAAAACACATTGCTAACCACTTCTAGCCTGCAGCCTTTGTTTCAACATGAACGCACCAAGAGTCCAGGGGTCACCAGCTGATGTGAAGACTCTTTAGCTCTTCAGTGCCCTCCCCTCTCCCCCCTTGCCCTCCCCTCTCTCCCCAACCATGAAGAGGCACCTAGGGCCATTCCATGCCAGTCACATTAGCAGTGGTGGCCTGATTTAATATAGCCTCAAGCTCAATTGCTTTCACTAATGCAAACTTAATTGGGACCCCTTTAATCCCCTTAGAGATTTCCTCTCAGTAAGTGGGTGTTGGTTCTGCCCTGAGAACTGTACTCTCTGGGGGAGGGTCTGCAGCAGCCTTCGGTCAGCTCGTTCTATCAATATCAGCTAGAGTTTTCGAGTCAATCCTCACAGGGATGTCTATGAAGGATGCAGTCAGACATTCCACACCTACTCCCTAGGGGGTCAGGATTATCTCAGAATACTCTTTCCCCAATGTTTTGAGCATAGAGCACATGAGATTACAATTCAAAAATGCTAAAGATAGAGTTTTATACCCCAAATAACTCTTGAAATTCAGCTATAAATTCCACTATCAAGCTCAGAGAGTGGGAGGTAAAACTGTAAAATATACCTGCTTCAACAACGTGACTTCCAAATATGGTTACAGTTCTTTCATTTTTTTCCAAGTAATCGCCAGAATACCCACTTGGCCTATGAGCAGAAAGGCCAAAAGTTGAGGGGTCCCTAACAATTGCTGTAGGAGTCCATCATCATATTCATTCTATCTAAAGGGGAAAGAAGGGGAGGGTGTTGATTCTGTTTCTAAATAACAAGAGGAGAGAGAATGCATATCTGATCTGTCAACTATCATTTCTTTTCACTGCCACATTGTACTATCAGACTGGTTCTGCATAACTGGACACTTGAGGCATGTCCATTGCTGCTAAGATGACCTTGTTGGTCTATGTCATTGACCAGAGTGCACAAAGAATCCCAAGGTCAGACAAGCTTAGCCACATGACCTTGTAGCTTAACCAGGGTGTCTGGGTCCAGCTTAGCCACATACTTTGTCAAAACCAGCTGTGCCTTATCCCTCTCCACCGGGAGTATTTGCATAAGCCTGGGTCAGCTACCTAGGCTACCTCTCTTGGAGATCTTTTTGATCTCCTTCATTGGGCTTCAGCTGGATCACCTGGGTTCATCGTAGCCCATCTTCCAAGTTTCGTATTTTCCTGGCTTCTTTCTGTCCTTGAGCTATGAATGCAAACTGGCCCTCCGTTTCCTTCTCAGAGATCAGTGGTGCATACTCGGGGTCCCAGTGATGGACACCCCTTCACTCAGACTGTGCCCTCTCATCCACCGCTACCTCTCCTGGATGCCTGTCGTTCTCCAATAATGCAATTGAAGGGCGCCTGGGTGGCTCAGTGGGTTAAAGCCTCTGCTTTCGGCTCAGGTCATGATCTCAGGGTCCTGGGATCGAGGCCCGCATCGGGCTCTCTGCTCAGCAGGGAGCCTGCTTCCTCCCCTCTCTCTGCCTGCCTCTCTGCCTACTTGTGATTTCTCTCTCTGTGTCAAATAAATAAATAAAATCTTTAAAAAAAAATAATGCAATTGAAGGCATCATTAAAGCTTCTCCTTCGAACAGAGATCTCCTGCAGGACTTTGTCACTACATCTAGTTTGAGAAGGGACTGGCACACTTTTCAGGATCTCCCTCAGCATGTCCACCCCGATAGCACCACATGCATGCGGAAAGCAACACATGTTGGAGGGCGTGAGTGGGACGGTTTGCTTTTCATCAGAGCACAGTGTGTGTGCCATCCTTGGTGTCTCCTGAGGGGCGCGGACTCCATGTTGGACAAACTGGTCGGGGCCCGGAGGGAAAGCTACAAGAGCAGAGTGACTATAGATGGCCTCATCCACTGTTCTCTCCTCTGGCCTAGAAGCCAGGCACTGAGGTGCACACCTGCTTCTGCTGATCAGCGGACCTGCAGAAGGGGACCTCAGGGAGGAGGCGGCGGAAAGCCGAAGAAAGCCTCCAGGATGGAATTTCTACGCCCGCATCACTCACGGCCAGATCGGGCTAGTGGTCCTCAAATGTGAATGCTCAAGGCTGTGGGGCTGGCGAGGCTGCTGCTGTGAATTGAGAGTACAGATCTGCGCAGGCAAACCTCACTGTGGTGCTGAGAGCCGTGGGTCCTTACCTGTGTTTGTTCCAGAAGCCCAGGCAGCTGCCCTCACCTGCTCGTCTTTTTCCAGGGTCCTCCTGGTCAGATAAATCAATTAAAAACATCAACTGCCGGAAGAACACAAACACAGGCAGCAGGAGAGGACCTGGAGGGCCAAGTTCTGTTTAGTTACTCCAGGTTTCTAAGCATGTTCCAAAAATATAACCCCCACCACCATGGCAAACCTGCTTTTGATGAAACACAATGTACAATCTCTAATGTTGACACAGAACAGATGGGACTTTGATTTTTTTTAATCTGTTCTTGATAGAAGAGAAATTGGCACAATTGATTTTTTTTCTTGATTTGGAGTTGTTTTCTTTTTTTCCTTTTTTTTTTTCTCTTTATCACATGCACCCCTAACACTGAGAGTCCTTTGATTCTCTCTCCTTGTTTGTCATTGATCCCTTCTCTAGCTGGGAGTCTCTGGTGGACGGGCCTTGCTTTTCTCATCAACCAGCATGGATGAAGTTTACTGCCCCCCATGTCCTTTCCATCTGGCTCAATAGAGCAGTTGTAGGAGCTGCACACCAAGAGCACCTTCAGACTTACAGACAGTGAGATCCTGGCTTGTTGTCAAAGATCTACAAAGCAATGGCTGAATGGGGGTCATGCAGAGCAGTTGGCCTCGCCTACCCCAGATATTGCTATAATCCAAGTGAAACAGTGGGCATGCCATGAAAAATTGGCTTCAGACAAGTCTCAACAGATTGTTGCCCACAAACCCATCCTAACCAGGTCTTCCGGAGTCGACCCAGGTCGCAAAATGTCCTCTTTAGCGTCTAGTTGGGACTAGTCTAATTGGGACTGCCAACAGTGATCCTTTGAGCATGGTCTAGGCACAGAATGTTCTTTGGTGGGGCGATGTCCACCCCCACATGATTCCATTCCCATAGCAACAGCTGTTATAGGGCAGAATGCAACAGACGCTGTGAGACGGGTTACACCCTACCATATAAGTCCAAATTGTTTGATTAGATGATAACAGGTACAAGTGGAAAGCTGCTGAATTCAAATTTAATTTTTTTCAAATTTCAAATTTAATTTACTCCTGGACTTTAATTTCCTCCCACCAAAAAACATCCTTCAAGGAAAAAAAAATTAAAAGAGAGAGGGAAGAACAGAAGCAGAGACTATACGACTTGGGGTAGTAGATGTTCTGCCCTATGCTGAGAGTTGTCTGGTCTTTAGTCTCCATTGGACAGGCTGCCCAGGTCACTGGATTGATTCAAAGGAACAAAGGCATCGTGATGGGGAGTGGGAGTGCAGGTTTCCCTGGTCTTACCAAGTCCTGCTCACTGTCCCACCACTCTCAGGGGTTGCTGGGGCGGCAGGAGGGTTGGGGAGGTCTACTGGTTTATGAAACAGGTAGGATTCCAGCCTGAGTCTCTCATCTTATGGTCACCCAGGTTCCAGTCTCTCCTGCACAAATTCAATTGCTCTAAACATTTTTCTGAAAGAAAAACCTGGAAATAGGAATGTCTCCAAAAACCATTTTTGCAAAGAAAAGGACAAGATCATACAGAAATATTTTTTTGCAAAAAAAAAAAAAGAACAAAAAACAAACAAAAACAAACTGAAATCACTCTCTTAAGGAGATATCTGCACCTTCATGTTCACTGTAGCATTATTCATAATAGCCAAGACATGTTTCCATGTCCTGGATACCTAAGTATCCATTGCTGGATGAAAGGATGAAGAAAATGTGATAGACATACTGTGATGTACATTATCCCATCACAGAAAAGGAAATCCTGCTATTTGTGACAACAGAGGTGGACCTTCAGAGCCTTACGCTTAGTGTAATAAATCTAACAGAGAATGACAAATACGGTAGGATCACTCATCTATAGAATCTAAAACAAACAAAGAAACAGGAACTCATAGAAACAGAGAACAGATTGGTGATTGCCAGAATCAAGATTGGGGGTCGGGTGGGAATAGGGAAAATGGCTGAAGGTGATGAAAAGGTACAAACTTCCAGTTATAAGATAAATAAGTTCAGGAGTCTAATATAGAGTCTCATGACTATAGATAACAACACCGCATTGTATATTTGTAAGTTCTTAAAAGAGTATATCTTAAGAGTTCTCATCGCAGGAAAAAAAATTAGCTATGCTATAATTCTCATCATGAAGAAAGCTTCAAGTTTGGGGCACCCAGGTGGCTTAGTTGATTAGGTGTCCAACTCTTAATTTTGGCTCAGGTCATGATCTCAGAGTTGTGATTTTGAGCCCCAACTCAGGCTCCATGCTGGGCATGGAGCCTGCTTAAGATTCTCTCTCGCTCTCTCCCTCTGCCCCTCCCCCCTTAAAAAAAGTTACAATTTTTCATCATAAAAAATTATAATCTCTAATCACAAGGAAAATTTTGGACTATGTTGCAATTATTACAGTATGTAGATGTTACGGATGTTAACCAAACTTTTTGTCCCAATCATTTTTCAAGATATACATATAGCAAATCATTAGTTTGTATGAAACTGTACAGTGACAATTTCATACATCAATTATAGTTCAGTAGAACTGGACAAAAACTTATAGAGGGACAGGAAAGATTGCTGGGTTGTCTTATGTTGTGAGTTAACTCCAGAAAAAGAAGTCTATTTCTACTTTTTATGTATTTCCCATGCTTTGGAAGCATGTCTTCTGGGTGACTCTGTTTCCCAGACTCCATACCACGTGCATAAACAAGAGGACACTTGTCATTTTTTTTGCCATGTTGGACAGCAAGTACCATGGCACATAAAAGATACTCAATAAGCATTTGGGCTTTTAAGAAATGATCTAACTGCCATTATTTAGTTAATGAGCATTTAGTAAATAAGCAGCAGCAGGAGGAAGAAAATGACAACAGCAATGATGGTGACACTGGAATAATGAAGAGAAAAACAAGATAAACTAATGACCTATGTGGGGTGACCTAGGTTTTTCCGATGAGTACGTGTGAGTAAAACGGGAGTGCCAGGGCCTGGATCCAAAGCTCATTCGTACACTTAGGATAATTATTTGGCAAGTAGCGTGCCCCCTGCTCACTTTCTTCATGTTTAACACAGAGATGATTCTTCACAAACTATGAAAATCAAATGAGAGAACTATATGTGAAAGCACTTTGTAAAAGGGTTTGTACAAATATAAGTAGGCAATTTTACTAACAATCCTGAACTACATCGGTTACTCAACGTCCACTCAAGTGTTAAGACGTCATAACCACAAACTAGTTATAAAAATGCAGAATGACCAAGAATGACATATTCTTTTTTATTGCTGTGTAATAAATGACTACAAACTTAGCTACTTAAAACAACACCCATTCATAATGTTACAGTACTGGGGGGTCAAAAGTCCAGGCAGACTCACCTGGGTTCTTTGCATGGGGTCTCACAAAGCTGAAGTCAAAGCCATCACCTGAGCTAGGTTCCTCTATGGTAGCTCTCAGGGAGAATGGCCCAGAGCTCATTCATGTTTTGTCTGAATTCAGCTCCTTAGGTTGTAGGACTGAGTTCGCCATTTTCTGGCTGTCAGCAAGATCCCACTCTCAGCATCTTGAGGCTGCTCTTAGGACCTAGCCGCCTGATCCCCTCCATCTCAACAACCTTCTTGATGTCATACTCTCTACCTCTGCCTTCCTCTTCTACTACAAGTGAAAGAAAACTCTGCTTTTAAAGTGATTAGATTAGTTCCACCAGGACAATTATTTTGAGTTAAATGTCAACTGATTAGTAACCTTAATTACGCCTGAAAAATCCCTTTTGCCATGAACTGTAACATAATCATGGGTGTGATGTCTCAACATGTTCACATTCCTAGGGATTAGCGCTGGACATCCGGGGAAGGGGGCCTCTTTGAATTCTGTCTACCCCATATTAGGAACCCCTTGGAGGAGACCTTTGAAACTGTATATTATGTGTCTCCTCATTAAGATTGTAGGATCCCATTTAAATACTCTTGGTGCCTACCACCATTCCTTGTACACAGCAAGTGTTTGATGTAGGTTTGTTAAATAGAGACATGAGGCCTCTTTAGAGAAAATTTCCTTGAAATCTCAGCTTTCATAAGGAAAATAAGGACACAAAGTGTTTTTCATCTTGCTAATAATTGTGCTGTACCTCATCTCACACCTCTGCCACGTAGCAAAGATACCCAACATATAGCAGGCCCGCCATAAATCATGAATATGATTTGAATATGATTTGAATCATGAATATGAAATGAATAAGTGAATGAATAAGTGGAATAAATTTCCATTTAGGCTTAACTAATCATCACCTTTGATATCTGTATATCCAGCTAAGTTTTTTTGTTTTTGTTTTTGTTTTTTGGGAAGAGAAGATATTAGGGAAGACAGAATAGGAAGATTTTTTTTTTTATTTTACCTTTTAGACACTTTTTTAAAAAAGTTTCTTTTGGGATTTGTTCCACAATAATCTACTTATGTTGAATAATGCTCATTCCCCTCAACACGGGGGACAGGACTTCCAGACGAGAGAGATCTGCATAGATCAAAGTAGAGTTCTACCTGAGGCATCAGAGGGTGCCCGAAACAATGGCCAACTCCAAGAGCCTTCTCAGAAAGAATTTAAGAGCCTTACCATTTGTTAAGGAATTTGACGGCACAGGGCATCATAACAAGCTAGATTCAAGTTCAGCTAAAAAGTAAATGGCTCCTACCAGACAAAGCATGAAAATACTTCCATTACCCATCCACGAAAATAACAAAGCCTCCACACTGTTCAAAACTTCTTCTTTGAAAGCTGGATTGACAGATATTGGATTGAAGCAATGCAGCTTAATATCGAAAACGACAGCTGGCAATGTAGCAGGGAAACACAACCCTCCTCGCCGTGGATAAATCAATGTTCTGCGCGGAGCCATTACTGCATTAGTGGCTGGTTATTACTTAAAAATAAAAACTTGCAAATGTATTGGCTACACCTTCATCAGACCGTCTCTCTGGAGGATTCTTTTATGATTCTTCTGTTTTCTAAGTTGCACAAAACAATTTTCCATTAACCATATCCCAGAATATTCTGCTTACTAAATCAAAGACATGTACATAATGGGTAATTTCACACACACACACACACACACACACACACACACACACACAAATTAGCTAAATATATGTGTAAACAAATACCTTGCTGAAGTTTGGATACACTTTGAAAATGCAAAATACTTAGATTGTGGGGGAGGTGGAAGATGGGAGTAAGGTATATACATGTTACAACTTAAAGAACAAAATATATTAATATTATCTAATATTTGTAATAACACTTGCTACACTATCTTAAGCCGTATATTTGTATGAATTCATTTCATCTTCACAGAAACTCTATGATGTAGGTGTATTATCATCATCATCTCCCACTTACAGATGGACCTCTGATGCAGAGAGGTCAGACAGTAGAACTGGGTACTGAACTCAAGAACATTTAATTATTAGACTCTACTACTGCTAGTATACCAAATCTATACTATATATAGAGAGAGACAGCCAACCTCCTAGGGATAATTATTGTGAGGATTATTCATTTCTTCGTTCAAAAGATATTCAGTGAGCATCTGCTCTATGCCGGGCACTGTCCTGAGCAACAAACGGAACACACAAACCCCTGCCCTCAGGAAACTTACTTTCTGAAGTGGGAAATAGACAATAAACGATAATGTAGCAAAACTGTACAGACTCTATAGCCACTAAAGCAGTGGAAAATGGACCTCTTCACTGGGCTGATGGGGTACAAGCCTAACCCTTCGGGTGAAAAAGCCACTGGGACACATGGACATTTAGAAATAATGCTCTCACATTTCTCTCACATTTAGAAAAGTTAAGTTTGGGTCCCAGGATATCGTGTCTAGTGAGTGATGGAGGCTGTGTTTTACAGGTCTGTTCATGGGACCCGCGGGTCAGTGGTCTTTCTAATAGAGATGCACAATAAGTCATCATTTCCTAAGCTGCCTGCAAGAGACGAATCTTCTTCTTTTCTTTAGGTTTTATATTATGGCTGGCTTTAGTACAATGATCAAAGAAAAAGTTGGCAGAGATAGCAACTTGATATTCTGGTACCAACTGCATAAGATGATCCACCAAGAACACTTCTGTGCAGAGAATTTCTCTCTCCCAGAGCTGGTCAAGGTCATCCGTTGAAACGTATCAGGAGATGCCATGCCAGGAGAGGGACTGATGAGTTCTTTTAGCAAGATGTCACTTTCTATTGTCAGAACCCAGCTGGGTGATTTTAGAAAAGTTAAATCATCTCTTTTTTCCTGGTTCCTCATCTGCAAAATGGGGCTAATAGGAGTCCTATTTTACAGAGTTGTTATAAGTGTTGAGACAGCATCACTTGGGTGTTTGAATTAGATACCTCAAATTAAACATATCCAAATATACCCAAATTAAATATGATGATTCTGATTTTCATCTCCAAACTACTCCTACCCCAGCCATCTCCATTTCAATAAATGGTAATTCTGTTTTTCAGGGGGCTTAGTCCAAAAACAAACCAACAAAAAAAATAAACTTTCTGGATTCTTCCCATCCACCCCATATGCATTAACAAAATTCTGTCACCTCAATCTTGAAAACTGTCCAGAATCCAACAACCTCTCACCTTTACCTGCTGGAACCCTGTTCAAGTCACTATAATCTCTCACTGGATTGTTGCCATAACTACTTGGTCTCCTTGTAGGTCTCCTTGTTTCCATCATTGGTCCTCAATGGTCAATTCTCAAAGCAGTGACTGGAAGAATCCTTTAAAAACATAAATCAGCTCATAATACTCCTCAGCCCCAAACCCTGCAATGGCTCTTCCCCCTCTCACACAGAATAAACTCAAATCCTTACACTGATCTACAAACCCTACACACTTGTCTCTCTCGCATCTCCCTCTAACTTTGTGTCACCTCCCACACTCTTGTCAGGTCATAATGGTCTTCTTGCTGTTCCTTGAACAAGCCATTCATGCTCTTGCCTAGGTCCTTTCCTGCTGCTTTTCCCTCCGCCTGGAATCAACTCTTCCCCTTGGCATCCACACGCGTGCCCCCCACTCCTTCAACGCTTTCCTCCAAAGTCCCCTCTTAAGCTAAGCCTTCCTTGAACATTCTGTTTACATTTCCAACGACCAAACCTCCAGCCAAGCACACACATGCACTTCTTTCTCTTCTTCCCCAGTTTTTTTTTCCTCTTCATAGTATAAAACCTTCATTGCCTCCTAATATAATTGACAAGTATTTACTTTTTAAATGCTTTTTTTCTCCTCACTAAAATAAGTTTCACGAAGGCAGAGATTTTGTCTATGTTGTCCACTGTTGTATCTCAGTCACCCAGAATAGAGTTGCTCAGAACTACTGACATTTAGGCAGGATAATCCTTTATCACAGAGGGCTGTCCCATGTATTGTAGAGTATTTAACAGCATCCCTGGCCTCTGCCCATCAGCTATCCTTCCCCAGGTATAGCAAGCAGAATGTCCCCAAATATTGCCAAATATCCCCCCTGGAAAGCAAAATCTCTCTCAGTTGGATATCTCTGATCTAAAGCAACGCCTAATACAAAGCAAATGCTCAATACATATTTACTGAAAGAATAAATTGAAGTGAAATGAGTTAATATCTTAAGTACATAGAATGGTGTTGGACACATAGTAAGGACTCAAAAAGCATTAATTATGATGAATGGGTTATTTTTATTATTACCGCTGCATTGTTGTTTACATCTAGAATAAACTATGAAGACAACCAAACTGTATTATGCAGAGCGCTAGAACTTGATACAGACTTCATTTTTAAAATATATTTGAATTCTTTTAAAAACTGCAGTACAAAGCCTCACACTGAAGTGTTAACACGTTGGCTACCACCAATTCATTAACTCGTGTTGCCACGTTAAATTGTTTTGCGCAGACCTCAGAATGCATCATCTTCTGCCATCTCTGTGCATATATTTTAACTTCTTATAAATGTGCCGCTGATTCGGACGGCTATAGTTTGGCACTGGTGTTTATTTTTATTCCTGTCTATTCCTGTCGGCTCATGTAAAACTGTTCAAGCAAGTATTCCATGGTAGAGTTGTATCAAACATACATTGATTTAATCTGCCCAAATTCAACTATACACGCTTGGCCAAAAAAATAAAGAGAGAGCATAATTTTCATTCAACATGGGCCCCTAAATGCAAGCCAATTACTTCATCTGGTGCTCAACTAAGCAACAGCAATCTGTTCTACCCTGGAGGGACAATTGGCTGTATTAGACTTAGCAGAAAAAAATGGGAAGCTCAACACAAAACCGATATACCATATTTTATGGGAGATTTGGGGTATTTTTCATGACCAAATTTGACCATGTAAGTTATAGTTTTTTTTTATCTACAATCTCGGAATCCAAAAAGTCTGAAAAATAGCATTTTGGAGGAACTCATTTGGCAGCAAATCCTTGAGGTTATTTATGGTCATTGGTTTCCCAGTGTGTTTGATTAAGAGATGCTGCCCCAGATCCTGCTGGAGGTGTTACACAGGAGAATACACACTCCTTCCTGCCTTATGAAAATTCTGATTTTCAAAACACATGTGACCACACAGGTTCAGAAGACAAACTGAGGACTGGCACCTGGTTTTCAACTCACTTGCTACTTTTACCCTGAGGCCTGAATAGGATGTTACCTGGTGGTTTAGCAATACCAGTGTCATGTGTCCCACCCCCCAAAAAATGCTCCCTGCTTGTGCCCCTCTTGTCAAAAGGATAATTGTGAGTGAAGGCTTATATAGCATAATTTAGGTAGTTTTTATGCTTAATGGTTTTTTTGGGGGGGGCTTAATATTAAGTTTGGGGCACTTGCTGTCTCATTTTTATATTTACAACATCAAATTAAAGTGGTTATGATATAACCCACTTAGCCACTAACCATGAGGACTGAATACACTAAACACAAAGTCTTATTTATTTTTATAATATTTATAAGCATCATCATTGTCATTGCTGGTGGTTCATCTTTGAAATCAAATTTCTTACTAGTGTTCCTTCACACTTCAGTAACAGTTTATTTGAAGAGCATCCTGGGATTACAAGGCAAACTGTTAAAAACTGTCACATCTGCTCACCCATGTATCCTCTTATTTGCTCAATGCAGAATTATCAAAAAAACTGATAAGCCACTAGCCAGATGGATTAAGTAAAGGAAAGAGAAGACATAAATGACCAATAGCAGAAATGAAAGAGGGAATATCATTACAACACCAATAAACATGAAAAGGATAGGAAGGGGTATTTTAAACAACTTCTATGCCGATAAATTTGATGATAAATGGACACATTCCTTGAAAGACACAAACTGCCGCAGCTTACTAAAGAAGAATTCTATCATTTGAAAAGTCTCATATCTATTAAAAAATTGAATTCCAAGTTACATCCTTACCCATGGACCCTAATGCTTTCATTTGTGAAATCTAGATTGAACATTTAAGAATGAAGGCAAAGAAGTAGAAGAGATCTTTTTGGGGTTGAGCAGAAATAATCTGTATCTCAACTGTGATGCAAGTTCCATAATACATACATCTTTCAAAACTCTTCAAACTATACAGCTAAAATCAGGGTTGTGTTGTACCACATATGAATTATATCTTAATACAACTGAATAAAGAAAGGCGGAGAATAAAAGAGAAGTGAAAACTATCTAGGGGCCAAGTATCCAGGCTGTCTGAGACAGCAAAAACCAGCGTAAGAATGCTCAGAAGACCAGCCCACACAGGTTCTCAGGCAAGACGGTCTGAAGAGTTGTAGGTGTCACCCCAGTTTGGGTAGAGGCCCTACCCCCAAGCACAAGCTCCCTCTAAAACCACCACAAAGTCCTGCCTTCAACTCTCCACCTGGCAAGCTCTAGAAGAACACAGAATCAGTCTAACGTCTGGTAATTTTCTTCCCTTTTTTTTTTTTAATTTAAATTCAATTAGCCGACATATAGTACATCATTAGTTTCAGATGTAGAGTTCAATGATTCATCAGTTGCATATCACACCCAGTGCTCATCACATCACATGCCCTCTTTCATGTCCATCACCCAGTTACCCCATCCCCCCAACCTTGTCCCCTCCAGCAACCCTCAGTTTATTTCCCATAGTGAAGAGTCTCTCGTGGTTTCCCTCCCTCTCTGATTTCTTCCCCTTCAGTTTTCCTCCCTTCCCCTGTGATCCTCGGCATTATTTCTTATTTCCATATATGAGTGAAACCATATGATAATTGTCTTTCTCTGATGGACTTAGTTCACTCGGCATGATAGTTTTCCCTTTGCTGGAGAAATATTTTTCTTCCTTTTCCATAGCTCCTAGGAGAAAGTGCCCATATCTGTCTACGGAGTGGTTATAACCACTTTCCTTGGGAAATAACCTGCTAGTCCCGAATGTGAAAGAGACAGTTTTAGTTTAAAAATAGAGGCCTGAAAAGGAATTAAAATAAATTTCCAAGCTCAAAGTAAAAAATACACAAAATTAAAGAATTTTGCTTGTTTCCCTTTCACTTCTAGGACCCAAGATTTTATTGAAGTTTACAAATGTCACTTGTCGACCCAAGTGTCATCATTTTTGTTTTATTTTTTTCCTACTTTGTTATGGGATGAACTGTGACCCCTCCAAATTCATATGTCGAAGTCCGAACCCCTAGTACCTCAGAATGTGACTACTTTTGGAGATAGGGTCTTTGAAGAAATGACAAGGGTTAAATGAGGTCACTGGTGTGGGCCCATGTCCTCTTAAGAAGACACACACAGAGGTAAAACTATGTGAATCATCACGCAGAGAGAAAATGGCCACTTGCAAGTCAAGAAGAAAGGCATGAAAAAAAAAAGAAAGAAAAAACCCTGCAGACACCTTGACCTTGGTCTAAAGTCATGAGAAAATAAATTTCTGCCCTTCAGTCTGTGGTACTTCCTTATGGCAGCCCTGGAAAACTCAAATGGTGATTCTCCAGACCATGCATAATAAATACAAGTTCAACTCTCCATTCTGAAGTTAAAACCTTGCTTGGGCCAAATCACAGAAAAGCCAAGAAACTCCAAATGAGCTTGTCCCAAATGGAGTCAGATGTGACTCAGCCAAGCTGGACACTGATCTCTGGCTTCAAGTTCATTTTAGCAGCCCTGAAACAATTATAGTATCAGCCTTTTCTCTAGGACTTCCTGATGGCATTTGTGCCTCGTTGGTGCCCATATTTGAAAATGAACAAAACAGGCATTTGGTTAATTACATATTTTTCAACCTGAACAAATTTTATTCCTGAATCCAGCCCAGCTTGTGTTTTCGCTACTCCAAATGCGGCAGTGAGCTATGCGGGGTGACAGAGTAATTTTCTATCTAAAAAAAAAAGTCACAACAATAATTTAAGAGTCCTAAAATTCTTTGGGAAGGAGGACAGGAAGAGGAGGACAAAAGAGGATATTTATTTTCAACTAAAGCAGAGGGAGAATGCTCTCTGCACCAGCCTCTTGGTCAAGAGGACAGAGCCTTGGAGCTCCTGTGTTCTCTGAAATGCCTACTTTACAACATAATGCTTCACAGCAGGGACTTGAAAACCAGAAGGACTTGGGTCTCTGTTCTGGTTTCATCATTTATGGCTCTGTTTCATTTGTCTGGGGGCCTCAGTTCCCTTGTCTTCTAAGATGGTAATTTTATTATTGTTTGGAAGGCACTTATTAATTATCATCATTCATATTCAATAGAAACTGTCATCCTTGCGGTAAGAGTTTGAGACATTGTAAAGCGCTTCTACATACGCTCTTGTTTTCAACCCTAACATGCTGCTGTGAAGTCAAGGGAGGGTATTGTTACACCTCTGCTATCTGTAAGGAAATTGGGTCTAAAGGGGTTCGATGACTTACCCGTTGCCACTCAAGGACACAGTTTCTACTTAATTCTAGGTCTTCAAACTCAATGCTATGCACTTCCCCATCAATACACTGCCTTCTCCCTTGCTAAGCTAAGGGTGACCTGGAAGGTTGCTTTAGGTCAGGATTTATGTTAAAAATCCATCTTCCCTCCTGCAAGTTATAATCAACAACCCATAAACCAGGCAGACTGCAACCATGCCAGACAAATACAAGTCTGCTAAATGCTTTCTGCTAAGGACAACGGTTATCAACAATGATGATCTTCACACTCACACCAAAAAAATAAATAAATAAATCACACACATCCCCTGGGGCTTCCTGCCTGGAATCAGGTTATTTTAAGAACTCATTTAACACAACTGTGCTTTGAAAGGCACCTGCCTTAGGCTCAGAACCACAGTATCAGAAGGCAGCCCATTCCCGGAGCCCTCGCTGTAGAAGCCAAGGGCCATTAGCTAGCCTCCCAGCTCTTCATCACAGAATTCCCCCAGCGGGCAATCTGAGTGATCTCGGAGTCAGAGGCCGTTTGCCTGGGGTGTATTCTCTGATGCAGAAATGTCTAGGCCCGAGCCTTGGCTTGTAAAGCAGCATAGCTCAGACTTTTTAAAATGCAATCTTCAGGAAAAGAGATATTTACATCGTGATTCAGCAACAAGTGTGTTTGGAAACAGTGGGTAGAGAAGTCAGTTTTGTGCATACAACCAAAACTTTTAAAAATGAATTAGAATAGAAGGGAATGAAATAGAATGGAATAATTATAGAATAGAAAGTGCATTGCAAGTAGTAAGGATTAAGTATCTATCATCTATCTATATCTATCTATCATGTATCACTTTATCTATGAACTGGGACTTCAAGTTCAATCTACGTCTGACTGTGAGTCATGGTCAAAAATCTTTGGAAGACCATAGTGTAGATGATGCGAGCAGAAGGGCGTTGCAGTGGTTAGGGATTAGAAGGAAAAGCCGTAAGAAGATTTGAGGAGATGAGTGAGTTCTACTTCTCCTTGACTGGGTTCTTTCAAAGGCTCCACATCCTCATTCCCTAGAAACCCCCTTCCTTGCTGAGCATCCACCGTCACACAGGATCGAGCCTGCAACATCTCCAGCCTCATGGCTGACCCCTCTGTTAGAGTAACTAAACAAGGAGGCCACGAGACTGGGGGGGCTCTAATGCCTTGGAGGCCTGTGAGCAAATCAAAACCTAAGCCAGGCTCAATGCATTCAAACTGGAGAAAATAAAACTTGAAAACAATCATCAGAGACCACCAACCAAAGGCGTTCCCAAATAAGTCAACAGCTTCAGCTGTAGCCAATCAAATAATGTCTCTGCTTTTGCTTCCACATCTCTATAAAATCCTAACCCCACACTCCTGTTGGTGGGGGGCTCCCAACACCTTTGGTTTGGCACTGCCCAACTCAAATCAATGGATGCTCAAATAGACTCTTGGAAGTTTTCATGTTCCTGTTTATCTTTTAACAACTCCCATCGCCATCCACCCTCAGCTTTAGCAAGACCAGTGCATTTGCTATTTGGGAAAAAATCCAAGCGCCCCCATCCCTGCAGGCCTCTGTTCATGTGTGGTTTCTGCATAGCATTCCTGTTGTCACTGTGCCTCTGCCTGGATGACTCCTGTTCAGTAATTTCAGTTGTTCAATGGAGTGGCCGCCTCCTCCTCACTCAGCATTCATTAATTCATTTAGTATTTAACAAATATTAACAATACACAGACCAAGCTACTGGAGACTGTGGTCAACCAGACAGAAACACCTGTCCTCCTAGCGTTTACACCCAGTGAATGGACAGATGACAAATAAACAACTACATATGTGATATGATGTCATCGCAGATGAATGAAGCACAGTAGGGAGAGAGGAAGTAGTACAGGAAATCTTCAGTGAGGAATAATTATGACCAGAAAATGGAGTTAGGCTACAGAGCAGACCCTGAATATGTCTGCGGGAAGAGTGTTTCAGGGCAAGGGAACAGCAAATGGAAAGACCCTGCAGCAGGACCAGACTTAGTTGTCCCTGTTGACTAGACGATGTTAGTTATTTCTCCTATAAACTCCTTAGCACTTGATAGATACTTTTATTACATCAAATGATGTTTTTTAATTGTTTTTTTTTGTTTGGTTTGGTTTGGTTTTTTCGTACTTAAATTTAAGAGCTCTTGATGGCATCTGGGAATTAATCGAGTTAGTTCCGGGAATTAACCAAGTTCCCTCTACATATCTGAGTGTGTGAAGAAAGAAATTAACAAGTAATGAAGGAAATGATGGATAGACTGAATGAATGAATGAAGCCTGTCCTTTCTTAGGATCTCCAGAGCGAAGCAGGTCTCTATAACTACGAGGAACCATGGGGAGGATTTGGTCCATCCTTGACTATATCCACAAGGAAATTGATACGACAGAAGAAAAGTCATTCCAAGGGTCTCGCTGGAAATTCATGGGAGTAAGGGCCAAATTCCTGGTTTCTTGAGCAAACCAGGTCTAGAGACTGATCTCTCCACTAGCCCTATAGCTACATCCCAAAAGGAAGGGACTAGTGAGGGAGATCTGGTTGTCTCTGGTCCTCATCCAGGCAGCAGGGGGATTCCAAGAAAAGTACATTTTGAAAGGGAAACTCCGGAAAGGAAAAAAAGAGAGAGAGAGAGAGAGAGAAACAAACTTAGAATTAAGCCAGCTGATATAAGCAAAACCAAAAGAAGAGGTGAATAGATTGCTTAATTCTTTAAAAAATGTGCCCCATTAGGCTGAACCATCCAAACTCATTAGTTTGGGAAGTAAATTGCCTTTCAAGATATAGTTGTGGTAAATCAGTGTTAGAAATCCTCTTGGGTCTGCAAATATTCAGTCTTGTGAAAAGAGAAGTCATGCCCTTGGAAATATTTTCAACTGTCTAGAAAATGAATCCTACAATATCGGAGCTAGAAGGAAAAGATGAACTGCCGCCAAAGTCCTCATTTGATAATACAGAGAAGGAGACAGAGTACTTGCTTGCCCAAGCTGTGCCCAGAACCTGGCCTGTTCCCTCTCGGGTCAGGGTCCTTGCCTCCCACCACACTGTATTAGTTTACCCATTGCAGATTATTTCTCTTCATCAATGTGGTGAGGCAACATTCCCCCCAATTATATGAAGATAACTGAAAAGCACAAAACTCTATTGGCCTTCTCCCAGATTTCAAGATATCTGACTGAAGATTGCAACACTGTCACATCAAATTAAGTGTCAGATGAAAAGAGCTCCAGAGGATCTGAAATCCAAGGGCCCCTTCCTATCTTTCTCTATTTCTCTTGGAACTCCTGTGCTTCAAATAAAGCTTAATGGGAGCTGACCTCAGAAATACCCACTTTTTCTCAGCACAGATTATATTGGGAGATCTAGAGATTCCTGCCAGTTAATGGCAAGGTTGTGAAGTTTGCTCAAGGATAGCAATGTGACTCGGAAAGTTCTTTGCTTTTTACATTTCTTAACCAGTAATCAAAGAAAAAGAATATCGTATATTCTTAAGTATTTATTTTAGAATATTTTTTGGCTTAATATCTGTTGTAAAGATGATGCAAAAAGTTCCCATATATCCCTCACACAGTTTCCTCTATCGCTAACACCTTACATCACCGTGGGACATTTGTCACAACTAAGGAACATCATTGAACATCATTATCAACTGAAATCTACACTTCATTTGGATTTCACTAATTTTTCCCTAATGTCTTTTTCCTGTTCCGGGTTCCCATGCAGGAAACCATATTATATTTAGTCACCAGGTCTCCTTAGACTTCTTTGATCTATAACAATTTCTTCAGACTCCCTTTAGCTGTGAGGACCCCCTGTCAGAGATTCCATACTTTGTCTTTCAGTTTGCACTCATTTTATATCTTTTTCACGGTGAGACCATGGGTTTTAGAGAGGAAGACCACAGAGCTAAAATGCTGTTCCCATCATATCATTTCATTTTTTTAAGATTATTTAATACTTTGAGAGAGAGGGAGAGTGAGCACAAGCAGGGAGGGGAGAGGGACAAGCTCACCCTGCGCTGAGAGCAGAGCTTGACAAGGAGCTCATTCTCACCACTCTGAGATCGTGACCTGAGCTGAAATCAAGAGTCTGACACTCAATGGACTGAGCCACCCAGGCACCCCCCCATCATACATTTCAAAGGAACATGTGATCAACATGACTTATCACTGACGATAACCTTGATCATGTGGCAAAGACATGACTAAATAAAAATGACAAAACTTGTTAACCACGTATCAGAAATCACTTACGTTGCCAATACTCCTCACATACACTTTCCGGGATCACAGAAGCCCCTGCGGTTTGCAAGACATACCCCATTCTTCTTCCTGCTTATCCTTTGTTCATGCTGCTGCCTCTGCCTAGAACTTACTACTCTTCTGCCTTAGCTAATCCCTACTCATCCGTCCATATTCAGTCCTGCCTGGACTTATGTTACTTCTTCGGGGGCCCTCATTGCCTATTTGGGCAGGATACCCCTACTGTTTGCTCCCCCAGCCCCCAGTTCTTACCCCTTGGCATGCCGATTTACATGGGCTTACTGTTCTCCCGCCTCCCTTTCATCCGCGGGCTTCCGGAAGAACATGACTATGTATTATCAATTCTCATCCTTAGGGTGTAGTCACAAACGGAAGTTGAGAAATGCTCATTGAATAGGTGAGTGAATGAATAAACCTGAGCCTTTCAACCTTGTCCAGTAGAAATCATCATTTTAAAATGGTGAAACCAAGGCTCGGGGATACTAGATAACGTCTTGAAGTTCACACAGCTGGTAAGGACTATGTCCTTCATGTCAACATCGATGTTAATATCTTAAAAATCTGTCAGCTGGTGATGTGTGCAAATTCCTTATTGGCTTCGGGTTGTTATTATGTTGTCCTTCCTCTTCCTCTAGGTTCAGCTGTTACCATTTGGGGCTTGACTATAGTGCTCTAATTTAATGTACTTGATACTGAATCTTCACTGTGTGAGCTTCATGTTCTCTCCTCAAATTTGATGCAGTGTCCTCAAAGGACTTCAAGGCTTGTCTCTTTGAAAGTGAGTTTAAGGGTTTGCCTGATGTTGGCAGACCAAGTGTGATTGTGTACATTACTTGCACTCTTGGTTCATCATGTTTTTTCTAGGTAAACAGTTGCTAGTCCTAACTGTAACACAATCAAGGGCCCCAGTTCATAAAGCTCACCAAACTCTGAGCTCATCCTTTGCTTTGTAGAGGGTGCCACAGAGATCCAGAGAAGTGAACTACCTGCTGAAGGCTGCTCGGCCAGATGGGGATGAGATGGTGCCCTGAACCCCCATTCAGTGCCCTTCCTCTCCATCCCTCGGCCTCTGCTAGAGTTGGCTGACTTCCAGAATACTATGTAGTCCATACCTTCTCTTGGGAATACGGCAAAATCTTAGCGTTCCTGAATACAGAGTGAAGAAAACCCAGGCCATATGTACAGCATTTCTCCCATCTCTTCTTTGTCCTCCGTTGCTCTTTCCTCTTCCCTCCCCCTCCCCTGCTTGACAAGTGGGTTACAGTAAGAGAGAGGAAAGTGGGCAGAGTGCCAAACCAATTATAACATCTAAACTTAACCTACAGCTAAACAAACATATGCTAGGTTTTCTAGACGCGATCCAATTTCAACGATTCTGCTCACTCTCCCTGAAGAATTTCTCACAGTGCTAAATTCAAACTGGGAACCTCAGAACTCCCAGCAAAGGTGGGCAGTCTTTGTGGTTGTGCCAGAGAAGCTCCAGCTGACTGGCAACATGGGTAGACTTTTCCTTCCTGGCATTCTGCACCGTTTTTGTTTTCTCATGCAAAGTCTCAGATCACCGGTTCCCCTTAATCATTGGTTAAACATCCTATCCACTCTCATCCACAGCTGCCAACCCAAGGACATCCCAGCTACAACAGCATTCATCAAACCAATGAGCTCCCCTACCCAGCTTTTTTTTTTTTTTCTTTTTTGGTATGGATTCTAAGCTAAGAATGCTTTTTGCATTGTTGAATGGTTGAAAATAAATCAAGAGAATAATAATATTTCTTGACATAGGAAAAGCACATGAAATTCAAATTTCAACATCCATCAAGTTTTGAATTTCACCAATTAAAAATTTGTAAAAAATTTGTTTTTTTCTTTTCATATAAGTACTCTGGAGTAGCCTCCATGTTGCTTCTTGGCCCACAGAGCCTAAAATATTTACTATCTAGCTCTTTACACAAAAAGTTTGCCTCCCCCTGTTACAGAGAAAAACTGGTATGTCATGGTTAAAAGCTCAGGTCTTAGAATCAAACTGACTTGGATGGAATTACCCACCTTGGGGCTTCAAACCTGGGTGAATTTGGACAAGTTACATACCTCTTACAAGTGTGCTCATCTATTAAATGGGGGGAAAATGGCACTTGGTCTTCAGGAATATCACGAGGATTAAATGGGAGGAGGCACAGAAGGCACTTCAGCATGTGCCTGGCACCTAACGAATGCTCACAAAGTGTTAGTTATTATCAGTGTCTACAGCGTCATCCCTGTTATCATTTATTATTAAAGTAATTCTTCTGAAGCTCAGTTCTGAAGTTCCAAATCTCTCTAAAGTAGGTCCTCTACCAAAACGGTGATTACCGGGAGAAGCTGATAACAGGAAAGCATGGAAAACTCCCTTTCAGGCTCCTCTGTCTCAAGTTCTGATCATGGGGACGCCCCATACTGGGCTCTCGGTGAGATGTGGATCTAATTAGGTTTATTCACATTAGAGAGCCTACAAGGAAGACTTAACCCTCACAGAGGAGACATTTTTTGTATTAACACAGTTACTTATTTCACCAAATAAATCTTTAGTTGGTGAAATAAGCAGACGATGGAGAAGGGAAATCGGTCAGTAATGGTAGAAAAAGAATACCTATCCAATCTTTGTACACAGGAACGAGTCTTCCGTCAGTCCCTGCCATTGCCAGCTCACATACTTCTTACTGCCCCCGATTGGGATTATTCAATAACCCTGCCTCTGTTTCCTCCAGTGCAATACACATCTATAGTGCCTACACACATACTTTAATTTGTCTTCAAGAAAGACAGATATATAAAAAACAGCATTGTATTACTTTGTTTTGAAATACTCATTTTCATTATATATGCAGTATTACCAGGGGTGCCTGGGTGGCTCAGTCAGCTAAGCATCCAACTCTTGATTTCCGTTCAGGTCATGATCTCAAGATCGTGAGATCGAGGCCCACACTGGGCTCTGTGCTGGGCCTGAAGCCTGCCTAAGATTCTTTCTTTTCCTCTCCCTCTGCTCTTCCCTCTAACTCTCTAATTTTTTTTTTAAGTTACAACTAATATTTATGGAGCTAAATACATCAAAATATGTTACCTATAATATCATATATAATTCCCTCCACAGTCTCATGAGGCACATACTATTATTTTGCCTATTTTTAGATGAGACTTCTGACTCATTCTGTTAAGGAAGGCTTGGCCTAAGACTCCCATAAATGTGTGTAAAAACAGGATGTGACTTTATAAAATAAAGTAATATATTTATATGAAAATTAAAAATCCAATAGGTTGTAATGTGAAAAAAATAAGTTTCATTCTAAATAATCTGTCTATGCATTTATTTCTTTGCCTCCTTTTGGACTCACTTTTCCTTTCCTTCACCTAAAGTCCTCCATTCTATTCCTTATGTTCCACAAGTAAGTGAAACCGTATGTTAATTGACTTTCTCTGCTTGACTATAAAACAAAACAAACAAACAAGAAGCCATATATTAAAAATTTGATAAACAAGGAAATAAAAGAAAAAAAAGCCAGTATTTCACCTCAGATCTCACTTTTCCTGAGCATATGCCTGCTCAGAGTTGTATTCATTATATAGTTATATTCACATCATTCAGCGAATTCACATACTGCAGTTTTCACCTAGTTGGTGAAAGCATTTTTGTATGTTATTATAGTCTTCATAACCACTGGTTAGTTGTATGCAGGAAACAGCTAACCCAAATGGCAACTTGGAGGGAATTAGAGAAAGACTGTTCTTTCTCCAAGCCAAGGCAGACCCACATCAAGTACACTGTTGGGAAAGCAATGTAGATTTCAGTCTTTACTGGTCAGCACTTGCCCTTGGTTGGATGTCCTTGTACCATGAACGATCCAAAGCCTTATGCACGGCAGCCATGGCCAAATACCTATCTGTCCACATCTCTAGCTTGGAGTCTTGGACTGTGAATCACAAGCTGCCAGTTGTGGGCCGGCCCTTGGGGCTGTCACTTCACCTATGTTTTGACACTACTATCTGAGCTTCAAATCTTCTTAAAGGTATAATAGCTATAGGATAGGTAAGGGAAATAATTATAAAATAAACAATAACAATAAAATAAAAAACAACAAGCAGGACTCAGGAATCAGATACCTAGGTTAAAATCCCTCTCCCTTACTAACTGTTGTACCACAAAGGTACAATAAGGCATTCATTTGGTCTTTGTCTCCAGTTCCCGACACAGAGCTTCTAAAACCCGTGGGGTTTCCAGAGTGATGGGAGTGTCTTTCATTATTCATAACAAGCCCCTTTTGACTACACTTGAGTTTATGCCAATGAGGTGTCACAGGGTGAAGGTACCTGATAGCTTCAGGATGGGAAAACCAAACCTGTGATCAGTAGGTAAGAACTTTCAGCCCCTCTATCCATCCACCCCACCCTAGCGTTGAGGGAGGGAAGGGAGGCTAGAGATTGAGTTATAAAAACTCTTGAATAATGAAATCCAGAGAGTTTCTAGGTTGGAAAACACATTGATGTGCTGGGAGGGTGGCTCACATGCCCCCCACCCATGCCCCATACACCTCGCCTTGTGCATCTCTTCCATTTGTCTGTTTCTGAGTTCTATCCTTTATATTAAACTGGTAAATGTAAATAGGTGTTTTTCTGACTTCTGTGAGTCATTTAGTAAGTTATAGAACCTGAGGAAGGGAGTCGCAGGAACCTTCGCAGGAACCTCCAAATCTGTAGCGAGCTGGCCAGGAGTGTGGGTAACCTGGAGGTGGGCAGTTTTGTGGATTCTGTGCTAACTCTGGGTGGGCGGTGTCAGAATTGCATCAACTTGCTGGATCCCCGGTTGCTGTTGGAGAATTGGAGAACTGGCACAGAAAAATGACACACATTTGGTGCCAGAAGTAGGGTCAGAAGATACCACACAAGGCCCTTCATTGACTGCCAGTGACGGTTCACAGAACAGGGGAAGAGATTTCCCCAGAATGGTCCAACCATTCCTCCAGCCCCCATTCTTTCCCAACTCCCACTGGTGGGTGCGAAGACACACTTATTAGGCAAAACACTCCCAACATACAGCCTCCCCAGAACAAGTCTGGGGAAAGAATCATCTCCACCATAAGAATGAAGAAACTAATTTTGGAAGTGCTTCATAATTTGTAAAGTTCAATTCTACCCATAGCATCTATAAATCACATTATCCTGCAGAGAAGAGTTTAGTCCTCTTTATTTAATGACATCCCCCCTTCCAAATTGGGCCTCTTGGAGCTTAGCTTGCAGGGATAAAGAACAGACACCATGGCAAGAGCTGCTTCCTTCATTACTAGAAGAAAATCAGTGCAATCACTGCCCTAGCAAGGATTCAATTAAATTCTTAGCCAAAGGCTCTTGTTCTCTGTAGTTTCTATCTAGGGAAAGAAGGCGAGAGAAAGCTCTTGATCTCTCAGTGACTCCGGGTTTTGCTCTTAGCTTCATCAACATTTTATTCTACCTCTGTAGTGACACTCAACATTTCAGGATTTATCTTCTTGCTACCTGCCCCCTTGACCTCCGCCCACCCTATTAAACTGGATGCACCTCATAGACAGGGTTGACTCAGCTGGTACCGCAGAAGCTAGCAGAGTGTCTGGCCCACAGTGGGCAGCCAGTGAACGAATGGGTGACTCTGTGTTTCTGTGTGTATAAATAAAGCATGAACGAATAAACGAATAAATAGCTAATCAGGATAATAAAGTCTGCCTTTCAGGATTCTTGCCAACAAGAAAAGAAACTAGAGGAAACATGGAACACAGTTCCTCATCTATGTCCATGCTCAGGAAATGCTAAGTTTCCTCCATTCCTTTTCCAAATACAAAAGCTCCAATTTTGCTTCTGTGGCTTATGACATCATTATCATTATATGTTGGTTGATTGTCATAAGTGGACATTTTAAAGAAGTCCTAAGCTCAGTGTTTGTCTGTGCTTTTAGCTCTTATGTGGTTATTTTATCATGGTACCGCAATGTATTCCTGGGACCAAATCTCTATTCTCATGTAATAAGCAAAGGGCCTCCTTGCCAAGGATGGTTAAGTGCTAAGTGCAGCATCTATTTGGGATTACAACTGGGGTCCTTGAAAAATACAAGATATATAGAGAAGAAGATAGTTTTTAACCTAGGGGGGGAAATATAAGCATGTTGTAGGAATTTAAGGAGAAAGTGGCAAAGAACAGCTTAATTTTAAATGACACCTGAAAACCACCCAGCCATTGATATATGAAAACCACCCAGCCATTAAAGGAAGAAAATGTTTTAACCTAAGGGGGGGGGGAAAGGAGAGATCTGAAAATACTGCAATAGTTTACAGAAAAAAAAAAAATTGCTAGGAATGTCTTAATTCAAAAGCAGATACTAAAACTACCCAGCCATAACCAGTGTGTAAACACAAAGCCTTTCCAGGTATTATATTTGATCATTAAAAAAGAAAGCATTTTCAAGGCCTGATTTTCTATTTTATTCTGTTTAGCTGTGTATGTATATGTGCTTCCTTTTATCTTTACTTAATAACAAGAAGCAAAAGGGAATAGACTAAGAATTGTTAAGTCAAGATACGTTCATTTTAGCCCATCAGTGCTTTGTTTGTTTTTCCCAGAGAACTGGGGGACCTAGTGAATGTTCGAAATAAACTAAAATGGGATTTTGTTTTCCTTACTCACGCCCAACCTCCTTAAAACCAAAACCACTCTGCCCATTGAGCTGTATAAAACTCAAATTTGGCATCCATAAACCAAGAGACAGTTCTTTTAAAATCTTCAGAGTCATAGCCATTCTCTCCCTTGGATAGAGCCACGGGACACCTAAATATAATTACCATTTAATTTGTTTTCTCCTTCTTGGGGATGACAAACTTTTTGGGGGTTAAGTTCCAATTAGGGAAGAATTAGGAGAAACCACTCCTCTCTGGATGCAAGCAGAATTCAAGGGGGCTCCTGGTTTGGGTCTTCTAAATGGGAGAGAAGCCAGATTTTTTGTGTAGCTTAATTTATATCCATTACAATTACAATATGGTGAGTCTGATGCTGGTGATGATCACTTGGAAGCCAGCCATGGTTTCCCTCCGTCTGGCTCTGGCGGGGTGTCCCTTTCAAGAGATTCCTGCCCAGGCTTTCCTCTATTGTCCGTAACCAAAAGCCCTTCCCATTCAGGCTGCAGCAAGCCCAACTCCGTACCCGTGGCCAAAGAAGAAAAGGATCGGTACATAAATACATCTGACAAAGTCATCAGGGATTAGAAAACAGAATTGGGCAATAAACATGGTAATTAGGTAATTTGAGACTTAAGCACAGGGTTCTTTGAAAACGCAATCTCAGAACTGGAGTCTGGAGCTGATTTTTGCATCATTGAGGAAAATTATGAGAGAGTCGAAACTTTTTAATAACATTTAAGTATTTTTCATTGGCAAATTAATAACTTTTCTGTCCATTCTAGGGAAATTTTAATGACGCAGCTAGGAAAAAGACCCCCCACTCCATCCCAAGGTGCCCGGTTACAGAACTAGCAACTCCAGAGCAAACTCCCCTCTTCTGGAAGCCAAAACACAGCTTGGCTTGAGTATTTAATGAGCACTCAGTGGATGCTTGAGAATTCAATTCAACTGCTCTTTAGAAAATAAAAAAAAAAGTAGAAGGAAAGAGGGAAGGAAGGAAGGAAGGAAGGAAGGAAGGAAGGAAGGAAGGAAGGAAGGAAGGAAGGGGCAGCCATCTTCCACACCCCCCCCGCTCTAATTTAATAGCATGGAAGTTTTAATTATGTTTTGCCATTTCACAGAGGAGAGTTTTGGATATTTAACCAATCTGCAGGTTGTGCTTCAGCTTGGTGTGTTTGCTGTGAAGAAGCTTTGAGGCATCCAGGAAGCCTTCCCTCTATGTTTGGAAAACGGAGAAAGAATCCGGCTCACTGTGACTTCCTTCAGAAGGTCACCTCTAAACATCCAAGACTGAGTCCTGAGCTCCACCAGGGGCCATTGCATCTTGTCTCCTTCTGTACTCTGACAGGGATATGGTTGTATTGAGATCACTGGTTTTCTGGTCTTTCCTCCTCCTCCATCTTCTGAGCTCCTCCAAAGAAAAGACTGTGCCCTGTTCCCTCTGGGACTCCAAGTCCTTCCAGAGCTCATTATGGCTCATAATGGCTCAGTTATTTATTGAATAAATGAGGGGGTAGGGCCCATAGGAGTAAAAAATGCTCTCACTATAAAAAAAAAATCGGTGTGTTGGAAAGATTCCATGTTCTATTTTCCTGCTAAGGCTATTTGCTTAATTCCTTATACTGTCCTAAAATATAATCTTTGAGAGATCAAGATAAAAAAGAACCTTGGGCTAGTAGCTCTCAACCTGATCGATGATCAAAGTCACATCAGAAGTTAAAATATCGATTTCCTTGTGAAATTCCAGGATGGAGGTCTGCAATACTGTTGCTTTGTAGTGGTAGTAATAGTAATAGCAAGATCTCCAGCTGGTTCTGAAACATTGGAACCCTGCTTTTGAAACTAAAAGATCCAATCCTTCCAGTTGATGGATTAGGTCACTGACCTTTCAGAAAGGAGAGACTTGCCCAAGGTCAAAAGCAAGTTAGTGGCAGAGGTAGGACTTGGACCTAGGTTTCCTGATACTCAGCTCTTTTATCTCTTTCTTGCACTTCAAGGGCTTACAAGTTTACTGAGCACTTATTAACATCCTAGCATTCTGCTGGGTGTTGGAAATAAAAGACAAATAGTAATACAGCTCCTTTATTAAACACTCAGTATGTACATGATACTGAGTGAAATGCTTTATTATATAACATAACCCTGTAATCTAAGTAGTAGTGTTATTTAGAGAATTTTGACTTAAACAGGTTAACTTGTTCAGAAAAAATCACTAGTTTTTAAATAGTGGGCCCTGCTGTGGGAGAATTCAGTCTAACAACAGAGCTCAGACAAGCACCCACAAAACCAACGCTACATGGTAGGATGGGGGGTTTGTCCCCAACCCTCCACCCAGCCTCTATCTTTCCTAGAACTGCTGACTTGGATAAAGTAACTCAAACTGAGAAAGGATATAGCCAAATAAGATATAGACTATAATAAGGTATAGAAGATGTGTCTGTAAGAGGTGGTCTTCATGAGATAAGGTCTTTGTGGGATTTTTTCTTAATATCATCCTCCTGAGGACCAGTGTGCTGTGAAGCCCAATGCTTCTCTTCCCCCTTTCTGTCCCCCAAGCTTAAACTCCTGCTAAGCTCCTAGCAGTTGCAGAAATGAACAAAAGAGGATACCTAACCTTGAAGAGTGGACTTTGAAGATAGGTAAAGATAGGTGGGTGAGAGGGTTAAAGGGCTCAGGGTGTTGATTTAGGAGGAAAAAAGATAAGCAGGAAAGGCCCCAAGGATCATACTTTGCAGATGATGAAACTGGCCCAGAACATGCTTGGAAATCGTAGAACAAAACCCCAAACTCCTGACACAGAGCTCAGGGCCAAGGCAAATAAATGATCTACCAAACCTACTCCAAAATGCCCATCATTTTATGGATTCTCAGTCAATAGGAAAGTGAAATATATTATCCAGAACTTCCTGTGCTCTTTCTGTTTTCTCTGCTGATATTAATTAACATTTTGTAACACATTCCACCCTGCTCTTCCATGATGGGGTGGAGCACGGAGCAGAACAATGAGTACATTCCAGAAGTTCTAAGGAGCCCAGATAAAAGAGAAACTAGACCTGCCTGAGGCTAGGGGTAAGATAAAGAAAATTATCAGGGAAACTACCGTGATGCTGGGGCAAGCCTTGCAAGTAGAAAGAGCCTTGAAAGTGTGGTCTGTTTAGAAGACAATGTTTGGGGTCTCCTGTTCTGGAAACTTGAGGAAATGCAGATTCTAGACCTTCTCTCTGAGACTCTAATAAGTTTAGAGGAGGGTTTTTTGGTTTTTTGGGTTTTGTTTGTTTGTTTGTTTTTTTAACTTGGTGTACATTATTCAAATTCAGGAAGTCCCTGATCTTGAAAAGGAAACATTTTACATCTTTATTTTCACCAACCCTTAAATGAAGTTGAGCTTTTTGAAAGTCGGCAACAAACTAGGGAAGTAGTAGTATCTGTGATGCCACCAACAGAAACCACAAATATTTTGAAATGAGTAGATATCTCAAAATCATGTTGACGCTGAAACAACGGAAGTTACTAAACTTGATGCTAAATCTTATTTAATGTGTTAATAAATGTATCTTACTACATCAGAAAATTGATAAACGGTTCTAGAGATACAAAACTATATATAATTATTTTCTCTTGTGATACCAGGTATTTAATTGCATGCATTGCTGTGAGAAGGGAGTCCAAGACCCAAGAGGTGTATAGCACAAAAAGTGCCATTACTTCTTTTTTTTCTTTTAAGATTTTATTTATTTATTTGATAGAGAGATTCACAGCGAAAGGGGGAACACAAGCAGGGGGAGTAGGGGAGGGAGAAACAGGCTTCTCACTGAACAGGGATCCTGATGCAGGACTTGATCCCAGGACCCTGGGATCATGACCAGAGCCAAAGGCAGACGCTTAACAACTGAGCCACTCAGGCACCCCAGAAAGTGCCATTACTTCTAACAGAGTACGGTCCAGAAGTCTCCATTTTTAATATGCGAACCTGATATTTCTGATGCTAGTGGTCTAGGGACCAAACTTGGAGAGATGCTGGTGTAGGTCATATATGTGTATGTATGTGAGTGTGTGTATCTGTGTGTATGTTGGTGTGTCATATGTTGGTGTGATTTTGGGAGGGTGGAGGTGGATGTGCCTGTATGAGTGTGTGCATGTATGTGTATGTGAACACATGTACATGTGTATACGTGAATGTGTGCGTATATTTCTAATGCAGAGGAATCTGGGGTGAAATGGAGTGTTGCAGAGTGACACTGCATGAAAACGAGACAGGAAAGTCAGCGGGGCCTAATATGCAAGTCTTCCCAAGAAAGTTCGTTAAGCACGGCGCAAGGAATGTCACACTCTCAAACCTAAATGTGAAGTCATAAACGAGTAATGCATACCACTTAGCCACCCAACTGTAATTTATTCTTCTCTCCCTACAGTCACTGTTAAATCACAGGAGCAAAGCTAGCAGGCTTTATGACAATAGTGGATTTATGTATACACTATGTCTCTTATTAGCCTGAAATCCCGGCCAAGAACAGGAATGAAAACAAATGAGCTGTGAGACAAAAGGAAACAGGAAATGCCAAGAAACCCAGGCTCCCCTGGTAACAAAGGTGGAGACCTGAGGCTCCAGGATCCTTCTGGCAGGCTGATCTCCTTTGGCTGCTGTCCACAGAAAGAAGAGGCTGCAGCCACAAAGGGAAGGGCTATGAATGCTGCTTACCGTCTTCCTTCAAGTGTTTTATTCAACCTCTCCATGTTTAATTATAAGCCACATTCATATGTGGGTTCAAAGGGAACGAAAAACTAAACTTAGTATACATTCCCCGCCACCAGGTAATTGACATACTTGATCTCATAGAACTTTGAGGAAGCTACTCTGGTCCCCATTTGCCAGTTAAAGGGGGCTCAGACGGGTAAAGATAGTGTTTAGCAGGTGAAAGTGCTACTGCCATGATCGACCCTTGCTACTTTTGACAATTCCATGCTGCTTCTCTAATTTGTGCTGAGGGATTTCTGCAGTTAGGTGGGGAGAAAAATTACATGCTGTTTTTTTAAAAACAAAATCAAGTTAAAGATAGAGGCATGCACTCACTCATCTCTTCAACAACCCAAACGCGGTCCAAAGAGAGTAAAGGGAGAATTCTAAGGACAAACCCTTAAGGACAAAGAAAACAGGACATAATAGCAGCAAAATCTGAGGAGCCATGAAGCAGATGGGTCATTGATATGACAGCGAATGCACAGGGCTGAGCCAAGCCTGCAGTGGGAAAGCCAGTAGTATGGCTGGTTTATGCCACATGTGTCCCCAGAGAATCAGAAACTGGTGGAACTGTGTACCTCTGCATATAGGGACACTGGGGGCTCACAACCAAAGGGTTCTCTTTAAACAGGTTTAAGAAGCAGTTAAACCCCACATTGATTTCTCTGTGAATCACAGCCAAGAGTCAGTTGCTTTACTGCAGCAAGAAAGCCTGGAGGTTTATTCTTTGGAAGAACGCAACCAACCAGCCTTCTCTCTCTGTGACCACTCATACATATTAAGGTGAATTAGGGTTGGATTCCCACATCCTCTCCTTCCTCTTCTGTGTACTGGGCTCCCCGTCTCCTGAAAACCTGCTGAATCTGGAAGATGGTGATAGATGACCCAGGCCCTTGCAATGAAATGATGGCCTCAAAAACACAGAGAAGCCACGCTGGGGATTGAGAAGGCAGGGTAGCCAGGAAGAAGCATAAATTTCCCCACCATCAGCTCCACAGAAATGCTGACACTAAAGGTTGTGGGTGAGGTTTTTGCAGGGAGTGTCAGCATGGTGCCAGATATCACAGACAGTTGTAAAAATGTCCAAGTTTTCTCTGAAATTTCCTGGCAGGGCAACTGGACTGGGCTCCATCCTTAGAGGTGTGCTAGGTGTAGTAAATGTCATGATTGGACTGAGCCTTAGCACCAGGGTGACCTGATTCTGCCTTCCCCTTGTTTGCAGGGAGAGGAAGGAGCATAAGGAGGACGAACATTTGGGGAGGGCCAACATTTATTGATTCACTGCAATCATCTGCTATGTGATTTCCCTAAAACAGTGAGAAAGAAAAAGTTAAAAGCCCACAGCCACTAGGGGTTGCTCAGGACAGCAGAGAAGAAATTCTTTCCTGGCCTCTCTCCCCTTCTACCAGCATATGCTGTTAAAAGGGAGAGAGCATTTTGGACTATCTTTAAGAATAGGGGATGAGAGAATATTTTTTTAAAAAAAGTTTTTTTCAAAGATTCTGCTTTGCTAAAAGTAAGGATATGTGATGAAGAGCTTACTAACTTAGGAAAACACTCGATGTTTTTTTTTTTGACTAGGAAAGATAAAACTCAGCTGTGATCTACAAGGAGGAGGTTGACACCAAGCTGAGATAAAACTCCCCGGAAAATAGGGAGTTTTCAACCCATCCCAACCCCCCAACACACAGCCCAGGAGACCGTAGGGTGGAAGAGACAGGAGGGCAGGGCTGAAGGGAGGGACCAATGCCCAGAAGATGGTGCCAGGCTGAGACCCAAGGAGAAAGAGGCTGGAAACATTCCATGGTTGGAGCTGGTCCAGGAAGTGTAGGGAGAGTGATGTCAGATACTCACTCTAAGTGGTGCCTTTTGTTCTTTATGGGAATCACTTGACATTATTTTTAAAAACCAAGTCATTAAAGACAGCTTTATTAGGGGTTCCTTTGGAGAATCGTGAGAATCTTCAGCTGTCTTGGGAGCATGTGGGACTTCTCTCAGTCTTGTAGAAGGGGTATTTGAGTTGGCTTATTTAGGTCGTCAAGGAAAGGGTGACATGACAGAAGGCAGAAGAACACAGGGACATTAAAATATTGTCTCTTATAATCATCAGGAAGATAGGAAGTGATGAGTAGGTTTTGTTTTTGTTTTTTGTTTTTGGGGTTTTTTTTGACTGCAGTGTCCCTCTTTGCTACTTGAGTTGTAGAGAATGTCCTCAGGTCACTTCTCAGACTGTACGGTGGCACAGAAGGGAGTCTAAATATCTGGTTCCTCCCCTCCGAAGGACCCCCCAGGTGCTTCACATAGAGGGCAAGTTTGGCTCAAAGGGTTATCTATTTCACTGAAGCTTAGGGAGTTTCATGGCTCATAAATTCTTGAGTTGTTAGTAATTTCTGGAAGAAGTTTGAAGGTCAGTAAGACATGATGAGAAAAATGCAGACTAAGGAGCTGGAAACTACATAAGAAAATTTTGTGTTCTTGTTATCACAAGAATGGAGTAAACCAAGAACACGTAATCCGATTGAATAGAGTTGAAGTCTCCATAAAGACTGTGGATGCATCTTTCCTGGTTACCTTGGTAACTCTTTTTTGGGAATCACGATATTATAAAAAGAAAAAAAAAGGGCGCCTGGGTGGCTCAGTGGGTTAAAGCCGCTGCCTTCGGCTCAGGTCATGATCTCAGGGTCCTGGGATCGAGGCCCGCATCGGGCTCTCTGCTCAGCAGGGAGCCTGCTTCCTCCTCTCTCTCTGCCTGCCTCTCTGCCTACTTGTAATCTCTCTCTCTGTGTCAAATGAATAAATAAAATCTTTAAAAAAAAAAAAAAAAAGTTTGTACACGTGACCTAGCAAGATCCCCTGGAGGAAGGTCTGGAAAGAAGTCTGGGAGCAAAAGAACTGAGTTGGGGACAGAGTTTGGCCAAGGGGAAAATCTTGGGTGCTGTAGACCACTGTGGCCTCTGCTGACTTGGGCACAGTCAGTGTAAATAATAAGCTAAATGCCTGTGGAATCACAGTGCTTCTCCTGCCACACTTCCGGTCCCCTGGCATGTGCGGGCACTTTGCAAACCCTGAGCAGGGATGGTAGAAACCCAGGCTTAGATGGCTGTATCTCCCATTATTATCTGCACAGCAGAAGGGGTCTGTGGAAGTCTGGGCCAACATCCTTTCATCTCTAACTGGAAGGTGAGGATGTCCTCAGCCCCAATCTCAAAGGGGTTTAGGAGGATTAAGTGAGTTAATACACAGAAAGCATTTTGAACAAAGCTTGGAATGTAGTAAGTTTTCTTAATATGTGAGCTGTTAATATTGTAGATGTTCACAGTATCTAACAGACAAAGTTGGAGTAGAACCCAGAGTCAGCACTTCAGTGTCTGTCTAAGCGTGATGTCTGGATGGCAAAGAGCAAAAAGGGAGGAAGGTGTTGGTTTGTGGCCAGGTCAAATCCCAAATGCAGAGCTGCAGGGTCAGAGTCCCTGGTTCCCAGAGAAGACACAGTGCTTACAAGAAGGACGATGGTTCTTTGACGGTGAGCTGGGTCACTTCCCAGAGCTATCCTCTGTAACAAGGACCCCGCACCTCAATGGGCTCGAACCTCAGGCCCAATTGCTTCATTACCAGTTTGTTCAGCTCAGGCCCCAAAAAAAGCTATTCTCAAGTGTAAGTCAGATTCCGGAGGAACTGGTTCCAGCATCCATGCCCCTACACGTGTGCAAACACAGTGCACCTTCTCATCTTCTGACTCAGTTGTCAGGGCCAGCCCACTAGTCCCAGTGCCAACCACCCTCTTGAAAATGGTTGTGGGTTGAATTGGGTCCTCCAGAAAGATACATTGGGGTCCTCATCCCTAGTCCCTGTGAATGTGACCTTACTTAGAAATAGGGCCTTTGCAGATGTAATCAAGTTAAAATGAAGTCATACTGGATTAAGGTGGGCTTTAGTCCTGTGAATGTGTTCTCATAAGAAAAGAGAAATTGAACCTCAGTTAGGGAGGGAATGCCATGTGATGGCAGAGGCAGAGGTTGGAGTTGATGTCTCTACAAACCAAGGAACACCAAGGATTGCCAGCAACTACCAGAAGCTAGGAAGAAGCAAGGGGGTATTTTTCTCTAGAGCATTAAATGGAAGCATGGCCCTGCTGGTACCTTGATTTGCCCGTGTCTAGCTCCAGAACCATGAGAAAATAAATGTCTGCTGTCTTAAGCCACCAAGTTTTTTTTTTTTAAAGATTTTATTTATTTATTTCACAGAGGGAGAGAGATCACAAGGAGGCAGAGAGGCAGGCAGAGAGAGGGGGGAAGCAGGCTCCCTGCTGAGCAGAGAGCCCGATGCGGGCCTCGATCCCAGGATCCTGAGATCATGACCTGAGCCGAAAGCAGAGGCTTTAACCCACTGAGCCACCCAGGCGCCCTTAAGCCACCAAGTTTATGGAAATTGGTTGCAGCAGCCCTAGAAGGATAACACAAAAATGACTTTGTTCTCCCACTGCCTTTGCCGACTTTTGAGCAGGTCACGCTCCCTTTGACCTCTGAGTAGCTCTTTCTAACTTGGAGTCTTTGGAGAACAGATTGGGGGAGGCATCAGTCCTTTCTTACAGAATATCATCTGGATCCCTTATGCAAAGTGATCCACCACTCCCCAGGGCTCTGCATACCACAAGCAGCAGCTGGAAACAGTCCACAGGGAATAGAATTAAGTAGAAATACCATTTTGGATTCACCTTCTCTGGGTAGGCCATCCGACAGCCCCCTGCATGCCTAATAGGCCCCCTAAAGATCAGCATGAAGGTGATACTGTATCCCTGCCTGGCCTAAGCACCAGGTAACTGGTTTGGGCAGCTTCATTTGAAAGAGAAAAAAATAAATCAATCTCCAGAGAGTCTCTCCATTTTATTCCCAACTTAAGGATTAAAGAACTGAGGCTCAGGAAGGTAAACCAGTATAATAGTAGAAAATAAATTTTAATGCATGTGTAAGCACATCCCTTTTCTGTAATCATAATAAATGCCCTAACCAAAATATGCCAAATAGAAAAAGGTATGGAGTAGAATCAAAAAACCAGGGTCACTTAAACATTCTTCACAATTTTTGTTGTTTCCACATGCATATTGCAAGGAAGGGTGTGGCCTGTGTGGAACAATGGCAGGTGTTTTTTTGGTTTTTTTTTTTTAAGATTTTGTTTATTTATTTGAGAGAGAGAAAGAGAGAGAGCATGAGCAGGTGGGAGGGGCAAAGGAAGAGGGAGAAGTGGATTCCCTGCTGGGCAGGGAGCCTGATATGGGGCTCAGTCCCAGGACCCTGAGATCATGACCTGAGCCAAAGTCAGATGCTTAACCAACTCAGCCACCCAGGTGCCCCTGGAACAAGGTCAGAGTTTAACCAAAGCTGATACTCAGCAAACACTACAGCAAGGAAGAGACAGGTCTGAGAGAGCTGAGGAAGAAGGAAAGGAAAGGAATAAGAAAACAATAGTTTTAAAGTAAAGAAGGGAAAAGAAATATGATAGAACAAGTTTTAAAGGAAAGAAGGGAAAAGAAATAGGATAGAACAAAGTCCCTCACAAACTCAGAGGCTCCAGCTCTGAGTTAAGGCACCAGTTGAGAACAGCTGGAAGAAGCCAGTCCAAACTGGAAAACCCCCAGCAATGTGTGGGACTGAGCCAAACCCCAATGCCATGCCTTACATTTCTGGCTGTCGGACACACATTGATTTAATAACAGACTTCCAGAAGGGGTGGGGAAGTGGGGAACCAACCCTTCATTAGCTGTGCACATAGATGTTGTGGCTTCTCCAAGGCAATGATTACAAGTCTTCATCTTCTGAGTTTGGAGCCCATTGACAATAGGTACCAGTGTCATTTAGGAAATAGAATATCAAGTTCATCATGGATGAAACTGGTTTGGAGAACTACAGCTTGGATCTGCTGCCAAGAGGAGGTATTGTACATTTTCCAAGTCTAGGCCACCACCCTATCTTGGGTGGTTTGTAAAGCAGTAGGCCTGCAGGGGAACCTTTAGCTGCAACAGAAAAAGGCACCCCTTCTGGTGAGAGGAGCCCCTTTCTGGTGAGTGCATGGTCTGGCACACAGAGTGAGGGCTGTATCTCAGCCCCCACTGGTGGTCATGACTGGTCAGGTGCTTTTGTTAGTACAGTAACCACTCAATTCCTTGCAGCCGTTCTGCCAAGTAAGCACTCACTCTTCAGTCTGCAGAATAGAGAAACTCTCTCTTCTGAAGCCTGGCTCCAACCTACCGATCCTAACACAGTACCAGGGAAACCCTGGACCTCTAAACCTGCCTCCAGAAAAGGCCCTGGATCCAGATGTCCTGACTACATTGGAGATGAAGCCAACAAAGGAAACACTGTGCTCCTTAAGCAGGCCAAGTGGCCTGAGAAGGTGAAGACAAGCAGACCATGCAGACCCTGTAATGAGCCATCACAGTCAAGGGACACCAACTAATGCAGAAGTTCAAAAAGTTTTGATGGAGACCCACAATAAGAGATATGTTTTAGTCGGTGGGAATGCAGACTGGTGTAACCACTGTGGAAAACAGTATGGAAGTTCCTCAAAAAATTAAAAATAGAATTACCATATGATCCAGTAATTCTACTACTGGCTATTTATCCAAAGAATATGAAAACATTGATTCCAAGAGATATATGCACCTCCCCCTTTTTTTAAAGAAAGGCAGACTGCCACCTGCAGCACCTTATTTGGATATGTGTGGAGTCTTGGAAGCTTGACTACCCAATTTCTCCTACAGGTGCACCTTGAGAGTTGTTTGGGGATTCTAGCAGGGGAACCCAGCTACTCCTATCCCCTTGCCTGAAGAATAATCCTCCTCTATTGGAGAAGGTTTTCTTCCTTGACTGACCAAGTGTGCGGCTTCCAGAGGGATGCACAAGGAGCGGTAAAGGGGGAGGGGACTCCAGCCTAGTCATAGGCTGATAAACTGATACTAGTGATCAGTAGAGTGTCCAATGTCACCATCAGATCACCCTCACATCCTATCCATCCCTATGTTTACTGCAGCATTATCTACAATAGCCAAATTATGGAAGTAGCCCAAGTGTCCACTGACAGATGAATGGATAAAGAAGATACGGGATACATATATAATGGACTATTACCCAGCCATAAAAAAGAATGAAATCTTACCATTTGCAACAACATGGAGAGAACTAGAAAGTATAATGCTAAGCAGGATAAGTCAGAGAAAGACAAATACCATATTATTTCACTCATGTGGAATTTTAGGAACCAAACAAATGAACAAAGGAAAACAAAAACAAAAACAAAAAAAAAGAGAGAGACAAAGAAACAGACTCTTCACTATAGAGAATAAACTGATGGTTACAAGAGGGGAGGTGAGTGGGGGGGGATGGGAAAATAGGTACTGGACCTTAAGGCTGGCACTTGTTGTCATGAGCAATGGCTGATGTATGGAATTGCTGAATCACTAAATCGTCCACTTGAAACTAATATTACACTGTATGTTAACTAACTGAATTACATACAGTAAATTAATAAATACACAAAGATATGTTTTATATTGTGATCCATCACATGTGTGCTCACACACACAAACGGAACTAAATCTTTCAGTAACTATATTTACAACATTCCCCATATTTATGTGATGCAAATCTCAACCTTTATTGATTTCAACCTTTAATCAGTCACAACTCCAGTTTGAAAGTTCTGACTAAGTGGAAGTCAAACTCCTATCCCATCAATCAAATAAATGCTTCTTCCTTCCTTATGGAGGATTTGGGGGTGGGGAGGTGGAGGGAAAATCAGGGATCACTTTCCTGGTACTTCATTCTTCATCACCTTCCTGAACATTCTATGGGCCCTGGAAACTTGGGGAGGAAAAGACAATTCAGAGCCTGCCCTGAGTGGTGGATGACAATTTCAGAAATACCAAAATGGTTCAAGTGCTTCTTTTAATTAAAGAAACATGTTTTGTTTGGTTTTTTTTTTCTTGAACTGTGACTTGAATCAAAAGTATTTTTTGTTTGTTTTTTCTACAAATATGCCTCCTGGATGGTTTTAAAGTGTTACCAAATCAATGCATTATCTGGTGATTCAACTGGAACAAACCAAAACAACAAAACATCCTTCAAATTGAACCAATATTTTGTTCCCTTCAAGCCTCAATGAATCCTGAGATTTAAAGCTTCTGAAGTGTTGATCCCAGAAGGAGGAAGGCCCTGGACTTCATGCCATTCTGTCCCCTTAGCTTGTAGCCTCTATCCTTATTGTCCTCAGTTACCCTCAGTTCCTGTACAGAACCCCAAAGTCTTCATGTCTCCAATCCTCAGCTCACACAGCTCTTCTGTTTAGACTGCCCTAACTTCTGCCCCTTGCCTCCCTGTCTGATTGCCTCCCTATTCATCTCTCAAACCTCAACTTCATGATCACCTCATTCATTAATTCATTCACTTTTTCAACAAATTTTAGTTGAAGGTTCACCATATGCTAGGATTCATCCTGGTTTCTTGGGTTGAACGATAGATGGTATTACTTGACATAATGCATTGCATTAGTCAAGTGCAATAGACACTTGTAAAATAACGTGGTGAATATAATGATCCAAGCAAACATACAGGGTATTATCAGACCACAGAGCAGGGTACCTTAACTCAATGTAATGGGCCATGTAAAGCTCCTTGGACGAGCTAATGCTTGACCCAGCTGAAGATGTGGAGAGAGTGAGGATTCTAGGGGTTAGCAATAACAGAATTAAATATCATTCTTCCCAATTTACGGATGAAGAAACAAAGGCACAGAATGGTTAAATATATTTCCCAAAGTGCAAAGTTATCCATTAACAGAGCTGATATTTGATCTTACTGCACACTGACTCCAAGGTAGGCCTCTAAATCATTGACTTGCATCCTCTGCCATTTGCCATAGGAATTCAGACAATTCAGACAGGGAAGCAACACCAGTGTGCTAAGAGGAGAAAGAAACTCCGTGAGGTGGGCATGGCTGTCAGATCCATGATGAAGCCGAGTACTATGTCCAGAGAGGATGACAGAGGGAGTGGGGCTTGGGACAGGGGTTAGGGACAAACCCTCATACACGTCCTGTAACAGAGCATTAAGTCCTTTTAGAGAATCTATATCAAAGCTACATGCTGGTTGAACCCTAGTCATTTCCAAGCCAAACCAAAATAGCTATAAACTGTCTTTGATAATTACTAGAAAAGTATCCATGGACAATGCGTTTGTACTTTGTAAGCCTCCCTCTGTGTGTCTGTACAATGGAGATGGCATTGTGTCTACCTTAGGGGCTGTGATGAAGATTCTGTAAGTGTAGAAAGCACCAAGCATAGTTCCTGGGACACAGCATGTGCTGATTCACGTTATTTCTGCTCCCCCTTTCCAGTCCTTAGATTTTCCCTCCCTTGCTGAGAATAGATGCTTAGGTCCTTCTATGTCTTGTGCCACAGAGTAGGCAGCAGCCTGAAACCCAACCCCATTCTGGTATAAGAGAGTGTCTGGCCACATCCCTGCCAGGGAGTGGCTGAGAGCAAGTCCCAGGACACTGAGCAGAGCTCGTTAGAGTGGAAATGGGGAAAACACGGTCTGTCTTTAAGATATCTGTCCGAGGAAGCCTGGAACCACCCATCCCCTGCAGGAAGGAACTGCTAATTGTGTCATTAATAATACTTAGCATTCTCGCCATGCTTTTCCAAGCTAATTAATTCTGCTCCAAATCCTGGAAAACAAATGACTGGGTGTGTTGGAGACAAGCTTCTGTTTCTGAGATAGAAGGGTGGAGAAGCTTTGTCCTCTGTAATGACTGGGGGAAGGGAAAAACTGTTTCACCACTTCCTAGGGTCAAGTCATTCAGAATGTGCAGAGGGCATTGAGTCCTGGTGGGACTCACCTTCCACCTGAAGACCTTCTTCAAACAGGAATAACCACCCAAGGGCACAAAGATACGAGGCTCACCCTGCCCTCGGACACTGCCCAGCAGTGACAGTGGTTGTAAAGTTGGCACCATGGTCTGGAGGTGAAAGTTTCTCCTCTTTCCCCAGAACCCAGGGTAGAGCTCATGCACCAGAGGACAGGATGTGTACTTAGCTGGTCAACTCTGCTGCCCTTCAACTCAGTGGAGTCTAATTTTACAGACCAGAATCTGGGGTACCAAGAATATGACTCAGTTTCCTCCCTTCACAGATGTGCACGGTCAACCATGAGAGACAGCAGTAGCAGGTAGAACCTGGGGCAGTCTGCGAGGAGCAGAGCGGGATCCTAGGGGAGAACTGTTTGAGCTATTTGGGAAGTTGATTAAGACACAACAAAACAAAGAAAATGGAGAGGTTGGTCAAGTGAGGGCTAGCTGTGCCAGGGCTTAGCGTCAAGAGGAAGCAAAACATATTTGGGAACGTGAGCATAGTCCCACGCACTGTGGGGGTTGGGGGATTGAAAACAAACAGTGACTTTGTCATCACAGAGCAAAGAGAGGCTAGTGAGAAGACACACAGATGGAGAGGTATGCATAATACGCGAGGAGGGGCTCTGGTGAAGAAGGGATTGAAAGAAGTAGACACTACTTTTGCCTTTCAGGGAAGGATTAAATCAGTGACAGATGAATAGGGGAGGCTCCTGGCTGGTGGCCAGAGGAAGAATTTTTCAGGCGTGAACTTTTGCCAGAAGCTCCCACTCCACAAGATTCTGATTCAGTGGGTCTGGCTGGGCTCAAGAACCTACACTTCTAGATTACACAGATAAGGAGCATGTACAGGTCTTCCTTGGAAGGTGTGGTAGAGAGGTCTTAGAGCCCAGGCTGGCCTCATGGGTACTCTGACTCTGGTCTGTGCTATCTGCAAGAAATCCCAGAAGGGGCAGCATCCACTGTGGAAGGGGTATGGCGCTGTAGGGGAAATTTCCATACCTTCTTCCAGTGTTCTCCCTTTTCAAACCCAGAAAAACTTCTGAAACAACTTTTCAGATTCCATCTCTTGTAGCACGGTATTTGAGAGAAGGGATGCATCTTATTTGATGCTCCTAGCGCAGAGGCTGCCCAGGTAGATTTCACATGCTTGTTTCATAAATGAGAATGATCTCCATTTCTTTTCTGAAAAGTGTCCAACTGTTAGCAGGCATCGTGGTTGTTTGTATCGATATACCCTGATTAGGTGAGTCCCTATCCTAATTTCTCTCTTAAAAATAGGAATCTGGTCTCTAGTTATTCTTGCACCACTGGTGGCACAGGGACCAATGATTTCATATGCTTGTGGGATTACGTTGCCTGTGTGGTCACTGCAAGGTGCAGCGGACATAAGAACACAGATGTATGACTTTGCTAGTTACTAGCTATAGAACTCTGGGAAATTGAACTATGGTCTCCATACTGCAATTTCTTTTTTAAAAAAGGAAAGGAATTAAATAATGTATTCATTGGTTCATTCACTCAATAAATAATAATCAAGCACATACACAAACACCACTATGCACTATCCTAGCTGCAGGGAGTAAATGGTCATTAGGACACCCCCACTCCCACCCCGTCCTGATGACATAATGATGGATGATAAGATCACCCCCTCTCCATACAATCACCCATACCCAAAGTTCAAAAGTATCTTGGAACTGTCCCCTTCTATATCTTCCTGCCAATCACTGTCTAGATAATTCTATTGAAACAACCCTATAATCAATTTTCCCTTTTTCATTCCCATTACTGTACAGATATTCTGACCATCTCCTAAATGGTCCCTGCTTTTCATGGGACCCATAAGGCTCTTCCTTTTCCATGGTCCCCACCTGCACTTTCTCAAATGTCAATCTGATTCTGTTACTCTTCTGTTTATTTGTCCTCCTCGATTCCCTGAAGTCACTGGGTAATAGTGATAATTGTTCTAAAGGCCCTTGCATACTGTAACTCATTAACTCCCAGCAACCACGCAAAGTAGGTTCCATCCTTGTCCCTATTTATGCCAGATTTTTGTCTATTCAGTGTCAGCTCCATTCATACCTCTCAGGTTCTCCTTGATCTGGGGGTGTGGAAGCCTGCAAATGACAGTTCCCAGGCTCCCTCGTCAGCGGCCCTCCGGTTAGGCTCTGCCAGTGGGAGGCACTGGGGAAAGACTGCAAAGCTGGAGGAGGGAGAAGCTTCTCAGTGCCTTGTTTTGTCTGCTCCCGGCTGCCACCCGTGCTTCCCCGCAGTGATATCTGTCTTGGTGAGCGAGCAGCTTCCGGGCTGCACAGCTGTAGGGCCCACCCGGTGGCGGTGGCGGTGGTGGCAGCAATGGAGCGTCTAGCAGATAGGGCAGCACACGCAGGCTAGACTCCTGCAAAGCCCGGTAAGTACCTCCTCAACTTTTCGCATTCTTTCCTCTATTTTTCCATCTCTTCCCAAAGATTCTAACTAATGACCCGAATTGACTCCCTCACTGCTGGAAATACCTGCAGTGCGTTCTATTTTCTTGACTGCATAGTGATGGATACACAGCTCAATGCATGAGAAACTGAGGCACTGAGAGGTCAAGTAACTTGTCTCAAGTTCAACAGCAAGGGGATACCAGAAAGCACAGATAAAGGCGGAAGGAAAACAAACAGACAAACAAACAAACAGAACAGATACAACATTAAGTCAAAGTTCCTTAAACATGTCTTTCAAACCCCTTCACAACTGCTTCCCTGTCTGCCCCTACACCTCACAGTCTAGTTGGAGAGTGACGCCTGGTAGGGATTGTGTTCTATTCTTGTCTCTGTTGCTGAATAAATGAATGAATGAATGACAAATGCATCAGACTTGTGTAAAACCCCAGTAGGATCCGCGACTGTTGCAGGTGTCTGATAGATCAGTGAGGAAGCTGATGATAAACAAAATGAGTGAACTCTAACCACACTAGCCGACCTGAAAAGCCTTCTGCTACCTCTGTATTCCTTCCAGGCTCCGTCTCAGAGCGTGCCCCCTCCAAGACACTGAATATTCGCATTCCTTACACAGAGCCAGCGTACAATAAATACACATTTGTTAAATGAATGGATGAATCAATCAAGCAACAAAGTGATCAATCAAAGCCACGGCTCAATGCTGTTGGAATTCTAGTTTATCAAAATATAAAATTTTCCAGGAGCATGGCACAAAAAGAAGCATTACATTTTCCTAAAATCAAAAGTCTTCAATGTAGCAGCCCACAAATAATTAGATGTTAATGTTTCTAACTTGAAAAAAAAAAAAGCCACAGTTAATCTCGGGGGACATCCTGTATGAAAAAGGAAAAAACAATGAGTCATGGATTCTAACCTACTATTTATAATCTGGGTCCACAAATGATCTGTTGCTAAAGGAGAAGAAAGCCATTAATCTCCTCACTCAGGGAGCAATTTTATATTTTGAATAAAAACAAAATAAACAGCATTAAGGAGGGAAATAAATCAGATATGCAGTAATTAGTTTGAAAGAGCCGGATTTTCCTGCCTAACACTCTCTTTGGAACTTAAGCCTCATCCATCAAAGCGAAAGTGTATCCGATGACACGGAGATTTTCCATTCCCTTTTCAGACAAAATTAGTCAGTTGATCTGAATAGTAAATTGACAGAACCCAGAAGGGAGGATGGGAGTGACGGGGCCATCGCAGAGGTGTGATCTGATACTTAATAACATTTGGTGAAGCCCAGACTCCTGCACTTTTAACCTCCTACCCTCTTTTTATTCATTAAGTTGTTAGTTTTCTATCTGTGAAATCTTAAAAGACGGGGGGGATTTTTAAAAACAGAATCTAAAAGGCACCTTATTCATTTTCTAACCCAGTGTCTTTATTTTACAGATGTAGAAAGCTCAGCCCAGTGACAGTAACTGACTTACTTAAGTTTGTGCAACAAAATCAGTTGCAACTCCAGAACCCACATCCTCCCAGCCCTTTCTCACAAAGCTCAGTAAAGACAAAAGCTCCAACAGTCATAAAGGGGCCCCTGAGTTCAGGAGAGATCTTTGATTTTTTTGCACCACTTTCTGGATGGGAGCCCCCTTTATGCTAAATTGTGGAGATGGTCTTCTTCCGTTTCAGACTCTACTTTCTGTAAGCTCCCCAGCCATTTTTCTTTCCAATCTAAAACCTTGCTCCAGATTCCTCTATCACTCATTGGTACCTTATTCTGAATTCTAATTATTATATCTTCTCTCCCTATTATTTTCCAATGTCCTGCTAGAAGAATTTTTTTCAGCAGCAATTGGTAACTAATTCATTTGAGGCATAAGCGTAATAAGTCTCTCCACATATATTATAAATCCTTGCATAGGATTTTCTAAAACATTGTGAATAGAACTCTGTATAGCATGTCCTTTTCATCTCCTACAATCCCTGCTATTTGGCTTGGGTCTATACACGATGTAATGATCATACCACTGAAATGAGCAGGGAGATGTAGAAAGATTAAGGATCTCATCAAAACATTGATTTCTAGTAATAATAATAATGTTGGCTAATATTAATTATATGTGATTTCTAATAATAATAATTCAAAATAATATCAAAATTCAAAAAAGCTATAAGTTATATGCCTGTCAATAATGAATAATTAAATAAATTATTATTCATTCATATAACAAAAAGCTATTTAAGCACTGAAAATGATTCAGAAGAGCATGTATAAACATAGAATGGTGTTTGGGGTACGTGGGTGGCTCAGTTGGTTGGGTGTCTGCCTTCAGCTCAGGTCATGATCCCAGGGTCCTCTGATCAAGCTCCACGTTGGGCTCCTTGCTCATCGGGGAGCCTGTTTCTCCCTCTCTCACTCCCCCTACTTAAGCTATCTCTCTCTCTCTCTCTCTCTCTCTGTCAAATAAATAAATAAAATCTTAAAAAAATAGGTGTTCAAAGTGCATTATTAATATGGGGAAGGTGAAGATTTATTAAATAACACTTATTATATGATCCTATTTTTTCCAAAAACAAATGAGCAGATTTTTACTAAAAAAAAAAAAAAAAAAAAGTTTAATGATGTTTCCAGCTTCTGTATTGCATTTTATAACAGCACATAGATTCCTTTTGTTATTTTTAAATATAAAGTAAAAACTGCCCGAGCCATTGCCCCACACAATTCGAGAAACAAGGTAAGTATTGATGCCTGAGTGTTCTCACCAGGGACTATGTAAACACTAGGTAGAAGAGTGTCCTGGGTGGGCCCATCCTCCTTCCCAGGACCATGCTTTTTTTGCATAATGGTCTTGTTTGTTTTCATACATGATGTTCTCTTTGAACAAAACCTCCCAAGGGCAGATCTGTGAATGTGTTTTGCTCAGTTTCCTTTAGTAGTGATCGGAATAAGTCCTTATCTATGGGTATTTTCTTGGTGCGAACAAAAGTAGGAACATAAACAGTCATGGAAAGGCTTTGATGTATCAGGTGTTGTCCTAGGGCTTTTCACAGAAGCTATCCTGTTTGTCCTCACAGCTCTGAGAAGCAGGTACGATTTCCTCTAATTTTGAAATGCAGGAGTAGAAGCTCAGAGACATGCCGTGACCTGTCCATGTTCTCTCAGGTGGACCATGGTGAGACTGGGAAAGGAACCCCGAGCCAAGAGAAACAAGTCCTGACTTCCGGCCAACTCATAGCATGTGGTCTACCAGTGTGGCTGGTGTTGGGGGTTGAACTGTGTCCCTGCCCCAAATTCATATGCTGAAATCCTAACTTCTCTCTCGGTAGCTCAGAAAGTAACTTGATATGGAGATAGGGTGTTTACAGAGGTAATCAAGATAAAAACAAGGTCATTCGGGCACTCTAATCCAATATGACTGCAATCCTTATTCTAAGAAGGGGAAATTTGGACATAGACATGTACAGAGGGAAGACCATGTGACCAAGCAAAGATACAGGGAAAATGCCATGTGAACCTGAAGATGACCAAGCCAAGGAGAGAGAGGTCTGAAACAGAGCCTTCCCTCACAGCCCTCAGAAGGAACCAACCCTGCCAAGACCCTGACTTTGGACTTCAGCCTTCAGAAGATGAGGCAATAAATTTCTGTTGGTTAAGCCACCCAGTCTGTGATACTTTGTTACAGCAGCCCTAGTAAATCAAAATAGCTGTTCACCCAGTGAACCCAAGAAATGTCAGTTTTTATGGGAGAAGGGGTACCCCTAAGCACACAGGGAAATTTGAGGCCACTACATTGCTTTGAGGAATGGAATAGGGAAGAGGGGGGAAAGGTCCAGTAGAATAGAGGCCCCACACACCCTGCTGCCTTTCTACCCATGTGACCTATGCCAACCTGACTACCAGGAATAAATCCACAAGGTAAGTTATTCAGAATAGTATGTATTAGGGCCAGAAATGCGTTATTTATTTATTTATTTATTTATTTATTTATTGCAGCAGATGTACCTTTTTAATTTGGTTTTATTTTAGGCTAAAATTACAATATTAAATTTTAATATTCAAACATTAGCATGACTTTACATTCCCTGCATATCTACCATCTCTGTCCTCCAGCATATGCAGAATAGCAATAGGGAAGGGCCAGATGCAGCAATCTGGAAAGAGGCCCAGGCCATGGCCGCTGGCCCAGTCCCTGCACCAGAGTAGTTGTGTGGCCTTGAACACGTGGCTTCCCTCCTCTGAGGCTCAGTTACCTCTGCTGTCAGTGGTGGAGATGACCTGGGTGTTCTTAAGGTTCCGCCTGCTCAAAGTCTCAGCAGCTATGTGTATCTCTAGGGACTAGGGGGAGCCAAATAGAGGTCAACAACAGAAGGCAGTGCAGGAGCAGAATGTTAATCCCTACCTTTGCCAGAGCGGGGCAGAATCTTGGGGGCCAAGGAAGGTGAGCATCTATCTCCAAGTGTCATAGATGTGTTCAACAAGCAGGGTCTTTATAGATCTTTTGGGACCCAAACAAAGGTTCTTAGTGCCTATCCTCGTTAATAAATGATAAAACACAAAAGTTACATGTATGCTGAAAATAAAAGATTTTCTGAATGCAAAATCTTGGATTATTTATTCAAGCTTCTGTGATCTTGGAGGGGGGTGTGTGTGACTCTGTGTGTGTGTGTGTGCATGCACGTGTACACACACATGCATGTACATTACATAGGAGGTGCTTCGGGTTCCCTGGTATCCCAAGCAGGTTCTTCATCTTTTTAGGGTTGTAATTAAGCCTTGAAAAGCAGGTGCTTCAGTAATCCTTCCTATTCTCCATGCAAGGGTCTGCTTCTTAATTTCTACTATTGGTGAGAGCATGAGTTGGCAACATTTTACTTAGTATTTGGATTTTCTCTACAGCCCCATGGGTTGGGAGCTGTGACTGATATCCTCACACTAAAGACATTCTTTGCCAAAACTTGGAATGAAATTGAGTAGAGAAATTGGTCTCTTCTGGCCCCCTTTTGGATCAGCCCCATCAGTCAAATCCAGCAGACTGCAAAAATACTGGAAGTTCTTCACTGAAGAGTAAGATATTACCAGAAAATTATTATGACATAGTAAGAGCAAAAACAGACTTTCCTGCTCACTTAGAAGTTTCCTAGAAAATGCTTCTGTTCTTAGGACTTAGAGAGAAGGGACACTCTACCATATAACATAACCTAATCAAGGGACTGACCTCCTTTGCCATGTTAGTTCAAAGCCAACCACAGGTTCAGCCCGAACTGCAGAGGAGGAGATTACACAAGTGGTTTATAGCTGGGGTGTGTCTATACCACACTATGATGCTTAGCATCATTTTGAACCCCTTCCTGGCCCTGTTCTTCTGCTTCCTCCCTCCATAGCACAAGAGCAAAAGTGGATGCCTAACATGGTGGAGTGGAGAAGAGATCGTGAGCGCTGCCTGGCTTTTCTCCTCTGAGTTCAATAAGTATTTTATACAACACCACTGAGCCAGGAATTTCTTAAGTAAAGTGAGCAACTACATGAAAAATAAAAATGATTACCACATACATCTATTATTTACTGTGTTCTCTGAACCTAACTAAATATTTCAGTTATTTTGTTAAATATAGTAGGTTTTGATTATGAATCCCATTTTGTAGAATTGAAAGTGAGGATTCACAACTGGAGCAAGAGCTGTCTGACTCAAGAGCATCCATTCTTGGTACATAATAATAAACATAAAAAGTCATGAATCTTGGATCACTGAAAAAAATAAAATAAAAAATAAATAAAAGTTAATTTTGCGATAAAAAAAGTCATGGAATGCTTAATAGGTTTCAAGCAGTGTTCTGTGGGTTCTACATATATGAATTAAACCATTTGATTTCATTCATTAGGTAGGTGCCACCATTAAGTCCATTTTACATATGAAGAAACTGAGGTTAGAGAGGTTAGTTAACGTGATCATGTGGCTGGCAGGTGACAGAACTGAGATTAAACAGGAAGTATGGTTCCAGAAGTTGTGGTCTTAATCTCTGTGTTATCCTGGCTGCCACTGTCCTGAAGGAGAAAGAGTGGGTCCTTTTTTTTTTAAGATTTTATTTATTTATTTGACAGAGACAGAGAGAGATCACAAGTAGGCAGAGAGGCAGGCAGAGAGAGAGGACGAAGCAAGCTCCCCGCCGAGCAGAGAGCCCGATGTGGGGCTCCATCCCAGGACCTTGAGATCATGATCTGAGCCGGAGGCAGAGGCTTAACCCACCGAGCCACCCAGGTGCCTGAAAAGTGGGTCTTAGTATAGCCGCCCTTCCAAGGGCTAGCCAAACGATAACTCACGGCAGACCTTGCTTCTTTGTGCTGTCTACAGAGAGAGAACATTAAAAAATAAAAGGATGAATAAAATGAATAAAAGCAAAAGATTCTTTATCAAGAATTATTTTTCATTTTAGAAGCGACACACATCATTTGAATTTGCTGGTCAAAAACAGATTTAGAGTCTTCTGAAATATTTTTATGAGAGCAGTGATTTATTTATTTTTCATTTTTTCAAGATTTTACTTATTGATTGATTTAATTGTCAGAGAGAGAAAAAAAGAACGGGTGCATAAGTAGGGGGAGCAGCAGGCAGAGGGAGAAGCAGGCTCCCCGCTGAGCAAGGAGCCTGATGTGGGACCCCAGGACCCTGGGATCATGACCTGAGTCCAAGGCAGAAGCTTAACCAACTGAGCCACCCAGGCAACCTGAGAGCAATATTTTAGACATTTAGTCCAAACAGAGAAGTACAATGACTAGAATTCTAAGATATGAGTTCAAATACATAGCTAAACTGAGTGAATATTTGATGATATTAAGTAATTATTGTTGTATTCGTTTCCTAGTGCTGCTGTAACAAATTACTACAAACTTAGGGGCTTAACACATTGCAAAGATATTATTTTACAGTTCTGCAATCTGAAATGAGTCTCACGGGGCTAAGAAAAGATATCGGCAGGGCTTCATTCTTTCCAGAGGATCTAGGGGAGAAACTGTTTCCTACCTTTTCCAGCTTCTATAGGTCACCCCTGTTCCTTGGCTCATGGCCCCCAGCCTCCATGTCCAAGGCCAGCACTAGCTGTGTCCTTCCTGTGCAGCCATCTCTATGGTTGCCCCTCCCTGCTCCCCTCTCCCCTTTAAGAATTTAAGGACTCTAGTGGTTTCACTGGGTCCACCTGGATAATCCAGGATAATCGCCCTATTTTAAGGTCATCCACTTAACAACCATAAATCCATATACAACCTTAATTCTCCTTTGCCATCTCACCTATTTACAGGTTCAGGAATCAGGGCCTGGACATCTCTGGGGAGCTATTATTCTTCCTGCTACAACTCTTGGTTTTCTCTGGGTTTGCTTTTCTGCAGGGGCAAGTGTTCATTGTATTGTGGTTATTATTTTCTTAACCCTTATCTTTCAGGGATACATGTTGCCTAATTGACAGTTGAAAGGATAGGATGTTTGACATCTCCTTCAAAATAATAGCAGAGAAAAAAAGACGAAGATTGAGATAAAGTTGGCCATGAGCTGAGAGTTGTTAATGCTGTGTGTTTGGTATGTGGTGGTTCACTGTGAAATTCTGCCTATGAGCAAATACATTTAATATTTTGGTGTAATAAAAAAAAAATAATGACTGAAAATAGAGACCAGGGGACCAAGAGACCATAGCATAAACTGAGTCATCCTGTGTGCCAAATGCCTCATTTGACTCTCACAACACCCCTGTGAAGAAAACATTCATGGACACCCGACACCTAAAAACCTGCTGCTCTGGTAGACTAGATGACTCACCCTAGTGTCCACGTTCTAAATCCAGGCTTTCTTTGATTTAAAAGCCTGTGTATGGAATCGTTTTTTAAAGTTAAATCCTAAATATAGGTTAAGTGGTCATTTAAGGCACTGGTAAGGGGACAATATTTTAGGAGATGTGATCCTAAGTCTCAAGGAGATCAAGGCTTAGAAAATATCCATTGAATTGTAATTCTAGTCCTGGCTCTGACCACTTATAAATGATGAGAGGCAAATTATCTCAATTCTGCAGACCTCCATCAGGCCTCCATGATGAGATCATGCAATCCATTTTGCAAATTGTAGAGGAGAGTAAGGAAGATCAAATTTAAGTTAAAGTCACTATGAACAGGGGTGCCTGGGTGGCTCAGTTGGTTAAGAAACTCCTGGTTTCTGCTCAGATTGCAGGGTCCTGGGATTGAGCCCTACATTGGGCTCCGTGCCCTGCACAGAATCTGCCTGACATTGTCCCGCACCCCCACCTCTCCTTCTGCTCTCTCTCTCAAATAAAGAAATAAAATATTTTTTTAAAAAGTCATTATAGGGCGCCTGGGTGGCTCAGTGGGTTAAAGCCTCTGCCTTCGGCTCAGGTCATGATCTCAGGGTCCTGGGATCGAGGCCCGCATCGGGCTCTCTGCTCAGCAGCTAGCCTGCTTCCTCCTCTCTCTCTGTCTGCCTCTCTGCCTATTTGTGATCTCTCTCTGTCAAATAAATAAATAAAATCTAAAAAAAAATAAAAAAATAAAAAATAAATAAAAAGTCATTATAAATAGTTAAGGGCTGTATAAGCATGAGGGACAAAATGCAACAATGGTGATGATGCTGTGGTTGAAGATGAAAAGGACCACAGCCCACACACAAAGAAGGAGTTGTCAGGTACTGTCAAGTTCTCCTAAGCCTTATGGTTTTTTCTCCATGAAAGTGACAAATTCACACATATGAGTGAGGCTGACCCTAGGAACACCCAGGACCATAACATTTCTGAGTGATCGCAAAATAGCTCAGTCGTTGCACTGAAGTCTCCTCCTACCTCAGGGATTGTACTCAGCATGCAGGGACAGCCATGTATGGGAAACAGAGTTTATTTTTGCTGTGGTGACTGGGAAAGCATAACATGTTATATTAATGAAGAGACAAGAATAGATTGTGTCAAATGCACATTAACCTTCAAGGTGATGTCCTTTGGGATCTGGTCCCAGCTGGACTCTGTAGGTTTATCACCCATATTCCAGTCATATATACCTTTCATTCCAGCCTGACATAAAATGAAGTTTCTGGGAAAGTCAAGCCAACTCACTGCCTTATTCACAATTCTGATGTGAGCACACCTTTCCTCCACCCTTCGCTTGGTTCTTACTCATTCTTTAAGATTCAAGTCAGGTCCTTCCTTAGAAGGACTTTGAATCCTATATCCCTGCTTTGACTTCCATGAAATTCTATGACTTCCCAACCAGATTGTATTATCCATTTTAGCACTAGAACAAGAGGTACTGAAGGTAGCTGTTGACTTTCCTTGCTCTATCTCTATTTTCTAGAGAAGGACAGGGAACATAGTGTTTTGTGATTATATGTTGAATGAAAGACAGTATGTCACAGAAAATAAATATTATTTAAAGTACCCCTCCTTTTAAGGAGGTGGTTCTTTGTAATTGAAGGTTTCTTTGCTGAGCACTACATACTGAGATCTATGTTGTTCATCATAGTCAAGAAAAAAGGGACTTGAAGAAGAACAAATATTGTTAAAATATCCATACTACCCAAAGCAAACTACAGATTTAATGCACTCCCTATCAAAATACCAATAGCATTTTTCATAGAACTAAGACAAACTATCCTAAAAATTGTATGGAACCACAAAAGGCCTCAAAGAGCCTTGGAAAAGAAAAGCAAAACTGGAGGTATCACAATTCCAGATCTCAAGTTATATTACAATGAGGTAGTAATTAAAACAGTAAGGTAGTAGCATAAAAATAGACATATAGATCAATGAAGTAGAATAGAAAGCCCAGAAGTAAACCCACAAGTATATGGTCAATCAATCTTTGACAAAAGAGGGATGAATATACAGCAGGAAAAAGGTAGTCTCTTCAACAAATGGTGTTAGAAAAACTGAACAGCCACATTCAAAAGAATGAAACTGGACCACATTTTTTCACCATACACAAAAATAAACTCAAAATGGATTAAAGACCTAAATGTGAGACCTGAACCAGTGATCTCTCTGACATCAGCCACAGCAAGATTTTTCTAGATACGCCTCCTAAGGCAAGGGAAATAAAAGCAAAAATAAACTATTGGGGTTAACTACATTGAACTAAAACTTTTCTCCATAGTGAGGGAAACAGTCAATGAAATTAAAAGGTAACTCTCCTGAATGGGAGACGTTATTTGGAAATGATATATCTGATAAAGGGTTAGTATCCAAAATACATAAAGAACTAACAACTCAATACCCACCAAAAATAAATAATCCAATTACTACATAGGCAGAAGACATGAACAAAGAACACATTGAGATGACCAACAGACACATGAAAAGATGCTCAATATCACTCTTCATTGGGGAAACACAAATCAAAACTACAATGAGTTATCACCTCACACCTGTCAAAATGGTTAAAACAAGAAACACAAGAAACAACAAGTATTGGTGAGGATGTGGAGAAAAAGGAACCCTCTTGCACTGTTGGTAGGAATGCATATTGGTGCAGCCACTGTGGAAAAAACAGTATGGCGGTTCCTCAAAAAAATTAAAAAATAGAACTACCCTACAATCCAGAAATTCAAAGGGATACTATACATCCCTAAGTTTATAGCAGCATTATTTACAATAGCCAAAGTATGGAATCAGCCCATGTGTCTATCAATAGATGAATGAATAAAGAAGATGTGGTATTTATATGCAGTGGAATATTATTCAGGCATAAAAAAGAATAAAATCTTTCCATTTGGAACAATATGGATGGAGCTAGAGAATATAATGCTGAGCAAAATAAGACAGTCAGAGAAAGACAAACAGCATATGCTCTCACTCATATGTGGAATGTAAGAAACAAAACAAATGAACAAAGAAAAACAAAAAAAGAGAGAGACAGACAAACCAGGAAAGAGATTCTTAGCTATAGAGAACAAACTGATGGTTACCACACACAGGAGGTGGGTGGGGGGATAGGAGAAATGGGAAATGGGGATTAAAGAGTACACTTTTCATGATGAAAAAATAAAATAAAATGATTTAAAAAAAGAAAGAAGGGAGGAAGGAAAGGGTTCTTCCACCTGGTCCCTAGAGGATCTCAGGCCATCTGTACACATCCAGTGAACACAGTTTTATTGAGCACCTGCTATGTACCAGGCAGTAAAGATGAAATAGAGACAAAAATGCTGTGGTCCCCACTCTCGGAGAGGTTATAGTTAGCTCATAAAGTGTCACCAAAGCAAAGCAATAGTATTGTCCCTTCCATTTTTGTCCCCCCACCCTCCAAGAGATTGGATTTTGCCCTTTGTGGCTTTTTTTTCTCTGTGTAACTTTAATATTGTTGTGGTATTCATTTCCTAATAAAATTGACCAATGAGGGGAAAAAAGAGAGAGAGAGACTTGGAGGAGCACTAGATCAGAAACAGTGGAAAAGGAGTCCTCTCTGGCTATGTCAGTTCATGGTTATAACAGAGAGATCTCAAAATACCATTGACTCAATACAATGGAAGTTTATTTCTCACTTACATAAAGTTTAATTTTCATGGACATATAGTTTCTCACTCATATAAACACCCAAGAGATGAACATGATGGCTAAGGGTAGAGGTATAGATTAGAGTTAGAATTAATTCAGCCCCACACATAGATAGGTTGATGGATCTTTCAACACCATCAACCGTCCCTGGACTTCAACAGTGAGCCATCAGTGGTTTGAAGAGAGAGAGGATTGTCTGTGGGAGGTTTTTATGGGCCAGGTCATCAGGAAGTGGCATTCACCACTTCTACCCATAAGCCAATGGATAAGCTCAGTCCCATGGTGACACTTTATTGCAAAGAACCCTGGGAAATGTACTCTAACTATGGGTCCAAGTACAAGAGGAAACCACCTTTGGAGAACACAGGACAGTCTCTACTGTGAGGGTTGAGAGATGGAGAGTATCAAGCATGAGAAGAGTCCTGGAAAGACAGAAAGTAGAGAAAGGGCAGATGTTGGGGGGAGGTGGGGAAGAAGAAGGAAAAAGGAAGAAGAAAGAGAAGAGAAGAGAAGAGAAGAAGAGAAGGGAATAGCAAAGGAGAATTAGGAGTTTGTGGTGAATTGTGTTATAGTTACAGTTACAGCTTCGACTACTGTCCCTTAAAAATATCTTCAGTTGCTACATGGCTCAGTCATGATTGTGCATGAGAGGATATATTTGCAAAGGGACCAGAACTAAAGGGCCAGGACAAAGCTAACATGTGGGCCACAGAATGAATAATTACAGAGATTACATGGTTCTTTCAATGATGATTCCATCTATCGAAACATGACTGACACTCTTTGTAGATACCCCCCTCCACAGCCAATTTCCAATTCCCAGTCTTTTGAGAAAAGCACAGGTTTTTTGTTTGTTTGTTTGTTTGTTTGTTTTTTGCTTTTTTAGGAGAAAATCACTAACTGAAGATCCTAGTCATGGCAGAGCCAAGACTAAGACCCAGTCTAGAAATCCTGTTGTCTCCCTATTGCACTAATGGAGCTAAATATGAGCAAGAAAATGAGAGCCTGGGGCACTCAGGAAATGAGAAAGTAGCCTCCATAATCCACCTGTGGATTCCGCACTTGATTTATCTCACTAACTCACTAACTCCACCTGACCCCTCAGTAAGATGGTGCCATTTTCCCCATTTACAGATAAAGAAGCTGCAATTACCAGAGCCATGTGGCTGGTTACTGGCAGAGCTAGGAATAAGAATCCAGACTAAGAATAGTATAGATGGCAATAATGAAAGGTGATATTTAGTTAGTACACCCACTCTGCTAGGCAGAATTTTAAGAACTTTACCTGAGTTATTGAATTTTAATCTCAGGGCAAACATATGAGGGAGATACTAAATACTATTCCCATTTTTGCAAATGAAGAAATTGAAGTAGAACTGACAAATCATTTATTCAAGTTTTTCAGGTCTTATGCAAGAGGGCTGATATTTGCACCCAGGTGCTCTATGAGTCTGCCAGATCAGTTTCCTCTTTCCCCGCTCTCCAGCCCAAATCCATCTCTGTCAATTACACCCATTGCTTCCTGACAACACATTTGCCATGTACAAACCTCTTTGAATATTTATCTATTCAGAAACCCCAGAGGAGAGAATATATTTTGGAGCCTTCTGTTTGAGAAGATTGCTTTATGGTCCCTTCCATCTGGATGATCAACCATCCCAGTTTGCCTGGAACTGTCCCAGTAATTGCTCTGAAAGTCTCACATGCCTGGAAACTCCTCAGTCATGGACAAGTTAGGAATGTCTGTCACCCTACTTTCAACTCTGAAATCTGTGTATTTATAAACTTTACACAAGACCTTCTGTCCTACCCTAAAAAGAGAAGGGTCAACTGGGCACACCCTAGAATATCAACTCTTTTCTTGACTGGAACCAAGTCGACCACACCGTACTCTCTTTTTAACTCATCTCCTCTAGCTAGTTAAGGAAAACATGCGAAAAATGAGACACCATTGGCAAGAGTGAGGAGCCATAATATTCTCAGTGGATTGTTCAGTTTTATCATCTGCAAAGACTGTAATGGGAAGGACATTATTCATTTTTAGTAAGTCATATAAGCAGTACATTTGAGATGAGGCACCATTAGAAATCAGCAAGACTCTCTGTGGCCTGTGCTGATTGCACACCAAGAGAACTACTGAAGCCATGAACAGAAGCTGAGACGACAAGTGCTCAGGGGGAGCTGGTACTTCTTTAGGGGCGGCACACATGTCAACAAGGTTTGGTGTATAATGCTGGATTAGTGACTCAAACGTGGCACAGAAGTGAGGTTTAACAACATCTTCTTCTGAACTGAGCATGTTAACAGGGCATCCAGAGAAGAAAAGTTTGCCTGGGTGGGATTTGAGATTTGAGTGAAAATTAACCATTATGAATTCTTTCATATTACTGCAATTTCATTCTTTATGTAAGTTAAATTAGCCAACTTAGAGTACATCATTAGTTTCAGATGTAGTGTTCGGTAAATTATCAGTCGTATATAACACCCAGTGTTCATCACATCACATGCTCTCCTTAAAGCCTGTCATCCAGTTACCCCATCCCCCCACCCACCTCCCCTCCAGAAACCCTCAGTTTGTTTCCCATTGTTAAGAGTCTCTCCTGGCTTGTCTCCCTCTCTGATGATTTCCCATTCAGTTTTCCCTCCCTTCCCCTATGATCCTCTGCACTGTTTCTTATATCCCACATATGACTGAAACCAAATGGTAGTTGTCTTTCTCTGACTGACTTATTTTGCTCAGCATAACATCCTCCAGTTCCATCCACATCGATGTAAATGGTAAATATCCATCCTTTTTGATGGCTGTGTAATATTCCATGTGTGTGATTTGTGTGTTTGTGTGTGTGTGTGCATATGGCACATCTTCATTATCGATTCCTCTGTCCATGGACATCTCAGCTCTTTCCACAGTTTGGTCATTGTGGACATTGCTGCAATGCACTTTGCGGTGCAGGTGCCCCTTCATTTAACTACATCTGTATCCTTGGGGTAAACACCTAGCAGTGCAACTGCTAGGTGATAGGGTAGCTCTATTTTTAACTTCTTGAAGAACCTCCATACCGTTTTCCAGAGTGGCTGTACCAGCTTGCATTGCCATCAACAGTGTAAGAGGGTTCCCCATTCTCTGCATTCTCACCAACATTTGTTATTTCCTGTCTTGTTAATTTTAGCCATTCTGACTGGTGTGAGGTGATACCTCATTGTTTCATTTTAAGGCATTATTTCTTTAGCTTGCTGCCTTTATTTTTTTTAAAGATTTTATTTATTTATTTGACACAGAGAGAGAGAGAGATTACAAGTAGGCAGAGAGGCAGGCAGAGAGACAGGGAGAGGAGGAAGCAGGCTCCCTGCTGAGCAGAGAGCCCGACGCAGGCCTCGATCCCAGGACGCTGAGATCACGACCTGAGCCGAAAGCAGAGGCTTTAACCCACTGAGCCACCCAGGCACCCAGCTTGCTGCCTTTAACATAGGGTGTCATCCTCTGTGTCCTGATCTGCCTGGGCTGCTATAACAACATACCATAGAAACAGGTAGCTTAAACAACAGAAATTGATTTCTTACAGTTCTGGAGGCTGTGAAGTCCAAGATTAAGGTGCTGCTGGATTCAGTTCTTGGTGAGAGCTCTCTTCCTAGTTTGCAAATGGCTCTTCTCTCTGTCCTCACGTGCCTGAGGTTGAGTGAGTGCTCTGGCCCTCCTCCTCTTGTTAGAAGGATACTAATCTCATCACAGGGGCCTCATCCCCCTGACCTCACCTAAACCTAATTACTTCCCAAAGGTACCACTTCCAAATACCATCACATTGAGGAGTAAGTCTTCAACATATGAATTTGGGGGGACACAAACAATTAGCCTATAACATCCTGTGTCAGGAGCTCCCCCACCAGCAGGTTTGCCCCAGGTTCTGCAACTAATCATGGTTTTACCCAAGAGAAAATAAACACACACACACAGTTTTGTTCTAACAAAATTTAATTTTGGAATAATCTTAAATTTTTAGAACAGTTGTAAAGATTGTACAGAAAGTACCTATATGCCCCTCACCTAGTGTCCACCATCATTAACATCTGACAGTATCATGCTATACTATCAAATCTAAGAAACCAGCACTAGTCCATCATTTTTAATGAAACTCCAGCCTTTGTGTTTCACCAGTTTTTCCATGAATGACTTTTTTTTCTGTTCCAAGACCCAATCTGGGATTGTATTTACTTGCCATATCTCTTTAGTCTCCACTGCTCTGTGACAGTATCACAGTCTTTCCTTGTTTCTGATGATGTTGGCAGCGTTGAGGAATACGAATCAGATATTTTGTAGAATGTCCCTCAATTTGGGTTTACGGCATCTGTTTTACATGCAGAATTTCTGTAGCTGGGAATTATCCCTCTGTCCTCGGTCCCTCCAGCACTGAAGGATGTCTGAACCCAAGGAAAGAGCATAGGCATTAGAGCCATAAAAACTTTGATTCAAGTCTTAACTTCTCATTTACAAACTTTGATCTTGGGCAAGTCACAACTTCTGTGAACCTCAGTTTATTCTTTAAAAAAATGAGAATAGGGGCACTTGGGTAGCACAGTCTGTTGAAAGTCAGATTTGGTTTTGGCTCAGGTCATGACCTCAGGTTCTTGAGATTGAGCCCCACAATGAGCTCCATGCAGGGTCTGCCTGAGCTTCTCTCTCCCTCTGCCCCTCACCACCCTGCTCTCTCTCTCTCTCTCTCTCTCAAATAAATAAATAAATCTTTTAAAAAATGAGAATAAAATGCTGAGTTCATGGTATTATTGTGAAGAATAAGTGAGCTACTATGTAGCATTGGAACATGACACAGATATGTGGGTATTTAATTAACATCCATTTCCTCCCCCCTACCTTTGCTCTTTTCAACCACCCAGAGCCTGCCTCTGAATATCATCTGTTGTCACTTGTTCATAATAAGAATATATGGAAGATGGACTCATCACAAGAAAAAAATATGTGTAACTTTGTATGGGGACAGACGGCAACTTGACTTACAGTGGTGATCATTTTACAATATATACACATATCGAATCATCATGTTGTACACCTGAAACTAATATAATGTTATATGCCAATTGTACCTCAGTAAAAAAGAAAATGGAGGCTGGGGTGACTCCCCAGCTCACAATCCCCCCTAGGAGTGTCATCATCTGTGTGATTCATTCCTTTCTTACAGTAATGGATCTGCCTTACTAGTGGTCATAGAAGGGACATGTGACCCAAGTTAGCCAATGGGAGGGCTCCCCTTTCCTGGCCATACTGATTGGTCCATGCCCAGCCAATCAGAGTCTTTCCCTGGGATTGTTCCCACTGGGGTTAGGAAGAGAAAGTCCTCTTTCCTCTCTGGTCATGCAGTTAGTTGTAAGGATAAGCTGCTTGTAGACTTGCTTCCTGCCATGTGCAGACAGTCAGCCTGACAGCAGGAAACCAGCATGCATGAAGAAACACAGCTGAGAAATGGAGAGAGCACTCAGTGGAATTCTGGTACTTAGGTCCAGTGATTCCTGAGGTAAGTCCACTTCTGGCCTTTCCATAGTTTGGTGATCTGATTAAATCAGTGATCCTTTTTCCTTAAACTACTTTGGATTGTGATTTTATAAAGTACAAATAAAAGAATCTCAATAGCTTGGTTTACTGAACTTTGTTGCCTACTGCCACCTGTTCTAAGCACCTTACTCTATAACCTATTATCTTTTCCTCCCTTCTCATGCAGTCCAGTTGGCACTGAAGTGGCCTCCCTCTCCGGCCCTTTTCCCAACACTGGTTCTAAAGATAAAAGTCTAAATTACTCTGACACAGACAACCTATTAAAGGAATAAGAATCAAAATCTCTAGGAGTAGGTCTGTGAAAAGGCACAGAAAAGAAATAAAACCACAAATAATGTCACCTTGTGGTTCAGAATATAGACTCGAGTCCATCAGATCTGAATCTATATCCTGCCTCTGTCACTCACTAGTTGTATGACCTCAGGTAACCCACTTCACCTCTGAGCCTCAGTTTTCCCATTAAAAAATGAACATGAGAAAATCTTTCCCATGTAGTCTTTGTGTGGATTCAACAGGATAGCATATATGTGGTGCCAAGCAGAGTGCCTGCTACAGTGCTGATACTTCACTTGATAATACTGGTTATTAATAATGATAATTAGAATTGTGTGAATCACCTGAATCCACCAATTCATCTTGGCCTCAGGAAAGATGGGGGGTGGGTAGTCAGGCTTTGTGTCTATACTGATGTGCTATACTATCTAAGACACATGAAGCACCACTCACAATGTGTTCCTGCCAAAAATAAAAAAAAATCTGAATATGAATCTGAATCAAATAAATCCACAGGGGCTCACTTATAGGAAAAGGGCATGAGAAAGAAGAAGAGGTTAAATGAAACTATAAGGAAACAAACACACATCGAGAAAGTGGGACATACCAAAATACAGATGACTTGATTTATGCAGTGAATCAAGAATCAATGGCAGAAGGAAAAGAAAGAGAGATAGAGAGGTAGAGACATACAGAGACTGAGAACAAGCCATGGTTATGCTATTATCTTGCTAGATTATACTCGATGGAGAGGTACTTGAAAAAGTACTGGGTTTAGGAGCCAGGTGGCCTGAGCTCATATCCTATCAGCTACTGTATTACACAAATCAATTTGTGCGATTCATCAAGGGGTGATAATTCATGAGTTGATGCGAGGTTCAAATGAGACAATGTCTACAAAATATGTAATATGAAATTGTATGTATACATAGTTTTGTAGACATCATCTCATTTAAGTACCCATACACAGAGTTCCTGAAATGCATACCATTTCTCTCCCTCTGCTCATACTGTCCTCCTGTGTTTCAAGTTTATCTATAGCCTGCCCCTACACCCATTAATGCAGTCAACAAACTCTTACTGAATATCTGTGTGCTCAGGATGGCAGTAATTATAAACACAATAAGACAAAGTCTCTGCACAGAGAGGATTTACCAAGCAGTCAAACTGTCACAGCCACATCATGAGATAAAGGCAGAGGCTACTAAATGTGGCAAAGGATTTGGGGTGGGCAAACATGGTTTCAAACCTCAGTTCTGCCATTACTAGCTGAGTGGGCCAGATCTACTCGCCACGCTAAATCCCCTTGCTCTCAGCTCTGGGAGATCCATGTATAGGGACAACTTCAACAGGCACCAGTTCCCTCTGGTTTCCTACTGGGCTTGGCCCCCAGAGGAACTTGGAGGCAGAGAAGAGAGACAGACAGGACAGCTTCCTTCCTGAGCTGTGACTTAGGACCTGGTGTGTCCTACAACCTGAGTCCCTGATGCTCTCAAAGTGGCCCTCAAGACAGTTCTGTCTTTCCCTTCTCCCTTTAGTCCTATGAGTAACAGCCCTGCTGCTAACTAGTCCTGGAAACCTGCACTACCCCCGTGGCTTCCTAATGCTGCCCACACCTTTTAAATAATCCTTTATTAAACTGTTCTGAAGTGGCTTACTGTAAGCCACCTATTTCCTGCTGGAACCTTGACTGTCCTAAAGGTTGGAGCCTTTGTTTACTCCTCTGTAAAGTGGGACTAAGGAGGAATCCCTTTCTCCTGGTCCTAAGCAACTTTGGTTAAGGAGAAGGCTGTGAAGTATGGGAGAAGGAAGGATCAGGGCTCAAATATAACTTCTGCTCTTACAAGTTGAGTAACTTCTGGCATTTGGCAACAAATCTCTTTGCAGTTCAGCTCCTGGTGGTCAACGGATAATACCAATGTTCAATTGGACCAAGTTTTGGCTAAGATCCCAAAGACAGGAACAAAGCTAAGTAGCCATGTGTTCTAAAGAGAGGAGCTACACCCCCTCTCCAGGAGAATGTCTTGTTTGTAGCCAAGTCAACGATTCCATCAGCTTGCTTGCAGGAAGGCTAGAAGCTCCTTTAGAGAGAAGGAATTCTTCCAAAGAGCCTAGTAGTATTGGGTATGTGGTTGCTTCCACTCACCCATAGAAAAATGAGGACATTTAGGATAATGGATCCTGGACAGAGGACTTGTTGCAAGAAAGCAGACTTGATGTTTGTGGGATGTGGACATGCAGGGACTAGTCCCAAGCTGTATAGTCTTAGAGCATAGTGGAGCTCTTGGGCAATTTTCAAATATGTTCTGCTATCATTAGTTACTAAGAGCCTACTATCTAGCACTTGCCTGGAGAAGATGGAGGATGGGGCTCATCAAAGCATCCCAGAATAACAAAGCAAGCATGAGTGAATTTTACTGGAGCCAGGTGAATACAATGGAAGGCAGATAGCTTCACTTATCTGCTCAAGTGGACTGGGGTACCATGAGGTGCAGAAACTGAAAGAAAGGAGCGGCAAGATGGTGGAGGAGTAGGAGACCAATTATCATCAGGTCCCAGAAATTCACCCAGATAGCTATCAAACCATTTGGAAAACCTACAAATTCTACAGGAGATCGAAGAGAAGAAGAGCAGCGATTCTAGGAACAGAAAATCGACCACTTTCCGAAAGGTAGGACGTGCGGAGAAGTGAATCTGAAGCGACGGGAACACAGACCCCGGGGGCAGGGGTGGCTCCCCGCAAGTGAGCAAGCAGCGGAGCACAGACTCGGAACTGTTAGAAGTCGGCTCCACTGAGGGACGTTGCCCCAGAGGCCAAGTGGGGGGTGGAGCCCTTGCAGAGACAGTGTGGTCTCTGGACCCACGGGGACACAAAAAGACCAGGGGTGTCTGAGCATGTCAGAGCCCTCAGGTCTCAGAGAGAAGCCGACGGGAGAGACGGAGCCGAGTTGAGAAGGGGTCTCTCAGCTCGGTGATACCTTGGGCTGTGATCTGAAGCACAGTCAGGCCACTTCTCTGTGAGCGGGGACCCCACGGGCGACAGACCCAGAGAGACTCACCTTCCTCCTCTGGGAGCAGCGCGGGAGCGGCTGCAGGAATCTGCCAGGTTCGGAGATTCTAAACGGGGCCACGCCAGAGACAGAGACGCTCGGTCACAGGCCGGGTGAGCTCGGAGCGCGTCCAGAGACCAGGAGACGGGAGGGACTGCTTTTCTCTGAGGTGCACTGAGAAGTGAGGCCCCGAGCACTTGGCTCCTCTGGGTTAGAGACTGGGAGCCGCCATTTTCAGTCCCGTCCTCCAACGAGGTACGGAAAGCGTTCAGGGAACAAAAGCTCCAGAAAGCAAACCGGAGCTGATTACTTAGCCCCGCCCCTGGCGAGGGCGGTGCGATTCCGCCTCAGGCAATGACACTTGAGAATCACAGCAACAGGCCCCTCCCCCAGAAGACCAGGAAAAAAAAGCATCCAGCCAAAGTCAAGTTCGAGATTGCTGAGAATTGTGGTACTCCGGAGCTAGGGGAAAGCAAAGCAGAGAATTCATGACTTTTTCCCCATGATTCTTTAGTTGTTCAAAGTTAAATTCTTTGAATTTATTTTTTCTTTGAATTTTTTTCTTACTTTTTTCTTTTAAATTTTTTCCTTTTTCCTATTTTAATGTTTTTAACTATTATATCTTATCAACATTTTTTAATCTTTTTAAATTTTCATTGTTATAATCATATTTTATCCCTTCATTGTACTTAACCTTATTTTTTGTATACATATAGGGTCCGTTCAATTCACCAGTCTAATAGATAGAGATAGAGATAGAGATAGATACAGCGATACAGATAGAGTCAGAGACAGACATACATATAGAAACAGAAATAGATAATATAGATATAGATATAGGATTTTGTTTTATTTATTTTTGTTTGTATGATTTTTTGTTTGTTTGTTTGTTTTTTGGTTTTTTCCCTCTTTCTTTTCTCCCCAGTTCCAGGTCTCCATTGATTAGGTTAGTGTATATTTCTCTGGGGTCATTGCTACCCTTTAGTATTTTATTCTCTCATCAATCTATTCTTATCTGCATAAAATTACAAGGCAGAAAAAATTCAACACACACAAAAAACAAGAGGCAGTAATGATGGCTAGGGACCTAATCAATGTGGACATTAGTAACATAACAGAAGTAGAGTTCAGAATGACGATTCTTAAGGTGCTGGCTGGGCTTGAAAAAACCATGGAAGATAATAGAGAAGGCTTCTCTACAGAAATAAAAATCCTTTCTGGAGAAATAAAAGAACTAAAACCTAACCAAGTTGAAATCAAAAAAGCTATTAATGAGGTGCAATTAAAAATGGAGTCTCTTACTGCTAGGATAAATGAGGCAGAAG